>SJYS01002909.1:1200712-1223326 GCA_006410695.1 Philantomba maxwellii
CCACTCAGCTCTGGGTGGCTTGGCTGGTGGTTACACCAGGACACCTGGCCGCTGCTGCTGCTGCTAAGTCACTTCAGTTGTGTCCAAGTCTGTGCGACCCCATAGGTGGCAGCCTACTAGGTTCCTCTGTCCCCAGGACAGCTGGCAGAAGGGGACAAATGCTGCTTATCTTTCCATCACCTGAATTGGCTTCCAGCCTTGGGAAGCCCCTGTCCTCCACCCCCTCCCTTCCCCTCCTCCAGCACCTTCTCTCCCCTGGCTCTGGGAACACCCTGCTCCACTCTGACTGTCTCTTATACACATCTCATGTCTGCATTTCTCAACCACACCCCTCTGCCCCAGCCTCCCAGGTGCCCCTGCGACATGCACAGTCCATGTGCTGAGTGCTGACCCCCAGACTCACTACCATGTCCCCAGGTCCCAGGGTTGCAGCTATGTCTCCACCCCCAGACCCTGCCCTTGTGCTTTTTGGGAGCTTTAACCCAAAAGTGAANATAGCTGCGGCTCCAGATGGTGGGTGCATTTGGCTTGGCATCCCTCCATCGTCTCCTCCAAACCTTCCTTCCTTCCCAGCTCACGGAGATGCAGTCTCATACAGACAGCCAGCAGGCTGGGAGCCGTCCTGCCTCCCCAGCCCTCTCGTCCCACCCCGGGCTCTGCCTTCAGCAAAACCAGCGTGTCTCAGCATCTCTGCCTCCCAGCCTTTTGCGTTGCGGCCAGAGGGGCTTCCTGGAGCTCAGCGCTGACGGCGCCCCTGCCAGTCTTCATTCTTTTGTTTGCTCTTTGCTCCTTATTGGGGCCTCATCACCATTTTGCTCACTGTGGGGTGAGAGGAGATGAGGGTAGCCACCACCGTTTAAAAAATGGTAAATGATAAGGCAAGAAGAATGGGATGGGAAGTCTTCAGGCATGGGTGTGCTGGGCTATGTTCCTTCAATTTATCAAAATAGGCACCATTATCCCTGTCGCTGTTCAGAGATGAAATAACTGAAGCTCAGAGAATCTGAACACTGCCCTGGAACTTGAACTCATTGCCAGGGTTTGTACTTTTCTGGTCTGTGTGCAGACCCATTTTTGGAATCGAAACCATACAGAGAAGGACGTGACATAGATGTGCTTAGTCACTATGTCCAATTCTGCAACTCCATGGACTGTAGCCTGCCAGGCTTCTCTGTCGATGGGATTCTTTCCAGGCAAGAACACTGGCGCGGGTTGCCATTCGCTTCTCCAGGGGATCTTCCTGACCCAGGGATCGAACTCATGTCTCCTGTGTCTCCTGCATTGCAGGATTCGTTACTGCTGAGCCATGGGGGAAGTCCATACAGGGAAGAGATAGAAATAACTTGAAAAGACAACAAATAGGCAAGGCCATTTTGCTCTTGGGTAAGAGGTTCTAGAAGGATCACAACCACACATTACTCAGCATGAGCCTGCAGAGGTGGGTGCTGCCTCACCAAGGAACAGCATGGTGCATATAAAGCAACCCCAGAAAAAGACCAGCTTGTTCCTCCAAGATCAGTTGAGCACACAGATGGATTCTTGTGAGATGTTAGCATCAGAGATTGCGCCTTCAACTTGGCACACAAAAATTTTAAGACTCACTAAATGCAAAGATAAGTCTCAATTTGCTTTTGATTTAGTGCTTCTGATGTGGGATCCGACTTGACCACCCCATCTCATTGATTGTCATCTCTTTTGCTGTCATCTTCGTTGGGTAAAATTGTCAGGAGGGTTAGAAAACAGGGTAAGTCCAGATAGATGCCTGTGATTGAGGGCAGACCTCTCAGAGAAGTGCGGTTGTCTGGTGGGACCGGGGGCAGGTGGCAGAGGAAGGGGCAGCCTGGAGGACCAGGCAGGTGGTGGTGATTGCCCAGGGCACCTGCCAAGCCGCGTGGGCCAAGTCTGGAGCATCACCTATCTGGTGCTGTCCGAGAGTGATTTTCTCTTAATAGCGTACTCAGTTACCTCCTGCACTTTCCCTAATATGGCTGCTTAAACCCAAGAAGGTCCATATTTTTATTTGTAAGTGACTTTGTTCAGTTGCTTACAAACTCAGACTGTGGCTTGCATGTTTGTCAAGGCTCACCGGACCTGTGTGGGTGGGTAGATACCCTCAGAGAATGCCNAACTCATGTCTCCTGTGTCTCCTGCATTGCAGGATTCGTTACTGCTGAGCCATGGGGGAAGTCCATACAGGGAAGAGATAGAAATAACTTGAAAAGACAACAAATAGGCAAGGCCATTTTGCTCTTGGGTAAGAGGTTCTAGAAGGATCACAACCACACATTACTCAGCATGAGCCTGCAGAGGTGGGTGCTGCCTCACCAAGGAACAGCATGGTGCATATAAAGCAACCCCAGAAAAAGACCAGCTTGTTCCTCCAAGATCAGTTGAGCACACAGATGGATTCTTGTGAGATGTTAGCATCAGAGATTGCGCCTTCAACTTGGCACACAAAAATTTTAAGACTCACTAAATGCAAAGATAAGTCTCAATTTGCTTTTGATTTAGTGCTTCTGATGTGGGATCCGACTTGACCACCCCATCTCATTGATTGTCATCTCTTTTGCTGTCATCTTCGTTGGGTAAAATTGTCAGGAGGGTTAGAAAACAGGGTAAGTCCAGATAGATGCCTGTGATTGAGGGCAGACCTCTCAGAGAAGTGCGGTAGTCTGGTGGGACCGGGGGCAGGTGGCAGAGGAAGGGGCAGCCTGGAGGACCAGGCAGGTGGTGGTGATTGTCCAGGGCACCTGCCAAGCCGCGTGGGCCAAGTCTGGAGCATCACCTATCTGGTGCTGTCCGAGAGTGATTTTCTCTTAATAGCGTACTCAGTTACCTCCTGCACTTTCCCTAATATGGCTGCTTAAACCCAAGAAGGTCCATATTTTTATTTGTAAGTGACTTTGTTCAGTTGCTTACAAACTCAGACTGTGGCTTGCATGTTTGTCAAGGCTCACAGGACCTGTGTGGGTGGGTAGATACCCTCAGAGAATGCCTGCCAGTTGTGGTTTGGTTTAATTTTTGAAAATGTTAAGTAGTGAGAGAAGCGGAATGTTGACATTCAGATCACTGTGATTTTAGACGTGCAGAAATGGGCGTGTGCAGAGCTGTGGTCACTAAGTAAGGCCTCATCTCTCAGGAATGTCCAGCCGCACTCTACCCGTGCCTCTCCATGCCTTCCCACCCTGCTTCCTGCCTGACAGCCCCTTCGAGGGAGGGTCACAGACAGCTGTGCATTGTGTGTGTTGTCAAGATGTTTCCTCTGTGCTCTTCTCAGCCCTGATTTTCTGGCAACAAGCAAGAAAGGAGATGGAAGGCTGGATGGCCCCTCCCTGATCCTCCTGCCTCTGTGCTGGTAGGCAGACTTCATTGTCTCTCATCCTAGTCACTTCATCTGTAAAATGGGGAATAATGCCCATCCCACATGTGCCCTGACTTCTTGTGGGGGTCAGAGAGACTCATGAAAATGTTATGGGTCAAATTGTGGCCCCCAGGTTCACATGCTGAAGTCTAACACCCCAGACCTCAGAATGGGACTCTTCAAAGATCAGGTCTTTAAAAAGATAATTAAGTTAAAAGGGAGTTATTAGGGTGGGCCCTGGTGGCTCAGAGGTTAAAGCATCTGCCTGCAATGCGGGAAACCTGGGTTCAATCCCTGGGTTGGGAAGATCTGCTGGAGAAGGAAATGGCAACCCACTCCAGTATTCTTGCCTGGAGAATCCCATGGACAGAGGAGCTTGGTGGGCTACAGTCCACGGGGTTGCAAAGAGTCAGACACGACTGAGTGACTTCACTCACGACTTCACTCACTAATTGAATATGACTGTGTCCTCATAAGAAGAGATCAGGACACAGATATGCACAGAGGGACACTGCTGTGAAGACACAAGGAGAGGATGGTCATCTACACACCAAGGAGAGAGGCCTCGGGAGAAACCAGCCCTGCCAATGCCTTTACTCTGGATTTGCAGTGTACAGAACTACGCGATGGTAAATATCTGTTGTGTAGACTCCTTGAACTGTGGTCCATTAGCAGATTGACCAAGCAAGCAAGGCTCTTAGCCAAGACCCAAAGCCACGTCCTGGTGGACAGAGGGCCACGAGGACTCCTCTACCACACTTGGATAGGGAGGTAAGCATTCAGGCTGCTCCTTGACTGCCCACCACGCCAGTGGCCAAGATGGCCCGTGGACAGTTCCAGATGCTATGCACAGAGACTCTGGGCGGCCCCACCCCAGCATGGTGATCCCCTGGAGGAGGCCTTGCAACCCACTCTGGTATTCTTGCCTGGAGAATCCCATGAACAGAGGAGCCTGGCGTGCTGCAGTCCATGGGGTTGCAAAGAGTCGGACACGACTAAGTGACTGAACAACAGCAATAGGAGGGCACTCCTGTAACTACAGGTCAGCTGGGGGCCAAGAGCAGTTGGGAGGGCTGAGCCTTTCTATCCACATGGTATTCCAGGAGATATGGCTTAGACTGGGTGTTGCAGCTGAATTAAATCTCTCAAATGCATGTGTTGAAGCCACAACCTGCAGGACCTCAGAAAGTAACTGCATATGGAGATAGGGTCTTTCAAAATACGATTTGGGTAAAATGTGGTCATTTGAGTGGACCCTAATCCCAACAGGACTGAAATCTTTATAAGAAGAGATTACGACATAGAAATGCACAGAGGCTTGACCATGGAGAACACAGAGGGAAGATGGCCAAGCCCAGGAGAGAGGCCTCAGGAGAAACTGGTCCTGGCTACACCTTGGTCTTGGACTTCCAGCCTGGAGGACTGTGAGGACAAATCTCTGTTGTCCTAGGGTGTGGCCTAGGCTGTGGTTTGTTATGGCAGCCCTAGCTGACTGGTGCACTGGGCTTCTTCATGGCACAGGGATCCCAGGATTCCAGGTAAGCAGGTGCTTATCAAAGACTTGCCTGTCTCACACCCAAGATGTCCCAGTGGCCAAAATGATCATATGCTGTCATGGACTGAACATTTGTGTCCCTCCAAAATTCAAATGTTGACACCTGAAACCCCCACATTTTGATGATATTTGGAGGTGCAGTCTTTGGGAGGGCAGGTCAGGTTTGGTGAGGTCATGAGTGTGGGCCCCCCAGGATAGGATTAGTCCTTATAAGAAGAGGAAGAGGGCTTCCCTGGTGGCTCAGTGGTAAAGAATCCTCCTGCCAGCTCAGGATTTGATCCCTGCTCTGTGAAGATCCCACATGCCTTGGAGCAACTAAGCCTGTGAGCCTCAACTATTGAGCCTGTGCTCTAGAGCCTGGGAACTGTAACTGCTGAGCCCACGTGCCCCAGCTACTGAGCCCACGCGCCCCAGCTACTGAGCCCATGCGCCCCAGCTACTGAGCCCACGTGCCCCAACTACTGAGCCCACGTGCCCCAACTACTGAGCCCACGTGCCCCAGCTACTGAGCCCACGTGCCCCAGCTACTGAGCCCACGTGCCCCAGCTACTGAGCCCACGTGCCCCAACTACTGAGCCCACGTGCCCCAACTACTGAGCCCACGTGCCCCAACTACTGAGCCCACGTGCCCCAACTACTGAGCCCACGTGCCCCAACTACTGAGCCCACGTGCCCCAACTACTGAGCCCACGTGCCCCAACTACTGAGCCCACGTGCCCCAACTACTGAGCCCACGTGCCCCAACTACTGAGCCCACGTGCCCCAACTACTGAGCCCACGTGCCCCAACTACTGAGCCCACGTGCCCCAACTACTGAGCCCACGTGCCCCAACTACTGAGCCCACGTGCCCCAACTACTGAGCCCACGTGCCCCAACTACTGAGCCCACGTGCCCCAACTACTGAGCCCACGTGCCCCAACTACTGAGCCCACGTGCCCCAACTACTGAGCCCACGTGCCCCAACTACTGAGCCCACGTGCCCCAACTACTGAGCCCACGTGCCCCAACTACTGAGCCCACGTGCCCCAACTACTGAGCCCACGTGCCCCAACTACTGAGCCCACGTGCCCCAACTACTGAGCCCACGTGCCCCAACTACTGAGCCCACGTGCCCCAACTACTGAGCCCACGTGCCCCAACTACTGAGCCCACGTGCCCCAACTACTGAGCCCACGTGCCCCAACTACTGAGCCCACGTGCCCCAACTACTGAGCCCACGTGCCCCAACTACTGAGCCCACGTGCCCCAACTACTGAGCCCACGTGCCCCAACTACTGAGCCCACGTGCCCCAACTACTGAGCCCACGTGCCCCAACTACTGAGCCCACGTGCCCCAACTACTGAGCCCACGTGCCCCAACTACTGAGCCCACGTGCCCCAACTACTGAGCCCACGTGCCCCAACTACTGAGCCCACGTGCCCCAACTACTGAGCCCACGTGCCCCAACTACTGAGCCCACGTGCCCCAACTACTGAGCCCACGTGCCCCAACTACTGAGCCCACGTGCCCCAACTACTGAGCCCACGTGCCCCAACTACTGAGCCCACGTGCCCCAACTACTGAGCCCACGTGCCCCAACTACTGAGCCCACGTGCCCCAACTACTGAGCCCACGTGCCCCAACTACTGAGCCCACGTGCCCCAACTACTGAGCCCACGTGCCCCAACTACTGAGCCCACGTGCCCCAGCTACTGAGCCCACGTGCCCCAACTACTGAGCCCATGTGCCCCAACTACTGAGCCCACGTGCCCCAACTACTGAGCCCACGTGCCCCAACTACTGAGCCCACGTGCCCCAGCTACTGAGCCCACGTGCCCCAACTACTGAGCCTACGTGCCCCAACTACTGAGCCCATGTGCCCCAGCTACTGAGCCCTGAGCCCATGTGCCCCAACTACTGAGCCCATGCGCCCCAACTACTGAGCCCACGTGCCCCAACTACTGAGCCCACCTGCCCCAACTACCGAGCCCACGTGCCCAAACTACTGAGCCCACGTGCCCCAGCTACAGAAGCCCACGTGCCTAGAGCCTATGCTCTGCAACAGGAGAAGCCACTGTAATGAGAAGACCAAGTACCACAACAAAGAGTAGCCCCGCTCACTGCAACTAGAGAAAGCCTGTGCAGCAGTGAAGACCCAGCACAGCCAAAAATATATAAATAAGTAAATAAAATTATTTAAAAAAGAAGAAGAAAAAGAGGAAGCGAGCAGAGCTCCCTGTCTGCCATGTGCACAGGGAGAAGGCGGCTGTCTGCACTCAGGAACAGAGCTGCCACCAGACCCTGACCCCGCTGAAGCCGGGATGTCCAGCCTCTGGCTGTGAGAGAATAAGCGTTTAATCTCCCAGCTGCGGGTGTCTTGCTTATGAAGGTGGAGCGAAGGCATACAGCCGTGCCCAGAGCCACCACTGGAGGGGCTCACACAGAGGCACAGACGGGAGCTGTAGCCCCTTGGGGCTACCACGATAGCAGTCCTGCCTCCCCGGGCTTTTGTTAACACAGCGTGAACTGGGCACACGTGTCTGGTCCTCAGGCTCTTAGGGAGAACTGAGTAAGGGGAGGCTATGGAGAGCCATCCTGTGGCCACAGGGCCCCCTCCTGCCCTTTCTGCCCGCCTCCCCCGCTGCTCCCCTCCTGGGGCTCACCCCTCAGGGGTGAGTCACGATAGCTCCCCTCTCACATCTGCCCACACCCACACCCTCCGGGGCAGCACTCAGGAGCCCAGCCCCAGACTGCCAATGCTCAGCCTTCCAGGGGCAGTGATGGGTCAGCAATGGCCTCGTGACCCGGTTGGGGCCAAAGAGTGTGAGGGCATTTCGCTGTTTTGAAGAGACAGCAGAAATAGGCTGTGTGTCCTCTGCAGGACAAGGGCAGGGGCCCTGCTGTGCTGCTGGCAGCCCTGCTGTGAACCGGCCTCAGTGGATCCCACCCTGGGGCTGTGAATTCTAGCCTGGGGCCCGACCTGGTCCTCAGGGTTTCAGCCTGTTGGGGTGGGTTGTGTAGTTTGCAGCAATAGTCCTGGCAGCTCTGCCACACAGACAAGAGGCAGGGGATTGAGACCTCCCCTCTGGTCGCCTTGGGGGCAGGAATGGAGACAGGGAGGCAGCAGACCATGGCCCGGAGTGGAGCCTGATGGTGGGGGTGCAGAGAGGGCTGGGGGGGTGTGGGGCAGGTAGAGGCGGCATCCAGGGTTTGGGAGCTGGGCAGGGGTCTGCGTCCCTGGGGGTGGAGGGACACATCAGGGGGGCCAGTTGTGGGGACAGGGAAAGCCGGGTCAGATGCAAGGCATCCGGGAGAANAGGGAGGCGTCTGACAGAGGCCGAAGACGGGGCAGGGCAGTGGGACGGCGGTGGCTGTGAAGAATTACCTGCAGGGGACGGCCGGGCTTCGATTCCCTCACAAGACCGTTCAGGTGCTATTTCCCTGCCATTGACTCATGCAGAAGCCAAGTAAGCAAGTGCTAAGCGACTCTAACCTTCCTTCTGGTGTTTCCAGATGGGTCCCTAACACACTGCACAGTCGTTAGGTAATTAGCAGAAGCAGAGACTTCAGAACTTTGGAGAGGGACTTAATGAAATTTGTTTTTAATGGTAACTACTTATTGATAAACCAAGGGAGTTGCCTCTAATTAACATAAACCTCTTTCATGAAAGATTGTATGTTAGTGGTAGGGTAAGTTTGAATGGGGTTGTCCTTCAAAGGGGGGAGAAAAAAAACACTTTAAAATGCATCATTCTGAAAAATCTTGTCTTTTGTTTTGGAACCTTTTTAAAAAATCATCATCATCAGATTTAGAATTTCAATAAAGGTTAGAATTCAAGAGATTGAAACACTTGACTAATATCCTGATTCTTTCAATTTTACGATAGAGGGTGATGAATGAGTCTGCTCAGTTCCTTGTCGGGAATGTGTGTCTGTGTGTGTGTGTGTGTGTGTGTGTGTGTTGAGGGGGGTTACCAAAGAATTTAACATATAATCATTTTTGTCACATTATATTTGTCAATGACTCGACACAGTCGATGTGTGATCATATTCTCATAAACACATGTGAAGATTGGAGTGCTTTATTTAATTTAAAGTGTGCCCTGTTTGAGTATGTTTGTTTACCTGAAGCCTTTTAATAAAGTGCTTCCTGTGTACAATTAGATGATTTTAATAAGAGCTGAAGGCGAGGCAGTGATTCAGCTGTGGTGTGCGGTGTTCGCGGTTTCTTGCCTCTCCTTTTCCTCAACCCTTTGATGTTGCTAAGATCTGCACTAATATCAGTTGCTGTTGACATCCCAACCAACAAATATATTTAGCACAACACACCAGAGGCTGCAATGTAAAGGTTTTAATTAACCTGCAGGGAATTTTCTAAGATCACAGATTAAAAAACAAAACAAAACAGAGGCAGGAAGTTCTCTGACAAAGGTAACACAGACATTTTCTCCTGACTTCTGGGCATGACCCCAGAGCAGGGGTGACCTCTGACCCAGGAGTGTAAGGTAGTAGGTTACCATTAAAAAAGGTCACTCTGAATGACCCAATACAATGACCCTGTCCTGCCTAAAAGGACAAGGGACGACCAATGAAAGTATTGCTATGATTAGTCTGAAATTTCAAAAGCCCACCAGCCCCAGGTGAAGTTGTGGGAGGGTGGTACCATGCCCTCCTTGCTGATGTCCGNAGGTTACCATTAAAAAAGGTCACTCTGAATGACCCAATACAATGACCCTGTCCTGCCTAAAAGGACAAGGGACGACCAATGAAAGTATTGCTATGATTAGTCTGAAATTTCAAAAGCCCACCAGCCCCAGGTGAAGTTGTGGGAGGGTGGTACCATGCCCTCCTTGCTGATGTCCGCTCAACACTAGCGGGCCCTCCTCCCTGCCCAGGGCCTGTGCCCTCCTGCTGCTCCCTCTTATTCTGGGTGCCAGGAGCCCTGTCCTTGCAGCCAGCCCCATGCAGCGCTCTCCTCCCACTGAGGTCCAAGCCTACCCATGGGGTGCCCATCCCTGCACTCTGCTTTGCCACATGATGAGCATTTCCGAATTCCATATATCACTTAAGTGTGTTGCATTGACTACTTAAGCCCACACTCTACGGTGGGTATTAGTATGTCTACCCTATAAGTAAGAAAGCTGCGGGGAGAGAAGCCAATTCTTCCCTTCCCTCATGTCTTTTTTCTTCCAACTTTATTTAAATTTTTTTTATGTTGGAGTATAATTGATCAAGTTTCCCAGTAGCACTAGTGGTAAAGAACCTGCCTGCCAATGCAGGAGACATAAGATGTGGGTTCGATCCCTGGGTCAGAAAGATGCCCTGGAGAAGGGCATGGCAACCCGCTTCAGTATTCTTGCCTGGAGAATCCCAAGGACAGAGGAGCCTGGTGGGCTACAGTCCATGGGGTCACAAAGAGTCAGACACAACTGAGCATTGTTTAACATTGTTAATCGATGTTATGGTGTATATATATATATATAATTTCTATATAGTCTTGATANTGCCTGGAGAATCCCAAGGACAGAGGAGCCTGGTGGGCTACAGTCCATGGGGTCACAAAGAGTCAGACACAACTGAGCATTGTTTAACATTGTTAATCGATGTTATGGTGTATATATATATATATAATTTCTATATAGTCTTGATATCAATCATTAAACAGCATACACCAGAATATCTCCTGGTGAGTGGCTTGTATTTTTTGTTTTGTCTATGCCATATGTCATGTGGGATCCTAGTTATCCAAGCAGGGATTGAAACACGTCCCCTTCGTTGGAGGCGTGGAGTCTTAACCACTGGACCACCAGGGAAGTCCCTCGTGTCCTCTTTCTTGAGGGGGTTCCTGGAAATAATTACTGCTTCCCCCGCTACTCCTTCCGCAGAATCCTCTCTTGTTTGGATCCAGTGCGCCACCAGACCCTGCCCGTTCTTCCCTGGACTCTCCAGTCCCACAGCCAGTCGATGCAAGTTTGCATGTATCATCTTCCCCAGGTGATCACCGTGAGTGGACAAGGGGCTAGATGATGGGGGTGTTGAGGCTGGTGCACACCCGTGACCAGCTGCTGGGTGCCGCGCAGCCCAAGGCGGGGAGAAGACAGCACCAGCCCAGAGCCAGGAAACGAGGCCCCTTCCCCTCGCACGCCTCTTGCAGGGCTCTTTGCTGACAAAGCTTAATATTGCATTTGCTGCACAGGAGAAGTGCTTAAAGCTTTCTTATCACAGAGCAGGTGGAGAAGTGTAGATTTGAGGCTGATGGGCAGTAGGCGTAGAGCTGGACCCTGGCCTGCGGCTGCTCCCCATCTGGTTCACAAGGCTCCTCTGATTCTGCTCCAGCCTCTGGTCCTCTGGCCTTAAGGAAAGTGTTCTTCCTTCTCTCTTCTTGGTCAAATTCTACCCGTTTCACTCAAGACCCTGGCAGGCCTCCGGGGACTGCTTCCTGGCTGTTCCCTCACCGTGGTTCAGCCAGTCCTGAGATGTCAGCTCCTGTTGCCTCCTGATGGTGTCCCTGATAAGACTGTAAGTCTCTGGAGAACAAGGACAGACTCTTTCCCTGTGCTTTCCTCTGGTACCTGGAACGATGCTTTGCTCTCATAGTCCCCCCAGTCGATAACATCATGTGATTGATGGATGGCCTGCAAAGTTATGGGCTGGGGTGTTACCTGGGGGAATGTTTAGAAGTCTCTAGAAAAAAATCTAGCTGCTACTTCTTTCTTCACTTATACCCAAGACTCAGCCTGGGTATTCAGAGATTGAGAGCTTCCTTAACATGCGGCACTCCGTACTTCCCTTCATAGGAAGCAGGGTTATTGCAATGCACCAATTAATAGCGTGTAACTTCCTCCCATAATTGTGCATACCAGGCAAAGGAGATGCAAAAATGTCAGGAATGATAAAAATGATTTTGCTCACTCTGACCTCAGTCTGGTTAGGAAAGAATATCTTATTCTATTTTTTAAATCACTTTTTAAAAACAGAGTGGCTTTAATAATAGAGGCTTGTTTCTCAAGATGAAATACTAGAAATCATGAAGAAATGGAGAAGGAGAATGACCTGGGTGCCTTTATAAGAGACAGTTTATTGGATCAGGGCCGCTTTGTCTTATTACTCTGAGTTTTCCCAAATGACCCATAAGTGATTCTTGAATCATTCTGATCTCAGCCTCCACAACCAGGACTAGGATAGATTAAAAGCTTTAGCCTGTGCAATGAGTCACTTGTTTATCAAGCAAGGCTCCTGTGCCCTCTCGCTGGCATTTCCAGACAGTACTTTAGAAGTTATCAATTTCCTTTTATACCTGCCTGAGTTCTTTCCAGACTCCCTCCTCCTGGACTGAGCTGATGTTCCTCTTTTTCATTTCCTCAGCATTAAAAAGAAGTGTGTGTGTGTGTGTGTGTGTGTGTGTGTGTATAAATACCTCATGTCACTCTGCATTGTAATTAGTAATTACATTTCCTTCTGAAATGTGCCACCTTTAACTATAGATTTTCTGGGATCTAAATCTGTAACTTGCACATAGGAAAGGCTCCATCATTATTATTGGAATGAATGGATAGTTGAATGAGGAAGCAGCCGTTATTCTGTTGGTTTTGTTTGTTTTTTGTTTTTAGTCGCTAAGTGGCATCCGACTCTTGTGACCACGTGGACTGTAGCCTGCCAGGCTTCTTGGTCCATGGGATTTTCTTGGCAAGCATGCTGGAGTGGCTTACCACTTCCTACTCCAGGGGCTCTTCCCCACCCAAGGATAGAACCTGTGTCTCCTGCATCGGCAGGCGGATTCTTTGCTACTGAGCCGTCAGGGAAACAGTTCTTTTGATCTCCCTGTCAGTCCTTATAAGGAAACCTGCTGGCTGTTCTTTAGATTGTGTTTCCACCCCTGGGCCAAGGACGGTGTTCGATGTGTTCAGGAGTTTGGCAGAGTCTGATTGGCTTATTTGCTATCTGTTGCTGCATCACAAATTGCTCCCATATTTAGCAGCTTAAAACCTTCATTATCTCAAATAATTTCTCTGGGGCAGGAATCTGCCAGCAGCTTTGCTGGGTGGTTCTAACTCAGAGCCTCTCACAAGGGGCAGTCAAGTTGTCAAGGCTCACCTGGGGCTGGGCCAGCTGCTTCCAAGCTTGCTCGTCCATGAGGCTGTTTGTGGGCTTCCCCAGGTGGCCTCTCCCTAACTCATCGGAGTGCCCTTTCCATGTGGCAGCTGGCTCCCCCAAAGTGACCGATCCAGGAGGGAAAGCGGAGGGGAATGGTGGAGAGGATAAACCCAATAGAGAAGCCACAGTCTTTTACAACCTAGTCTTGGAAGTGACAGCCCATCATTCCTGCTGGTTTCCCGTGGTCACGTGGCCCAGCTCTGGTCCCCTGATGGTGGGGCTACTCGAAGGCGTGGTGCTGAAAAGGAGACAAGGTCATGGGGGTGGGTCATCTTGGCAGCCGCCCCCCCTCAGACACAGGCGCAGGTCACGTTCACTCCTGTACACAGAAGGCATTAAGGCCGGGCAGATAAGGACTGGCGGCTCTGGGAAGTCACAGCGGGTGAGGATGAACATTTCCCAAAAGGAAGTCATACGGTGGAAACAAAAAGGAGAACGTCTGCCACGAATGAATATTTAAATTCGCCTGTTTCCCCAGTCGCTCAAAGTAGGGCAGGGGAAGGTCTAGTTGAAAGCAATGCCATGAATCATTTCTTCCCACCTGCAGATCATTTGTCCCTTCGGGATCTTTTGCTACTGTAGACTGATGTCCCCGGTCAGCATTTATTTGTGCAAAGGTGCTCCCAAGCAATTCAACTGCTGATTTATAAATAGGCTTTTGTAGATCTTGGGAGTAGACCAATATTTGAGTGTGTGTCTCTTGTATAAATTGCTCTGACAGCTGCTTACTTTCTCTCTAGAGCTCTCCTTTCTCTGGTGCTCTTGTGACTTTTTTTTTTTTAGAGCAGAGAGAAAGCATCAGCTATATCCTAGTATGTTTCCTTTAGAGAGAGGTAGGGTGCAGGGCTGGAGCAGCCCCAGGAATGGGGTGCAGCTGAATGCACTCCAGGATTAGAGGGGGCTTCACAGGTGGCTCAGTGGTAAAGTAACCCACCTGCCAGTGCAGGAGACACAAGAGATGAAAATTCGATCTATGGGTCGGGAAGATCCCCTGGAGGAGGGTATGGCAGCCCTCTCCGGTATTCTTGTCTGGAGAATCCCTATGGACAGAGGGGGCTACAGCCTATGGGCTACAGCCCGTGGGGTTGCAAAGAGTCAGACACGACTGAAGTGGCTTAGCATGCACACTCACCTTCCAAAGTAGGTCTTTTGATCCTGTGCATCGGGATAGATTTTCTGTGCTTGTGTTCCCTGGAGACTGTATGGGATAAGTAAATGGTGTTTTCTCATTAGGGATTAATGACATACAGAGGCAAGGGGATTTTTGAGACTTTGGTTGAAGTACCGCCAGGCCCCTGAGCCATCCTGACACCCCACTGCTCCCAGTAATAAGAAACCATCGTTTGTCTTCCCACTGCCTGCCAGTGGGAAGGCTGCCAGGTACCACATAGCCAGCACCCCAGAGAGCTGATTGAAGATTTGGCGTCCTTGGAGTCTTCCTCCAAAGCTTTTGGGAAATAATCATAACAACATCGAAAATGAGTTACTCAGGACTAAAAAGAAGTCTTGCTAGGCTTCATCATACAAATGGAGACCCTGAATCCCCTCACTCTTTCAACTCATGAAGGCAGAGATGCTACGTGAGGGATGCTATGCAGAGATGCTATGCTTGTGCTACTTAAGCTGGATCTTACATAAATCCTGTGTTGTCATGTTGGGCACCCATCAACACTGACTCTTTTGTGCAGCATGGGAGAAGATGCTTCTGACTTGGGGCAGCTCAGTGCATTGCCAAGCTGAGATCAGTATTTGTCAGGTCTCTGGGAGGGTTCGGACTTCCCAGGTGGCTCATCAGTAAAGAATCTGCCTGCCAATGCAGAAATCTGTCTGCCAGTGCAGGAGATGTGGGCTTGATCCCTGAGTTGGGAAGATCCCCTGGAGAGGGAAAGGGCAATCCACTCTAGTACTCTTGCCTGGGAAATACCATGAATAAAGGAGCCTGGCAGGCTACAGTCCATGGAGTTGCAAAGAGTCGGACACGACTTAGCGACTTAACTGTTAGAGTTTCCAGGAGCACAGTGGCCTTGCAGTATCACAATGCCCTGACCTTCATAGTGAATCATCAAAAATGGTGAAACATTTTCAACACTCCCCTATTTGTTTTGTCCCTGGCAATTCTCCTTTCACTTTCCAGATAACTGGACAGAGGTGAGTCAAGAGGGTGAAAAAAGCAACGTCATTTGCAAATATACTCTCTGTTCCCTGGCATGTGCCAGCACAGACTAAAGGGAGAGGAAGGAGGAGGTCACATATATTGAATTTGTCATCTTATGCTGCATCTCACAAGGCTTGATGTTTCTATTTTATGTTTGTAAGACCCAGAATATCTGGGCAGAAAATTATCTATGGCTAGCTGGAGTCATAGAATGGCAGCCACCCCCACGGGTTGGGTGTGGGTTAGGAGTGGCATCTTTGCTGGAGGAATGACTGGGGTATGGTTTGCCCATGTCTGTGTCCCTGTTATTTCGCCCTGTTCTTAGACTCTGGCTGTTCTGCCCAACCATGTTCCTCTCCCTGTTCCCTGATCCTAAGTGGCAGGGCTTGGATAGATAGGAAGGAGCTGATGGCAACACTTAGGCCAGCCCATGAGGCAGCTAATTAAAAAAAAATGTTGGCATCTTAGATTCAGCTCAGACAGTCCTCAGTTCGAATTCTGCTAGCTGTGTGAGCTTGGCCTAGTTACTTAACTGCTCTGGGCTTCGGTTTTCTATGTCGACAATGGAGATAATCATAGTACCTCCCAACTCGTGGGGCCGGAGTGAGGACTAAGTCAGATAGAGCAGTGGATGGGTCTACTTTTTTCTATTTTGGATGTGTTTAATATATCAGGCTTTATTATGGGTAGGTTGGTGGGTAGCAGCCTTACAAATCCTTTGTTCCTTTAATCTGCACTTAAGCTAGTTGGGATATGTTTCTGCTCCTAAGAGCCAGATTATTATTCACATTAAACTTTTCTTCCAGTCTGTCCATCTCAGCGAATGAATCCACCTGGAGTACCTACTCTTCTTGTTTCAGGGCCCAGTGTAGGATCCTCTCCATAACTGTCACCCTTCACAGCCCCGGGGCAATGGGGTACAGGGTGGCTGAGCCGGAGGGACCTTTCTGCCTACAGGTTAGGGTTAGGACTTTGCCAGAGGGAAGGGGGCCCTTCCCTCCCTGGCTCTTAGGGGTCAGAATCCAGTGTTGTTGTTGAATGGGGCTTTTTTTCTTTCCAGGAGGAGGAGTTTTTTAAACGTTCTCCAGGCTTTGTCTTAGGAAATCAGGGGACCCCTGACACCGTCCTTGGAATTACCTGCCTCCTGATGTCTGACTGGAAGAATCAGAGCTCTGAAGACTGCCACCTGGTCTTTCTGGAGGTTTGCTCAGGAAAGCTTTATGAGGCTGCGGGCTGACAATTTATCCCATCGTTTGACTGGATGTTTTGTTAAAGAAGGAAAGGTAATAATTGTGAAATGCAGCCTGCAGGGAGTAAA
Source organism: Philantomba maxwellii (assembly GCA_006410695.1). NCBI lineage: Eukaryota > Metazoa > Chordata > Mammalia > Artiodactyla > Bovidae > Philantomba > Philantomba maxwellii. Next base: position 1,217,237 of record SJYS01002909.1, read on the forward strand.
CAAAATACTTCTGTGCTTAATAAGCTTTCATTCATTTTCTTAATCTCCTGCTAGGAATTTTTTCTTTACTTTTTTTTTTAGTGGAAAAATCATTTTGTCCATATTTTTCCTCACTGAAAGATCCCAGTAGAAGAAATATTCCAGGGTGTTGAGTCCTCTGCCCTTTCTCCTTCCTAAAGCTCTGCTTTAATTGCCCCAGAGCTCTGCAGCCAAAACCCAGTTAGAAATAAAAGAGGGCTGGAGTGGAGCACCCCGCCTGCCCTGGGAGCATCTCTTTTCACCTCCTGGGGTTGCACACAGTGGGGCAGGTTCTGCCCTGCACCTCAGAACGCTGGCATTGAGTGTTTCATGCCTGGAACTTTCTGCCCACTCTCAACACACTGTGTGCATGTCCAGCTCTGCTCAGGAGACTGGAGCCCTGTACGTGGGGTGCCGGGGGTGCACCTGCCAGCCAGGCTCGTCAGATGTGGGGGGAACCAAGAGAACAGGTATGAGCCTCTTTCAGTCCCACAGGGGAGGTGATACCCAGGGCCCCAGGCAAGGCATTCCAACAGCTGTGATGCCTCCGAGGGTCGTGCTGGGGACTCGCTCTTCTCTGGATGCTGAGGCTCTAGGGAAAGCGTTTAGAAAGTATGTTCTGGCAAAGTCTTCCTTCACAATCATGTTTAAGACCGAACTCAGTGGAAAACAGTGGAGGAGGGTGGAAGTGGGGGACCTGGTACTACCAAGCAGCCCCTCGCCCATCTGCACCTGCCTGGCCTCCCTGGGTGGATCTCCAGGGAGTGAGCCGGGCTTTGCTTCTCCCTGTGTTGAGGCCAGCAGCCCGGGGCCATTAGACAGACCATGGACATCCCGAGGATACAGAGGAGAGGCCGTGAAACCCAGCCCGTCCAGGCCTTGCTGTGGACGCCAGCCCCCAGCTCCTGACCCCCACCTTTCCACCCACGTTAGAGACACTCTCAATGACTATGCCAAAGCCTTTGACTGTGTGGATCACAATAAACTGTGGAAAATTCTGAAAGAGATGGGNGCTACAGGACTGGAAAAGGTCAGTTTTCATTCCAATCCCAAAGAAAGGCAATGCCAAAGAATGATTTAATTTGCCAAGCAAATTTAAACAAATTACATTAATAATCATGTAGCAATATCTTCAGGAATTAAAGTGTAAAAAATAAGAACATCAGTGAGTGAAATTTGTTCAACTTAAAATGACAGATACCATAAACATTCCTTCCTCAACTTTAAGCAATTTCAACTATGTGTATACACAGGAGATTTTTTGCTTCTATTCAGGAGATTTCTAGTAAATGGCTACTAAGAGAAATACAAATGTGGAGAGCTNCTTCAGGAATTAAAGTGTAAAAAATAAGAACATCAGTGAGTGAAATTTGTTCAACTTAAAATGACAGATACCAAAAACATTCCTTCCTCAACTTTAAGCAATTTCAACTATGTGTATACACAGGAGATTTTTTGCTTCTATTCAGGAGATTTCTAGTAAATGGCTACTAAGAGAAATACAAATGTGGAGAGCTTCATGTGATTCCCCCATAAAAACCAAAGTAAGGCCTTGAATGTTGAGATTAAAAAGGAATTTGAACTTTGATTCTGGCGGTGTGGTGGATTAACTACCCCAATGGACCTGCTTAACTGAATCAACTAAAACTCTGGTTAAAATATAAAGATGAAAAATAAAAATTACAGACAACAATAGCATGTGAATAAAGAATTCTAAAGTCCTTGAATTATTGAGGTAAATAAATAGATATTGACTAATGTTCTGTAAAATTAAGTACACATTTTTTTAAATTTCGNCAAGTGCTGACTTGGTATAGTTGACAATGCACACATCCTAAAACAGTCATTTCATCACAGATCTAGACACACACATACTGCACCAGAAATCATGTGTAAGAAGCTTTAAGGAGACCAGGTTTCTCTCAGAAACTCATGGTAAGTAACTGTGGTACATGCACAATGACGGGCAAAATGCTTACCAATTTGCATGGTATATTTTGTTCATTCAGTTTAGTTCAGTTCAGTCGCTCAGTCGTGCCCGACTCTTTGCGACCCCATGAAACGCAGCACTCCAGGCCTCCCTGTTCATCACTAACTCCCAGAGTTTACTCAAACTCGTGTCCATCGAGTCAGTGATGCCATCCAGCCATCTCATCCTCTGTCATCAAATTCCCTTATATTCTTTAGATAAAACAATATTCTTTTATATAAGTCCCTACCAAGCAATGTAAATTGGAGAGCAAAATTTTTATCAACTCACTTTAATAATTTCTCATTTTTTAAATTCTTAATTGTGATAAAATACATATAAAATTTACCATCTTAACCATTTTGAAACATACAGTTTGGTGGTGTTAAATTCATCCACATTGTTGTATAGCCATCACCATCATCCATCTCCAGAACACTTTTCATCTTCCCAAACTGAAACCCTGTCCCCACTGAACATTAACTCTTCATCCCACCTCCCCCAGCCCCTGGCATCTGCCTTTCTTCTGCTTTCTGTCTCTAAATCTGACTAAACTAAAGATCTCATACAAAAAAGATCTTAACGGCATGTATAATCATGATGATGTGATCACTCACCTAGAGCCAGACATCCTGGAGTGCAAAGTCAAGTGGGCCTTAGGAAGCATCACTATGAACAAAGCTAGTGGAAGTGACAGAATTCAAGCTGAGCTACTTCAAATCCTAAAAGATGATGCTGTTAAAGTACTGCACTCAACATGTCATAAAATTTGGAAAACACGGCAGTGGCCACAGGACTGGAAAAAGTTAGTTTTCATTCCAACTCCAAAGAAGGGCATTACCAAAGAATGTTCAAACTACCAAACAATTGCACTCATTTCACGTGCTAGAAAGGTCATGATCAAAATCCTCCAAGCTAGGCTTCAACAGTACATGAACNACTCAACATGTCATAAAATTTGGAAAACACAGCAGTGGCCACAGGACTGGAAAAAGTTAGTTTTCATTCCAACTCCAAAGAAGGGCATTACCAAAGAATGTTCAAACTACCAAACAATTTCACTCATTTCACGTGCTAGAAAGGTCATGATCAAAATCCTCCAAGCTAGGCTTCAACAGTACATGAACTAAGAACTTGAGATGTACAAGCTGGATTTAGAAAGAGCAGAGAAACCAGAGATCATATTGCAACATCCCTTGAATCATAGAAAAAGCAAGAGAGTTCCAGAAAAACATCAACTTCTGCTTCATCAACTACACTAAAGCCCTTGACTATGTGGATCACAACAAACTGTGGAAAATTCTTAAAGAGATGGGAATACCAGACAACATTACCTGCCTCTTGAGAAACCTGTATACAGGTCAAGAAGCAACAGTTAGAACTGGACGTGGAACAATGGACTGGTTCCAAATTAGCAAAGGAGTACATCAAGGTTGTATATTGTCACTCTGCTTATTTAATTTATATGCAAATTACATCATGCAAAATGCCAGGCTGGATAAAGCACAAGCTGGAATCAAGATTGCTGGGAGAAATGTTAATAACCTCAGATATGCAGACAACACCATCCTTATGGCAGAAAGCTAAGAGGAACTAACGAGTCTTTTGATAAAAGTGAAAGAGGAGAGTGAAAAAGTTGGCTTAAAACCCAACATTCAAAAAACTAAGATCATCACATCCAGTCCCATCACTTCATGGCAAATAGATAGGGGAACAATAGTGACAGACTTTATTTGGGGGAGGGGCTTCAAAATCACTGCAAATGGTGACTGCATCCATGAAATTTAAAAATGCTTGCTCCTCGGAAGAAAAGCTATGACAAACCTGGATGGTGTATTAAAAACAGAGACATTTCTTTGCCAACAAAGGTCCGTCTAGTCAAAGCTATGATTTTTCCAGTAGCCAAGTGCATGGTTGTAAGAATTGGATCATAAAGAAGGTTGAGTGCCAAAGAATTGATGCTTTTGAACTGTGGTGTTAGAGAAGACTCTTGAGAGTCCCTTGGACTGCAAGGAGATCAAACCAAATTAAAGGAAACAATCCTGAATATTCACTGGAAGGACTGATGCTGAAGCTGACACTCCGATACTTTGGCCATCTGATGAGAAGAGCCAACTCATTGGAAAAGACCCTGACGTTGGGAAAGATTAAAGTAAGAGGAGAAGGAAAAAAAACAGAGAACAAGACGATTGAATGGCTTCACTGACCTGATGGACATGAGTTTGAACAAGCTCCAGAAGTTGGTGAAGGACAGGGAAGCCTGGCGTGCTGCAGTCCAAGGGGTCACAAAGAGTCGGACATGACTGAGCAACTGAACTGAACTGAACTGAAGGACTTCATGAGAGTTAAATCATACACTATTTGTCCTTTAGTGACTCGCTTTGCTTTTTTGTTGGCTCAGACAATAAAGAATCCACCTGCACTGCAGGAGACCTGGGTTTGATCCCTGGATCGGAAAGATCCCCTGGAGAAGAGAATGAATACCCATTCCAATATTCTTGCCTGGGAAATCCCATAGACAGAGGAGCCTGGCAGACTACAGTCCATGGGGTCACAAAGGGTCAGTCACAACTGAGCAAGTAACATTTCACTTTTACTTCACTTTTTTCACTTAGTATAATGTTATCCATGCTGTAGCATATGTCAAAATTTCCTTCCTTTTTATGGTTGAATAATACTACACTGTATAGACCACATTTTATTTATCCATTTATCCTTTGATGGACACTTGGATTACTACATCTTTTGGCTATTAAAAACACTCTTCAAGACTATGCTTCCATTTATTTTGGCTGTTGTTGCTATTTTTCAGTTGCTCAGTCGTGTCCGTGACTCTTTGCGACCCCATGGACAGGTTCCCCTGTCCTTCACCATCTCCGGGAGTTTGCTCAAGCTCATGTCTATTGAGTCAGTGATGCCATCCAATCATCTTGTCCTCTGTTGTCCACTTCTACTCCTGCCTTCAATCTTTCCCAGCATCAGGGTCTGTTCTAATGAGTTGACTCTTCTCATCAGGTGACCAAAGTATTGGAGCTTCAGCTTCAGCATCAGTCCTTGATTCCAGTTTGTGCTTCATCCAGCCCAGCATTTTGCATGCTGTACTCTGCATATAAGTTAAAAAAGCAGGATATAGACCCAGAAGTGAGATGACTGGATCATATGATGATTCTAATTTTTTTTTTGGCTGTGCCCCACAGCATGCAGTATCTTAGTTCCTTGATCAGGGATCAAACCTATGCCTTCTGTAGTAGATACACAGAGTCTTAGCCAACAGACCACCATAGAAGTCCTAGGTGACTCTGTTTTTAATTTTTTGAAGAGTCACTACAGTGCTTCCCATTCCCAGTGACTGCCCCATTTCCCATTTCTACCAATGGTGGACACTTTTTGACAGTATGAGGTGGTATCTAATGGCACAATCTGACATGGGAGCTTCTATCCAGTGTTCACTAATTTCCTCATTAATTTGATGCTCATTGACTTATACTCACAAAGAGAAGAAAATTTGTCATAATGAAATTTTTCATGGTGCTGCATCTTTTCTCTACTTCTGTTGCAAAATAACTATTTTTTAAAATGTAAGGTAATGGCAACCCACTCCAGTACTTTGCCTGGAAATTCCCATGGATGGAGGAGCCTGGTGGGCTGCAGTCCATGAGGTCGCAAAGAGTCAGACATGACTGAGCAACTTCACTTTCACTTTTCACTTCATGCATTGGAGAAGGAAATGGCAACCCACTCCAGCGATCTTGCCTGGAGAATCCCGAGGATGGAGGAGCCTGGTGGGCTGCCGTCTACGGGGTCGCACAGAGTCGGACACAACTGAAGCGACTTAGCAGCAGCAGCAGCAGTCCTTATAGAGTTGTGTGTGATTTTTATATATCAATATATATTTAAATAACTAAGTCTTGAATATCATTATTGAAGCATAATATTTAATTAGCTTACTTTTGTTAGCTTTTATTAACTTCCAAACTCCAGATTTTGACAAATATCATGTAGACAAATCCTTGAATTCATTAAATGTAAATACCTTAAATATTTATTGTATTTTTTCCTTTTTTTTCATTAAACAGAAAAAGTCTTTTCCTATAACTTATGAG
>SJYS01002909.1:1244782-1257071 GCA_006410695.1 Philantomba maxwellii
CTACTTGTCAATATTTAATTTAAGATGCCAAATAAACAGAATCATTATAATATCTCACTTTGGAATGTTTCAGGGCCCTTTGAAGCATTCCAAAGTTAGCTAGAGGTCAAAAGAACTTAATTTAGAAATTAACTTGGGGAATGTTGTCAATATATCAAAAGGTTTTAAAACACTTGGTCAAATAGGATCATATATCACTGTTAGGTATTATTTACTGACTCAGCCAAAGTGACAATAAAATATTTTAAAGACAAATAAAGAAAGTTACAACATTACTTAAAACATAAAGAAAGCTTTCAATGTTATCAAAAGCAGATCAATATTCCAAGAAAACTTTGTTCTCATAACAAAAAAGAGTTAATTAAATTCTAGTTTTGTACCAGCTTACTTNGTTTTCCTGTGGTCATGTATGGATGTGAGAGTTGGACTGTGAAGAAAGCTGAGAACCAAAGAATTGATGCTTTTGACCTGTCATGTTGGAGAAGACTCTTGAGAGTCCCTTGGACTGCAAGGAGATCCAACCAGTCCATTCTGAAGGAGATCAGCCCTGGAGTTTCTTTGGAAGGAATGATGCTAAAGCTGAAACTCCAGTACTTTGGCCACCTCATGTGAAGAGTTGACTCATTGGAAAAGACTCTGATGCTGGGAGGGATTGGGGGCAGGAGGAGAAGGGGATGACAGAGGATGAGATGGCTGGATGCCATCACTGACTCGATGGCTGTGAGTCTGAGTGAACTCCGGGGTTGATGATGGACAGGGAGGCCTAGTGTGCTGTGATTCATGGGGTCTCAAAGAGTCAGACACGACTGAGTGACTGAACTGAACTGAACTGAACTAAAGTGACTTAACACATATGCATGCATAGCTACTTTCTAACATTTATCGACCCTATCCTGCTTTCTTCTCTTCTTCACAGGTCTTACCTGAGAGTTCTTCCACAATAAATCACTTGTACAAGAATGTCCATATCAGACTGCCTGATGAGGAACAAGTCCTAAGACCAGGAGAGATGTGTTAATCCCAAGGGATCATGTTTTTCCCCCAAATTTCTGCTTATTATGTATCAGAAAGATGGAATCTACAGATTTCTGTGTTTATCCAGTATACTTCTCTCTTCCTTAAAATAGAGCATAAAGTTATTTTAGGCCTTGAGCCATATCATAGCATGTTAATGATGTGAAAGTGAAAGTGTTAGTCATTCAACTTTGTCCAACTCTTTGAGACTTCACAAACTATAGGACACCAGGCTCCTCTGTCCATGGAATTCTCCAGGGGAAACTACTGTAGTGGGTTGCCGTTCCCTTCTCCAGGGGATCTTCATAACCCAGGGATTGAACCTGAGTCTCCACATTGCAGGCAGATTCATGGTCTGAGCCATCAGGGAAGCCCATGTTAACAATAAACAATACTTATTTGGTATAATGTTTCAGGATCAATGAAAAGGGCTTTAGCGTTATGGTATTTAAGACTCACAACAACTCTTGGAGATAGTTTATGTTATTAATATTTCCATTTTATATATTAAAGGAACAGTGACTGGGAGATGTTAAGTGCTCTGCTCCAGGCCACACAGGCAGCATGAATCAGAACAAAGATTTAATCCAAACTCTATGTTACATGTATCACCAGTATGTTAGTACAGCTCTGAAAGAAAAGTTAGCTTTTGTATTAGAAGTGATATAATAGACAAATATATTAATATTAAATTAATCATTTTAATGGATTTTAAAATTATCTTCCTTGGTTTAACAGTATAATTCTATTTCTCTGGAAAGTTAATCTTGGATAAAAGTTGAATAACTTACCACAAAAGAAAGACTTAGATCACTGGAGAGCTAAGGGAGGATGCTCAGGGTAAAGTGGAGTCATTGGTGAGGCTTTTGCAGGGGTCCTATTTGGAGCTATACCACTCATCAGCAAAAGTTATAAGGCTAGAGACACTCAAAGATAAATATACCCAGCATTGCAATAGCAATAACATTAATAATTTGCCTTGGGACAACATTTTATATATCAAGAGTGTGTTTTCTCACTTGATCAAACAATGATCCTGTGAAAGACTCAGGGCGGATTTTTAGAATCAGTTTTATAAAGAAGGAAAGGATGCTTGGCAGAAAAGTGACTTGCTGAGGTTTCCACAGTGGGGAAGTGGTAAAACCGGGATTCACATTCAGGCCTCTCAATTCTTAGTTCATTGTTTTCCCACCACTCTATTTTGCTGAAAACCTCTGTTAGCCATTAGTAAACAGAGGAGCTATGCATGTGAAGGAAAGGATTAATGAAAAATAACTTTTCAGAAAGCAGATGGGATTGGTCCAAGATTTTAGTCCCTGGACCCAAAGCATGTTGTGGCAATATAGACAGTCTGTCCAAATACAGGTTGGTAGTTTCTCATAAACCCACAATATAGTGTGATTGCCTTCCTACACCAAGATTTGTATAGATGCAAGGAAGCTGCCCAAGTGAGATCTAAAAGCAAATTTAGAATCCCTAAGATCAGCAAAAAAATTATGAGGTACCAGAGGAAGAGATGCTTCTACAATTCTTCCTTGATAATAGCCTATGACCACTATGTCCCTGGTGGCTTAGATGGTAAAGAATATGCCTACAATGCACAAGACCCAGGTTCGATCCTTGGGTTAGGAAGATGCCCTGGAGAAGGAAATGGCAACCCATTCCAGTATTCTTGCCTGGAAAATCCCATGGACAGAAGAGCATGGAGGGCTATGTTCATGGGATCACAAATAGTCAGACGCAACTGAGCAACTAACACTTGTACCTTCACTATGCCAGATAAGAGATGGCATATTTGGTGTCTGGGGAGAGAGGAAGCAAACTATTAGAATATTTTTTGAACAATTGATTAGGAAACAGGATAAGCGTTGGTGGATTTTTTTTTTTTTTTCCTAATCACTATAGCAGAAATGACTGTAGAATTCTACTATAAACAGCATGATATACATTTTAGGAAGCAGAGGAGATTAATAATGGCTGTTGAGGTCCCACTAAGATCCTCTTTATTAAGCAATGTACCCAACCCTCAGCTAACAGTTCACAGCTACATCCTTCTGGTAAGAATTGTCCTCATCAAATGAAAGTCACCTGCCCTGGAAATACCTAGGAGGTTGTGCCTTCCACTTGAATGTATACCACACAGGCATTGGCTAAGAGAGGTACAAGAAGGTTGACTTCAGAGTCCAAGCTTCTACCACCATATTATATTGTCTCAGAACAAGTCAAATTCATACAAAATTATTTTTGAAGTAATTTGGGGACAGTTTTTCAGAAACGATCTTATTTGGTCTATTCACCTGCATAAATCATGAAATTTTGCATTAATTTAGTTACTTGTAATGTCTCAAACTTCTCCTACCTAGAACAACCTAGGTGAAGATCAAGTTTGACTGCAGCATTTATCAGGAGTCTATGGCAGGACTTAACTCTATGGATCTTTTCCTTTAGGTCTCAGAAGACATATAAGTTTATGTACCAGAGAATGCTCATACCTAAAACTGGGGTAGTACTGTGGGTTGGCTACTCCAAGAGGCAGAGCTTGAGACAAAGATTTAAATAAGATTCATTTATTTGGGGGCTTCCCTGATAGTTCAGGTTGGTAAAGAATCTGCCTGCAATACAGGAGACTCCAGTTCGATTCCTGGGTCAGGAAGATCCCTTGGAGAAGGGATAGGCTACCCACTCCAGTATTCTTGGGTTTCCCTTGTGGCTCAAGTGGTAAAGAATCCANCTGGCTCTAGACTAGTGATCACATCATCATGATTATCTGGGTCATGAAGATCTTTTTTGTACAGTTCTTGTTACAAAGATGAGAAGTTTGAGTTTCCTCTGAATAAAACCAACAAGCTAACACAGATAGTCACTCCAACTACAGGTAAAATTAGGATTCTGTATGAAATGGTACTGTCAACTCCTCTCACTTGAGGACTAGTTATGATCTTGAATGACTAGTTCATTCTAATCAATGACTAGTTATTGATCTTGAATATACATATGCAGGGGGTGTATATGGTTGGACATATAGATGGGGGAGTTAGGTTTTTTCCCGTCTTTGTAATTTCCTAGTGGATTGCTTGTGATGCACTGTTATCCTCTAATGCTTATTCAACAATAAATTTGGTTTTCTCTCTCTCTAAAAAAACTCAATAAACCGAGTGACTATAAGTACTCTATTAAAATAGATGACCCTTGTAGACCACCACTGTGTACCTCCAGTGGCAGCCACTGTGAGATGAATGTATGGTAAGCAGAGTTCTGACTTAAACTCTGATTAAATCTGAAAGCTGAATAGCTTGGCCTGGCTTCTGACATGCACAGAGGCACCAGACCACCAATCTCCAAAAGAAGAAAATCTGCTGAGAAAATATTAGCTTTTGCTTCAAAAGTTAGTAGTTATTTTAAGAACATAGTGCTCAAAGGTGAACAATTAAGATGTATAACGACAGAAGCTGCACTTGAAATCACTTTGAGAAGCATGCCTTTCTAGATCAAATGGCTGTCATTCTGAATTATTTTTTCACTTCTATTTCTGGATTTTTTGCATATATCAAAAGTAAAGCTATATCTGTTATATGTAGCCTCCATTTTCAGGAAAAGAACTTTATAATCAGTTAAATAATGTCAGTTTTTCTTGTAGGCATTAGATTCTTTACATAGAAAATTAGTTAATATGAACTGTTTCTTTTTTTCATGGACTTCATGGAATCAACACAAAGATTTAAAAAGTTTATTTCATAGAAAATATAATATCTGACATAATTGTGCATGCTATTGTAAATTTAGTTTAAAAGTTGATATTGAAGTTAAAATAAATTTTCTGTCACACTAATATGAATTCATTTTAGTGGAGTTCCGGTCAGAGGAAACCAGTGTTCTCACTAAATTAAGAGACCGTGGCACAGGAGGTACATACTAGATATGTGAAGAAACAAGCAAAGGTGATGGACAGGCAATTTAGATGTAGACCCACACAGGATGCTGATGCTGGGATCAGCATCAAGGATTTGAAATGCCTCCAGTAACTTTGCTTACAAAGTCTGTGGGACAATATGAGTGTAATGAATGAAGAGAGTGGGATTTCAGGATAGATTTGAAAAGTAGAAAACAATCCATTGGAGATCCTAGAATTGAAAAATACCATATCTCAAGTCAAAAATTTACTAGATTGGCTTAACAGAAGAAAGGATCAGTGATCTTGAAGAAAGCTGAAGCACGTAGAAGAAGAAGCCTGAAAAATGAATGGAGTTTCAGTGACTTGTTGAACTGTGCTGAGGGGTCTACCATACGTAGAAGTGATGTCTCAGAGGTAGAAGAAGAGGGAGGAAATGGAGTCTATACATGCAAAAAAATGCATATATTTGACAAAATTTAGCAAATCTAATAAGTTCATCATCTCGCTCATTCAAGAATCACTACAACCCTCAAGGAGTTTAAAAACTTCCCTCTTCCTCTTTGCCAAATTCACACAAAAACACACCAAATAAGAACTCCTGAACCTAAAGATAAAAATCTTAGAAACAGCCAGAGGAAAAAGACACTTTACCTACTGGGAGGTGAGTAATGATAAAAACAACTCACTTCTCATCAGAAATACAGTGGCAAGAAAAAAATGAAATATCTTTAAAGGGCTGAAAGAAAAAAATGACAACCCAGAATTCTATATACGGAGATTTTCAGAAACGAAAACAAAATCAAGTCACTTTCAGTATACCAAAGTTGAGAGAATTTTCCATCATCAGATCTCCACTACAAGAAATGATAAAAGACTTTCGGACTGAAGAGAATAAATGCAGGGTGGAAATTCAGATCAACAGGAAGGAAGATAGATGTAAATGGTTAATAGGTTGATAAATATAAAAGACTGTTTTCTTTCTTTTAAAAAGTTTAAAATCAATTTACTATTTAAGGAAAAACAAATAATAACACATTTAGGGATTATAGTGTTTTAAAGTAAAATATACACCTATAGCAGAAAGGACAGAAGGGTTTTAAGTAAGATTTTGCTGTTGTAAGGTTGTTACATTATGTATGGTCTACTAGTAATTCAAGGTATATCGGGATAAGTTGTGGATGTATATTGTATTCTGTACAATAACCCCTAAAACATAATAAAAAAGATATAGCTATAATGTCTATCTAATTTTGTTCTTTTACAGTGTTTCATGATTAGAATTCTTTTATGAATCCACATTAAACCAATGAGTCAGTCAAAAAAGAATTATTTCAAGAAATTATATAATTTCAATTAGGTTAACATCTTCCTGTCATTCCTAAGGGTTTCCTGGATTGACATATAAATTATATTGGTGTATGATACATATATATGAAAAGAAAGCAGTAATGAGTATTCANTAACCCCTAAAACATAATAAAAAAGATATAGCTATAATGTCTATCTAATTTTGTTCTTTTACAGTGTTTCATGATTAGAATTCTTTTATGAATCCACATTAAACCAATGAGTCAGTCAAAAAAGAATTATTTCAAGAAATTATATAATTTCAATTAGGTTAACATCTTCCTGTCATTCCTAAGGGTTTCCTGGATTGACATATAAATTATATTGGTGTATGATACATATATATGAAAAGAAAGCAGTAATGAGTATTCATGTGTGTAAAGATTTGCTTGTGTGCTTACTCAGTAGCTAGGTTGTGTCCAACTCTTTGCCTCCCCATGGGCTGTAACCCTTCCAGCTCTTCTGTCCACAGAATTTCCCAGGCAAGAATACTGGAGTGAGTTGCCATTTCCTTCTCTGTCCAGTGGACCTTCCTGACCCAGGGACTGAACCCATGTCTCTTTTATCTCCTGCATTAGCAGGCAGATTCTTTGCCACTGAGCAACTTGGGAAGCCCAAAGATTTGCTTACCTTTTTTGTGTTTTTCTTGAAATATGCCCCAAGGAAATTCTGAGCTGAAGAATATGGACATGTAAAGATTTTGAATTTTTTGGCTAGTGGTCACATCTTACCTAAGTACAGCACACTATCAAAACTGGGTGACTGACATTATTACAATCCATAGACCTGATTTAGATTTTAGTTTTCTGTGTACTCATTGTGTGTGTGTACGCGTATGCGTGCATGTATAGTTCTAAGCAATTTTGTCAAACCACCATCACAATCAAGACACAAAGATTCATCAACACAAAGATTCCTGTGATATCTTTTATAGTAACACTCATCTCCTGATCACCACCCTGCTTCCTTGGAAACCACTAATCTCCATGCTTTTGTCCTTTAGAGACTGTTCCATAAATGGAATCATACCATATGTGACTTTTTGAGATTGGCTTTTCTCACTCAGCATATTCCCTTGAGATCCATACAAGCTGCTGGGCTTAACAATCCTTCACTGGCTACACTGTGAAGGAACATTCTGTGGCATAGATGTATCATAGTTTGTTTAACCACTCATCCTTTGAAAAACAGTTATGTTGTTTTCCATTTGGGGTATGACAAAAAAGAGCTGCTATGAACATCTGTGTACAGAATTTTGTGTGGACATGTTTTCATTTCTTTGGGATAATGTCTTAGTCTGTTCAGGCTGCTATAACCAAATGCCACAGACTGGATGGCTTATAAACAACAGAAATATATTTCTCACAGTTATGGAGGCTGGAAGTGCAAGATCAAGGTGCCAGCACAATCATGTTCTCATGAAGGCCTTCTCCTGGTCCATAGCCAGCATCTTCTCACTGCGTCCTGGGGTGGAAGGGGCAAGGGCCCCTCTGGGTTCTCTTTAATAAGGGCACTCATCCCATCCACAAGGACTCCAGCCTCCTCACCTAAGGCTCCCAAAGGCTCCCAAAGGCCCTCCTCCCAGCATCATCTCCTTGGGGATTAGGATTTCAGCGTATGAATTCTGGGGGAGCACAAACATTCAATACATAGCAGATAAATACCCTAAAGTGTGGGTACTGGCTTGCATGGTAAGTGTACATTTAATTTTGAAATGAGCAATAAACCCTGCCAGATGAATTTCCAGAGTGGATATACTATTTATCATCCTACCAGTGGTGTCTGAGAAATCCAGTTACTCTGAATCCTCACCAGCATTTGATATTGCTATGATTATTTTTATTTTTAGCTGTTCTAATAAGTGTGTGGTGAACCATCTCTCATGATTTTAATTTTCCCTACCCTATCGGCTAATAATTATATTTATTATTAAATATATTTTCATGTGCATTTTTGTCATCTAATACCCTCTTTGGTGATGTTTGCCCATTTCTTTTACTGTTTCATTTTGAAAAGTTCTTTATATGTTCTAGATATGAGTCCATTTTTCAGATATACAGTTTGTTGTTATTTTCTCCAAATCTGTAGCTTATCCATATCTTCTTAAGAGGGTAATTTGCAGAGCAAGTATTTNGTGCATTTTTGTCATCTAATACCCTCTTTGGTGATGTTTGCCCATTTCTTTTACTGTTTCATTTTGAAAAGTTCTTTATATGTTCTAGATATGAGTCCATTTTTCAGATATACAGTTTGTTGTTATTTTCTCCAAATCTGTAGCTTATCCATATCTTCTTAAGAGGGTAATTTGCAGAGCAAGTATTTTTTAATTTTGATGAAATTTAGTGATTGTTTTGCTTTCTTTTGTGGACCCTGTTTTTGATGGCATACAAAAAACTTTCATCTTCTCCTGATCCTAGATCACCATGTTTCCCCTGTTTAAATTTCATGGTTTTACAGGACATTGAGTTCTAGAATCTATTTTGGGTTAATTTATTTGAATTAATTTTTAAAAGGTTTAGATACTATTTTTCAATTTCACTTTATATCCTGCTACCTTGCTGAATTCATTATCATTGATTATGTAGGATATTCCCATTTAAACTAATAGAGCACTTGTAAATAAAGTCTATTTCTTAATTTCCAATTCTTATGCCTCGAGCTGTATTTTCTTGTCCAATAGTATTGACCAATACCTCCAGAACAATGTTAAAAAATGTGGGGAAACTGATCATACTTGCACTGATCCTGACCTTAGTGGGGATGTCTAATATATCTGAAGGTAAAATAATAGCTTTAGAAATGAAGTTTGTATTTTATCATTTTAAGGAGGGATTCATGCATTTCTGTTTTTCAAGAGATTTTTATTACCACAAGTTCCTTATAAAATATAAGTTAAATTATGTTATTCTTTTGTCTAAAGGGGACTTCCCTGTAGCTCAAATGGTAAAGAATCTGCCTGCAATGCAGGAGACCAGAGTTTGATCCCTGGGTCAGGAAGATCCTCTGGAGAAGGGAATGGCAATCCTTTTCAGTATCCTTGCCTGGAGAATCCCATGGACAGAGAAGCCTGGTGGGGTACAGTCCATGGGGTTTGCAAAGCCCTTCAGTGTACCGAGGAAAATTAAAAGTTCTTAAAGTGGTTGCTTCTGTACCTCTTAAAAGCTTTACCAGAACTGGGGAGACGGGGGGTGCAGCCCATCCCCACCCCACACTGGCTGGAAGCTGTGGCCTGGTCTATTTATAGCAGCGGCAGCTCCAGAATCTGGGTGGGTCTGACTGTAGCAGTCTGTCCCCTCTGCTGGTACTGTGATGCCAGAAGGCCTGGTGTCTATTATCTGCCCAGATCCAGTGGCTCCTGGCCCTCTGCCTGGCAACAGAAGATCCAGGCTTCTCTAGGTCTCTGTCCAGTGGTGGCAGATGTTGGGCCAAGCCCAGGGTCTCCTGAACCTTATCCTAGGTAAAGAAAGTGGTGCAGGGAAATGCTCCCTTCACCCAGTGCCACTGGGAGAGGTGGAGTTAAGGGCCCACTAAAACTGGGTGATCAGAGAACAGGCCAATAGAAACTCTTTATCCTACCTGTACCCAAGGACATGAGTGGCCCAAGGAGGCACTCCCCCCCAACCCCCTACCCCAGCCAGCAGCAGTATCAGGGAGCCAGCAAAAGCTCAAGAAGAATCAGAAGAACAAAGGAGTTCTTAATAGCCTGGCAAGGGCTCTGAAACTAAAGCCCACACAAGTAGGTCAGAACCTACATACTAAACCTGGACAGGACGACTGCCTGCAAAAATAGAAGATTTATGTAGAACCATATAATCTCCAACATGTCCAGGATACAAAAAAATCACTCATCAGAACAAGAGCCAGAAAAATCACAACTGAGTGAGAAAAGATACCAACTGATGGCAACACAAAGATGAATGAGTTGTTAAAATTAACCAACAATGATTTCAAGCTGCCATCAAATATACTTTAAGAAGCAATTACAGAGGAGCATGATGGCACAGTAGGAGATACCAACCTTTGTCCCCTTCCCCAAAACACAATAATTAGACAGATAACCACAAGTGAAAAGAGACTTCCGGGTGGGGCTCAAGAGTCTCATTAAGAACCTAACATAAAAAAATAAAAAACAACAACAACAGTGGAACAAAAAAGGAGAGTGACTGCACAGAGGGGATCACTGGGAAGATGGACTTAGCTAAGATGACTGCAGATGGCTAGGAATCATCCAAGAGCAGTATCAGCCACATGTATGCTGCTGCATCCCCCTGCCCAGAGGCAGCGGCTCTTGTGGCATCATGGGTTTGGGCTGCCACCCTCCAAGGCTGTACATATCCTGGACCCCAGAGCCACTGGTGCTCTGTGAGCTCTTTCACTCCAGTCCCCAGCTCTGTGGTTGCTTCATGAGCCTCCATGCCTCACACATCATTGCCACGATAGGCTAGTAACAACACGCCCTATGGGAGAGTAAGAGATTAGCCATTGCTATGAAAGACTCCAACAGCCTTCTTGCTGCTGCAGACACCTGCCGTCTTGACTGCTGAGGATCGCTGCGGTCCTCACTGACACTGACCTCAGCTGACAGCTGCAGAGGGGACACCGCCAGATCCTCCCCAGACTTGGAAACACCACAGCCCAGCCAGTGACCTCACGCCTACCCACAGGCAAGGATCCTTCCCCCCAAAACCAGCCCATAAAATCCAGAAGAGGTAACTGGGCCATCCATACTCAGACATCAATACAAAAGCACAAGAAACATGAAAAAAAATCAATGAAGCTTGACATTAATGAAGGAATGCAACATTTTTCCAGTCTTGATCCTAAAGAAATCTATGAATCAAGTGTTTTAAGGAAGCTCAGTAAGCTAGAAGAGAACACAGATAAACAATGCAATGCAATCAAGAAAGCAATATATAAACAAAACAAGAAGTCCAAAGAAAGAGGGCAATAATAAGAAAAGAACTGAACAGAAATTCTGAAGCTAAAGAACACAATGAATGAAATAAAATGCAATATAGAGCATCAGGATTAGAGTTGATGACATAGAAGAAAGATCTGTAAACTTGAAGTTAAGTCATTTGAAATTATTCAGAGGGAAAAGAAAAAGAAAAAAAATTGAAGAAGGGTGAAGAAAGCTTATGTGAATTATGAAATACCATCAAGTGAAAAAATATTCACATTATGGGAATTCCAGGAGATGAAGAAGAGAGAAAGAGGTATGAAACTTACTTAGAGAAACAATATCCAAGAATTCCAAATCTGGGAGAGGTATAGATATCCAGGTTCGTGAAATTCATAGGCCCCATACAAATTTAACTCAAACTTAACTTAGACATATTATAATAAAATTGCTAAAAGTCAAAGACAGAAAGAATTTTGAAAGCAGCAAGAGAAAACAAACAAACAAACAAGACTCATATGGGGAAACCCCTGTAAGTCTATCAGCAAAATTTTCAAAAGAAAGTTTGCAGTCCAGGAGAGAAAGAGACATAAGTATTAAAAATAGCTCTAGCTATAATAATTCATTAATGGATACACAATATAAAAAAGATGTAAATTTTGCCATTAAAAACTTAAAATGTGAATAGGAGAAATGAAAGTGTAGAGAGTTTGTATGCAATGGAGTCTAAGTTGCTAGTCATTTAAAACTGATTGTGAAAACTATAAAATGTTTAGGTAAGCCTTGTGGTGACCACGAAGCCGGTGAAGATGTGTAGTAGATACACAAAAGATATAGAGGAAGAAATCAGATCATTCCACCATAAAAAGTATCAATTCACAAAGAACAGCAAGAGAGGAAGAAAGGAACAAAGTAACTGCAGATAAGCCAGAAAGCAACAAAAAGAAGGGACTAGAAAGTCCTTCCCTAACAATAATTACTTTAAACATGTTAATAGATTAAATTCCCCAATCAAAAGACAGAAGGTGGTTGAATGGATTAACTAGCAAGACCTCAATCTATGCTACCTACAAGGGATTCATTTCAGTTTCAAGGACACACATAGATTCAAAGTGAAGGGATGGAGAAAGATTTTC
>SJYS01002909.1:1266916-1277146 GCA_006410695.1 Philantomba maxwellii
TGTTCTAGCAATCTATTGCACAACAATGATATTATGTATATAGTTAATACTATTGTGCACTGGAAAGTCATTATGATAGTAAATTTTATGTTATGTGTCTTTTGCAACAATTTAAAAAAAGATGGAGACTTCCCTGGTGGTCCAGTGGGCTAAGACTCTGCACCTGCAATGCAGGAGACTTGGGTTTGATCCCTGTTCAGGAAACTAGTTCCCAAGTGCTGCCAACTAAGGGTTCTCATGCTGCAACTAAGTATCTCTCATGCTGTGACAAACCTCTGGCACAAAGAAATGATATCAATGACAGTATGTTGTGATAAGGAATATATACACAATGTAATGTCCAGAGAAACTATTGTGAAACATATACAAAGTAATGTACTTAGAAATACTATAAATTAATAAAACAAACAGCATAACAGAAAAATAGCAAGTCATTTGAGCAGATACTTTACAAAGGAGGCCATCAAAATGTCCAATAAATGTGTGACATAAATCTGTTTCCCTAGACATCTGGGAAAAGCAAATTAAAATCACAGTGTTATACCCACTGGTGGGTATACCACAGCATACCCACCAGAAGGTGTGTTATCGTTTAATAGCAAAATATCTCAAACAACCTAAATTTTCACCTCTGGGGGAAAGTTGCTGAACTATGACATAATCCTGTGTAGTATATTGCACAGCTAATATTATAAGTTTATTTCCTAGAAGAAAGACTCGAAGGAAGTACACCAATATGTTAAGATTGATTCTCTCTGGTTGGTAGAATTTGAGATAATTTATTTTCCTTCATCTTTTCCCCGTATATTTCAAGATTCATTGCATAAGTATGACTACTTTTATTTTTAAAAAAATTTACATGTGTTGCTTTCTGGAAAAGAATGACAATTTTATCATTCACATTTTTTCTAACTGATAAAGTTATATCTGTTTTTTCTTTTTCTGTCAATACCAATTTAGGTGTCTCTACAGGGTAGTTGCCGACATAGAAATTTCTTTTCAAATTAGAATTTAAAATGTGTTATGAAACATTCTAAATAAATTCTGGAAGAAGAAATTGCATCTCATTCAAAATAAACATTCCAATTTCTGTGTTGTAATTCTGAATAATAAATATCTCATCACATAAATGAGAAGAAAATTGCCTCAGTCATCTAGCTGATAAAACATAAGAGATGATAAGCATCACAATATAATAGAATTAGACAATCAATATAGTGCACATAGTTAAGGTTTTACTGCATCATTGGCAATAAATATTCTGTCTTGTATCTTCATAGGAAAGAGGTAATAATATAAAAACCAGATTTCAAGAATTCAGATTCATTAATTATCATCTTCATTGCTGTAAGAGAAACTGAATGAAGTAATTCAATCATACAAAAAATCAAATCAAATCTACAGCATTAATAGGCACATGACTGTCATAAATTTCTTGTGAGATATCCAGACATCAATCAGTCATGCACTCGACGGATGGGACCCAGAGCTCCCCCCAAATGAGACCTAACCCAGGGCCTCCTGACTGCCCAGTTACAGATGCTGGTCTAGACTGGTCAGTGATTATTTCTTAATTTTGAGGATTCTCCATCTAGTCCTGAGGCCTCTCTACCAGCTTCTAACTGCCCAAGGAGGGTGAAGGTGAGGATGCTGATGGGACCTCATCACAGATGGAATGTCTTCTGGACCACGTTATGGCATCATGTACGGGGCAGCCAGCTCTGAGATGCATCAGGGGGATGGATGTTCTCATGGGGAGGTGTGATGAGGAGTCCTCTTTCTGACAATAGTGGCCTGGAGAGGGAATAGGAGAGGTGGAACCAAACAAATGGAATCTTGTATCTTCCAACAGGATATGAATGAGATTACTAATTTGCTTTGTGATCAAAAAGGAAACATATCTGAGTGAGCTTTTGGAAATGATGGCATACAGTTCACTGTCTGTGAAGCATGAGCTGACAGGAGCCTGCAGAACCCTCAGGGGGGCCTGGGCCCCCTCCCTTCTGCACTCACTCTGAGAGGTGGAGGGAGAAGCAGGACTAACTCTGGGTCCAGGTGGCATTCTTTCCAGGGGGGTTGGAGATAGGGCTCCCCATAACACATGCAACCATCAGGGAGTGCTGGCAGGAGCCCATGGTGCTGTTGTGCCCCCAGCAACAGCAGGCTTCAGAGCTACCACTGTGTTACTTTTATCTGGAATTTTGCTCACATGAAAAGAATGTGCAGAAATGGCTAATGAACTGAAACTAGCACTGAGCTTGTCACTTCGCTTAATCCTTTCCAGTACAGTGGAGGCTGCAGGAAGCTTGCCACACATTCACCTACAAGGTTGGACTCTTTTTTAGAGAAATTACATTGATTTTCTTAATTAAAAGAAAAACGATCCAGGTAGGTATTTCTTAAATGCAGAAGAACAAGTTAATAAATGACCAAAAAAAAAAAAAAAAAAAATTCATGTGTAACCCAGGAGCCAGAGGGGCTCCCATGGCACACAGGATGGCCTCAGGAAAACATCCTCTGACCTGCCCCTCCCATCACACCCCCATTCTTCCAGCCTGTTGCCCTCTTTCTGGGCAAGAAACCCTTGCTGCTCACCCTGCTGAGCTGTTGCAGACCTTGTGATCAGAGCATCTCGCCTATTGTGATAACCGTGGAATACGATCTCCCCTTATTAAGTTGAATTTTATTTTTTATTTGACAAAACCACTAATTCCATGGCCTGTGGAAACCTCAAGTTTCCTCTCCAGGTCCGGCCTGGCTTCCCACATGGGCATTGGGCAAGACTTAAAATGAAATAGCTTGTGTCAAGTGACCGGCTCTGCCTGCCTGCTCTGGTGGGGGGCACCTGGTGGCTTCAGGCAAACAGGTCGCCCAGCTCTTGGGCTCCTAGGAGAGCATGGAGGACATGAGTGGGAGCCCCCCCGTGGCAGCAGACAGGCCCCGGAAGGGCCTTGTCCTGGTCTCCTGCTTCTCCTGGGGTCCTGTCCTGGGCACCCTTGTGCTAGTCATATTGACCAGGACATAAAACTCAGCACGTCTTTGACCTTCCAAGCCAATGCGTTGATTCAAACAAGCCACCGCACTGAAAACACAAAATAAACTTTCATGCAGAGCTGGCTGGGGCTTGGTGAGACAAAGGCCTTCTCCAGCATTCTGTGGTGCCCAGAGGTCAGGGCCTCCAGCAAGCCTCTTCCTCCAGACCCTCCCTTTCTTTTCTTTCTCCTGCTGTGGCCCTCCCTCCATCCCAAGAGGAAAAGGAGGCAGAAAATCTGGGTTCTCAGAGGGGTGTGGGGGTGTGGCAGTATTTCTCAGGTCAAACATCCAAACTCAGAGACAGCTTGTGGGTGGGGTGCTGGTGAGAGGAAGAGAGAATCATTTCCCCTCCTGTGCTACAAATAAGCTTCTTTGTAGACCACCAAGCCATCCACACCTCAAGTGGAAGTTCACAAAATCACAGGAAGCCGAATTTTACTGATAGGCCAAAATGTATGGGCCAGATGTGGATAATTCCTCCCAAATGTAGGCTTACTCCCAGCCTGCTCCAAGACTCTTTTACATGTTACCAAAAGGAGCCTACTGACAGTGGAACCTAATTCCAAAGGTCGATTTATCAATTTATTAATAAAAACATTTATTGGGCACCTACTGTGTGCCAGGCACTGGCCCATTCTATGGTCGTATATTGGTGAACCAAACAAAAATCTCTGCCCCCATAGAGCTTATGTTCTAGAATCCTCTTGCCACACTGCAGTGGGAAAACCTGGCTGCTTGAGGCAGTGAGAGCCTAAGGTGGTCCCTTATTAAATTCCTCACCCACCAGCTGCGAGAGGAATGCCAAGTGTCACAGTCTCCCCTTCTGCCACTGTGGGACTTGGTGGGTAGCCATGCAAACTCCCAGACACTTGGAGATATGAACACAGAGTGATTTCTAGCGGCTGCTGAATCTGTAAGTCACTGGGTTCCAGCCAGGCCAGGAGTAGCGCAGGCCTGGTTGGCTTCCCTCTGGTCATGCTCTGGACGAGAGGGGCTGCACCAGGCTCCCAGGGGCTGTGTGTGTGTGTGTGTGTGTGTGTGTGCGCGTCGGGTGAGGGAGGCAGCGTGTGCTGCCTGCCAGCTAGGAAGCTACGCTGTTACCAGAAACTGTGGGCCGTGGGGAGAGCAGATGGTGGCCAGATCTGCAAGATCCCTGTGGGGGCTGGTGGTGGCAGCCGGGGGCAGGTGTTCATGAAAGGAGAGACAAGACCCTGCCTTCACCAAGTGAGCTGCAAACCCGAATTCCAAACCCCGTGAAGCTCACAAACACGGTGGGCACGTGCTCCAAAATACAGACATTCGGGTACTCAGTGGCCAAATGAGCTCTCACTTCTCTCGCTCCATCTGCCCTGTGGAGTCAGGCTATGCTTCAGTGTGCTTTGTACATTCTGTTCTTTCCTGCAGTAACATTTTGGTGCATGTTATGGGTTGCACTGTGTTTCCCCAAATCCATATGTTGACGTCCTGACCCCCAGAACCTCAGAATGTGATTATATTTGGAGAGAGAGTCTTCAAAGAGGTGCCTGGGATAAAATGAAGTCATATGCCTGGGCCCTAATCCCATATGACTGGTGTCCTTATGAGAAGAGGAAATTAGGACCCAGAAACATGCAGATAAACTACCAAGTGAATAGTTGTCTACCAGAGGGAAGACATCTATTTGCACGCCAAGGAGAGAGGCCTTGGGAGAAACCAGTCCTGCTGCACCTTGATCTCAGACTTCCAGCTTCCAGCATTGTGAGAGAATAAACTTCTGTTTAAGAAGCCCAGCAGCTTCTTTTGTTACAGCAGCCCTAACAAACTAATGCAGTCTGGCTTTTTCCACACCCCTGGAGATTTTTTTTTTTTTTTTTTCATACTGGATAAGGAGTAGTATGCTTTCCCAAAGCAGGTCACACACATGTCACCCTCAGCTAGCTTTCCCCACACAGTCCCGCCCCCAGAATCAGCACCAGCTCTCCCTGAACCCCTCTCCTCTTACAGACTTAGGGACACAGCCAGGAACAACTGAGATCCCTGGGCTTTTCTTCTATTGCTACAGCACATTTTCCAAACAACTTCCCATAAAGGATAATGCATTTCTGAAGCTTCTACATGTCTTGAAACTCTACAGTAGGTCCTCAGACTTGATGAGTGGTGTGGCTGCAGAGTTCCAGGTTGAAACTTACTTGGAATTTGGAATAACTTGTGAACACTCTGATGGCCTTGGGCTCTGGTTCCTTTGTAGGTGAGCTGCTTTTTCCTATGGAAGCTTCTAGAATCTTTTCTTTATCCTTGACATTCTCACACTCTTTTTTTTTTTTTTTTTTAAGAGGCTGGATATGTGATCTGTTTCAATCACTGTGAACTCTTGGTGGCTTCTGAAACTGAAGACTTTGTGTTGTTTCACTGATCAACCAGATCCTCCCTTTTAGTCAAATTATGGCCATCCTGCATTGATCTTCTGTCTCTTTTTAACTTTTCATTCACATTTTCTGTTTGGTCTTTTAGGTACGTATTTTATTGAAACAATTGATTTCATTTCTAAAAGTTTCCTTTGTTGCAGTATTCTCTTTTTATATGTTTCTCACATCTTCCCGAATAACTCTGAAAATACAAACTCAAAGCCTTTATAAAAGAGCTCTTTTGTTGCAGAAGGATCCACTCTTCTGGGTCAGCTTTTCTGTGGATTCTCCCTTCTCTTGTTCTCCCTGCTGCGGACATTCCGACTTCTCCCTCCATCGAGCCTGGAGTGGCCTCACTTGGTCCCTTTGGCAGTGCCCTCTCCCTGAACACACTGTGATGATGTGGGCTCAGCTCAGCAGGCAGGTCAGGCTATGGGCCCACATTCCAGGAGGGATGGGGCCGATTCTGAATATGGCAGCACCACTCTGGAAATCTCTGTTTCTCCAGGGAAGAACTCTTTGGTTTCGCCTTTCAGGCAAGCAGCCTGTGCAAGGGTCTGTTGTCTGGATAGGGTGGGGGGAATGTTCCAGGGCCAGAATTGCAGCTGCTCCAGCACAGCTTCGGTGCTGGGTGTCATGCCACTCCCACTCTGACCTTGAGCTCTGGGCGTCAGTGCAGACTTCTGGGATGTTCTGGGCTGTGACCACCCTTGCTCTGTGCATCCATCCACACATGCCCATCTCCATCCTCAGCCTGTCTCAAGTCATCCATAGACGGGACAACTTTCCTCTTTCCTTTGCTCCCACGGGTGTATTTTCTCGGCTTCTAGGGGGCCATTCAGTGGGGTTTCCAGTGGGGTAAGAGCAAAAGGTATCTCTTTCTGGCTTTATTTTCCATTTCTCTGCTTACTAGTAAAATTTGATTTTTGTCACATATGCATCAGTCATTTGTATTTTCCTTGGGACATGACTTTTCACATTCTTTGACAACTTAAATATTTGAGTTTTCATATTTTTCTTAATTTTGCATGAGCTCTTTATATAGTAAGTTGTTTGAAGCTGTTATAATATCTGCTGCAAATAGTTTTCAGTGTGTAATTTAAGAATAATGGATTCCTCTGAAGGAGAGTAATACCATGGTGAAAATGCATTCTTATCATTCACTGCTGCATCTGCANTGACAACTTAAATATTTGAGTTTTCATATTTTTCTTAATTTTGCATGAGCTCTTTATATAGTAAGTTGTTTGAAGCTGTTATAATATCTGCTGCAAATAGTTTTCAGTGTGTAATTTAAGAATAATGGATTCCTCTGAAGGAGAGTAATACCATGGTGAAAATGCATTCTTATCATTCACTGCTGCATCTGCATTTTAACTCTACCACAAAGATGTTCGTATATCCCCTTGAATTTAACCCAAGCTACTCAGCACATCATTTTGATAGCCTCACTACATCTTTTTCTGATTCTGCCAAGCAGTACAGAAGCCAGATTAAACGTGGGTAGCCTGAATTGCCCAGAGAGAATATTATGTGCTCTCTGCAATTACTTGTTATTTAACAACTTGATCTATTTATGTTTATAAGAATCAGGTGGCACCAATCTGGCTCATGAGGAAGCCACTGCATGGTGTGCCATGTAATTGGACATAGGCTAATTATATAAATCAGCTATTTGTGTTCCAAACTGAGCTTTGAAAGCTGTTCTAACTCTTTCAGTTGTTCCCCACAAGCAAATAGAATTATGCCCAGAAGGCCAAAGTGCTTAGAATATTCAAGAGGTCACCATATTATGGCAGCCTGGCTTTCTGCCCTAAGGGTCCACCCCTGAGCACCAATGTGGATTGAATGAGGGAGCCTCTGCATTAATCTGCTTGCATGAGTGCCTGGTCAGTCCCTTCAGTCGTGTCTGACTCTTTGTGACCCCATGGACTGTAGCCTGCCAAGCTTCTCTGTCCATGGATTCTTCAGGCAAGAATACCGGAGTGGGTTGCCACTTCCTCCTCCAGAGGATCTTCCTGACCCAGGGATCAAACCAGTGTCTCCTGCGTCTCCTGCATTGCAGGCAGATTTTTTACCCACTGAGCCACCTGGGAAACCCTTAGTCTGCTTAGGCCACTGTAAAAAAGTAGCTTAAAAACAGAGATTTATCTTCTCACAATCCTGTAGGCTGGANTCTCCTGCATTGCAGGCAGATTTTTTACCCACTGAGCCACCTGGGAAACCCTTAGTCTGCTTAGGCCACTGTAAAAAAGTAGCTTAAAAACAGAGATTTATCTTCTCACAATCCTGTAGGCTGGAAGTCTCAGCTCAAGGTGCTGGCACAGCTGATTCTTCCAAGAAGGCATCTCTCTTTGGTGTGTAGATGGCTGTCTTCCTCTGTGTCCCCAGATGCTCTTCCCTCTGTGTGTGTCTGTGTCCTAATCACTTCTTTTGATAAGAACACCAGTCATAATGGACTAGGGCTATATGACCTCATTTTACCCTAAGTACTTCTTTAAAGTCTCCCAATATGATCAAATTCTGAGGTCCTGGGAGATGGGACTTCAACATATGAATTTTAAAGACACATTTCAGTTCATAACACCTGTGTCAATGCCTAATGAGATTGGTGTGCCATATGTGCATCCTAAATGTCTGCAAATGTTTAGACAGTCTCCCTAGAAGGGATGATGTGAGGGACACAGATTATCCAATGGGTCCCCCTCTCAAGAACTGGCTGATTGCATCCTGCAGAGCAACGGTTGCTGTCTTGGTTCACTCACTGCAGAGGACCTATACCTGTAGTGTTTGGGGACATGACTTCCCCCTTGTAATGCTTGGCATAAATATTTGCTAATGATTAATCATCATGACAGCTATGGTGTCTTTAAAGCAGAAACCTCCAACCTTCCCTAAAACAGCAGCAGGCTGGTGACCACAGCAGAAGATATTATTGACTTGCGGAGAAGGAAATGGCAACCCACTGCAGTACTCTTGCCTGTAAAATCCCATGGACGGAGGAACCTGGTAGGCTACAGCTCAGGGGGTTGCAAAGAGTCGGACACGACTGAGAGATTTCACTTCACTTAAAATTTGCAGGACAGAATGTTCTTCAGCGGTAGGATGTGCTTAAGATAGAAGGGAATATACACACGTTGATTGAATGAACACATCTAGAAAATGTAGATGAAAGTGTGGCACCTTGACAAACCTGACTTCTTGTCTCCATTTCCCCTGTCTTGCACATTTAGTCTGTCTTCATCACCAGAAATTCTTGCTGAATTGGCCAAAATTGCCATCCATACATGGCAGTGCTCAAGAAGGAATTTTGGTCTTGATTCTTCCACTAACTTGCTGTGTGACCTTATGGAAGTCCCTGTTGATTAAAAAAAATAAAAATGCATGACATGAGAGTTGCAAGTTAAGCTTTATTTGGGCCAATATGAAGACGGTAGCCTGGGAGATAGCACCTCACATAGCTCTGAGAAACTGTTCAAGAGGTAATGGGGGTAGGATAGTATATATGTGATTTTGGTAAAGGGGGAGCGCATGCAATCAAGCACATTTAATTTTTAGAAGGTTTCTGTTGATCTCGTGAATTTTCTGCTAGTGACAAGAATAGTTGTCATGTGAAGGATTTTAGTGCTTCTCCATATATGAGAAGATATAAGAACTGGGCTCATAAAATCAGCTCCTAAGAATATCTATCTGAAGACATGCCCTGCCAGTTTTCGGGGAACACAGAGTGCCTCACTTCTGCTCTCCACTCTGAACTCCTTCAGGGGGTGTTGAAGGTCAGCAGCTTCAGTAGCACATGACTTAATCCTTGTAGAGGTAGATGGCAAGCAACCATGGCAATGCCAACTTGTGGTTGACATCCCCTTACCACCCCTTCCTCCCCACTTTTCCCATCTGCAAAGTGGGGAAGAAGCCACTTGATGGTGTGCCATGTAATTGCACATGCATGTATTTGGCTTCTAAGGGCTTTTGAACTTCCTGTGTGAGGAGAAAGGACCAGTTGCTGAGTGTCTTGGGTGATGGCAATCTCACTCATCTGTCAATCCCACCTGCATCCGTGTCACAGCCCATCAGACATAAGTGGGGCAAGGAGGTGATGTCCTGGCTTCACAACAGGGAGTTCACCTATATTTCCTTCCTATTAGAAGGTTGACAGGTGACTAAGGGGTCAAAGCATTGAAATCACTTTGAAAATAACCTTGTGAATAAATTATTTTTGACTGCTTTTCCAATTTTATTTAGTAGGAAAGGAATACTTTACTGTGGATCTCTCACACATCATTGGTGGGAATGTAAATTGTATAGCCACCCTGGAAATTCCTTTGGCAGGGTTTTTTCTTGTTTCAAAATTGAATATACAAGCTAGAAACCACACTTACGGGTATTTACCTCCTATGAACTGAATGTTTGTGACCCCTCAAAATTCATATACTGAAATCTCAATCCCCAAGGTGAGGACACTTGGAAGTGGGGCCTTTGGAAGGTGATTAGGTCATGAGGCTGGAGTCCTCATGAATGGGATGAGTGCCTGTACAAAAGAGACCCCAGGGGGCTCCTTGTCTTTTCCACCACAAGAGGACATGGTGAGGAGGTCCTGGCCGTGGACCAGGAGAGGGCCTTCACGAGAACATGACGTGCTGCTGCTTTGAGCTAGGACTTCCAGCACCCCTAACTGTGAGAAATTTTTGTTGTTTTTAAGTCACCTAGTCTGTGGTATTTGGCTATAGCGGTAAGTATGGTTAAAGGAGGCATGTAAGGGCACCAAACTGGCAAGAGGTAGATTGGTTCCAGTTAGTTTATGTCAACCTGTCTC
>SJYS01002909.1:1277451-1296053 GCA_006410695.1 Philantomba maxwellii
TGCTCTGTAATGTAATATTTGTAAAACACTATCAACCAACTTGGTCTAATTGAAATTTAGAGAGTTCCCCACTCAACAGAAGAATACACACTCCTCTCAAGCTCACACGAAGCATTCATAAAGATAGACCACATTCTCAGCCTTAAATTTAAAAGAATTTAAAAGAATATAAATCACACAAAGCATGTTCTCACACAGCAAAGGAAGTAAACTAGAAATGAATAGCAGAAAGAGGGATGAAAAATCCTCAAATAGAGGGAGAATAAATGACACACTTCTAAATAATCCGTGAATTTTGATTGGACTTTGCTCCAGAGAAACTTCAGAATATTTTGGACCAAATGAAAATGAAAATTATTAAAATTTTCATATTGATATTTAGCTGTTAGAGGCAGCTAAAAAAACACATACAGGGAAATTTCTCATTAGAAGTCTCAGATCATTATTTTGAGCTACCACCTCAAGAACCTTGAAAAATGCAGAATAAACACAGAGCAAGCAGAGGTAAGAAGATAAAAAAGGTAAGAGTAGAAATCAAGGAATTAAAAACACAAAAGCAATAAGAAGACACACACACATATCCCCCCCCCCACACACACACACACATGCCTGAATATCCTCCTCTCACCTTTTCTTCCAGAACGAGCTGAGTTTCTCTATTTCCTCTGGCATCTCCCCTTCCCACCATGGAGAGATTCTGCTTGGATGATGTTCTTTCAGTTCCTCCAGGAACTGGGTGGGGCTGTGTCTTCCAGGCTGGGTGGTTGGTGTGCAGAAAGTTCCTGGGCAACCTGGGTAACTCCTCTTGGGCTACTTGAATGTCACCAATACTCTTCTGCCAGAGAAAGCAATGGCACCCCACTCCAGTACTCTTGCCTGGAAAATCCTATGGACAGAGGAGCCTGGAAGGCTGCAGTCCATGGTGTCGCTGAGGGTTTGACACAACTGAACGACTTCACTTTCACTTTTCACTTTCAAGCATTGGAGAAGGAAATGGCAACCCACTCCAGTGTTCTTGCCTGGAGAATCCCAGGGATGGGGGAGCCTGGTGGGCTGCCGTCTATGGGGTCGCACAGAGTCGGACACGACTGAAGTGACTTAGCAGCAGCAGCAGCAACACTCTTCTGCATATCAAATCCAAACCTTCTTTCTTTTTAAACTCTCTTGGTATAGATTCTTGCCTCTCTAACTTCTTTCCTCAAAGATGTGGGTCCATAAAGTCCAGGATTTCAGAAAGGCAGAAGGATCGCCCATCACCCATTGCTCAGAGTACTTTTCCCATTGCCCTGAAGGATGGTCTGGAAGTGGCTCAGCATGGCAGCCACCACCCAAGATCTGTTTGTCACTTCTAGTCTAGGGCATGGTTCCAGGTGCCTTCCTCAAATGACCTCTCCAGTTCTCTAGCTGCAGGATGGCCACTGTCCTAGGTCTGCACACCCTATTTCCAGGGATGTGCCCACGTGGTGGTGTTGTCTTGTTGGTGATACACCAGCTCTAATCTCTCGCCCTACACAGAACCACCACATCCCTGGCTTAAGGAGTTATGTATCTTTTTCTATTTTTTTTTTTTTTTTGCTTTTCATTTTGAAATGTTTCAAATATACAGCAGATATTAAAATGGGTATTCATATCCGCATTGCCTAGCTTTCATAGTTAACATTTTGTTATATTGCTACAACTGCTGTTTTAGCTGAGGTATTTTAGAATAAATAACACGCATTGTGGCATTTAATTCTAATTAATGTTCTCCTCTAAACATTAAGGGCGTTTTCCTATATAATACCAATTTTATTTTTCTGCATGTAAGAAAATTAACAAGCATTCTTTGTCATTATCTTGTACCTATTGGAAAGTTAAGTATCTCCAATTGTGTCCAAGATGTTTTTAAAATACGGTTCATGAAGATCAGAGTCAGAATTTTTGCTTTTTGATTTCTTTTATTGCTTTTAAACTAACTTGACCTTTCCCACACCTCCCTTTCTCATTATATTGTTGAAGAGGCCAGGGAAGTGGTCTTGTAGAACGCCTGCCCTCTCTTGGGACTAACTGTCCTGTGGCGCTTAATGGCGCCCTATCTCCTGTCTCCTGGAAACGAGGTTCCAAAGCCCTGAGATGGTTCTGGATGAGTAATTTAAGCCCAGAGACACATTGGGGTTCCTCGGGGCTGCCTGGCCATTCCTGATGCTCACGTAGCTGTCTGGTTCAGGAGCTGAAATCTATTGGGGTGCATATCTGGAACCCTGAGAGTATCCAGCCTGGTCTACCTAAGCACCCTGAATTAATTCATCAGGGGCCATGAAAGGGGGTTTTCTCTTCCTATCATCTCTGGTTTATTGGCTGGCCTTAGTCTGTAAAGAGGAATTTTTTTCTTTTCAGCTGGAGATATTTAGTAACCCAAAATATGGATTCTATAGGAAAGGTGCATGAGGACTTCATTCCCCTCTCCCCACCCTGCCTAACTGAATTTTCAGAGGAAAGGCTTGCTATAACTCTTGGTTCCAAAGGAGGTGATTTAGGGCAGGATTTTTGTTTGCTTCTTTACTCTCTTTGAGAATTATTATGAGCTCATGGATTTTTATAGATTATGCTTCAGTCAACCATGGTGGTTATCCTTTCCGATGCCTTGTTTGTCTCCACTTTGGTCAGGGAGAGCCCTGTTACGCTGCTCCAGTATCCTTTCTCCTCTTTAGGATTTGTCACACTGAGTCCTTTCGGGGGAACAAATCTCAAGCGTTTACCTTCATCCCAAAACAGTTAGTTCAGTTCAGTTTAGTCGCTCAGTCGTGTCTGACTCTTTGCGAACCCATGAACCACAGCACGTCAGGCCTCCCTGTCCATCACCAACTCCCAGAGTTCACGCAAACCCATGTCCATTGAGTCAATGATGCCATCCAACCATCTCATCCTCTGTCATCCCCTTTTCCTCCTGCCCTCAATCTTTCCCAGCATCAGGGTCTTTTCCAATGAGTCAGCTCTTTGCATCAGGTGGCCAAAGTATTGGAGTTTCAGCTTCAACATCAGTCCCTCCAATGAACACCTAAGACTGATCTACTTTAAGATGGACTGGTTGGATCTCCTTGCAGTCCAAGGGACTCTCAAGAGTCTTCTCCAACACCACAGTTTAAAAGCATCAATTCTCTGGTGCTCAGCTTTCTTTATAGTCCAACTCTCATATCCATATATGACCACTGGAAAAACCGTACACTTGACTAGATGGACCTTTGTTGACAAAGTGATATCTCTGCTTTTCAATATGCTGTCTAGGTTGGTCATAATTTTCTTTCGAAGGAGTAAGCGTCTTTTAATTTCATGTCTGCAATCACCATCTGCAGTGATTTTGGAGCCCCCCCAAAATAAAGTCTGACACTGTTTCCACTGTTTCCCCATCTATTTCCCATNACTACTGGAAAAACCATAGCCTTGACTAGACAGACCTTTGTTGGCAAAGTAATGTCTGTGCTTTTTAATGTGCTGTCTAGGTTGGCCATAACTTTCCTACCCATCTGGGGCTTGCAATTGAGATAATGCTGTACATTCAGCAAAGCTGTTTAGTTTCCCCCTAGGCCCATAGGAAAATTGTACAGTGGACCTACATGATTGACTTCCAGCTGATGAAACATGGGCAGAAATGGGGTCTGTCACTCGCAGTTCCTGCTCCTAAAGTTCTCACACAGGAGCTTCTGTTTTCCGTCCTCTGTCAAGTAGACTTCAGGGCAATTGTGAGCTGCAGAACAGAAGTATCCTGAGACTGAGAGATGCTGCTGACAGCAAAAGCACCATGCACACATTAGACTATTTTGGGGGTGAAGAACGCTCCTCCACAATGTTATCCCAATGAGATCTGCTGTTGTTTCCAACAGAAGTTAGCCTGCCCTCCCTAAATCAGAAATTGGTACCTCGAAATAAGGAGTCGTAAAAACAAAACCAATCAAACAGCAGAAACTAAACAAAACAAAGTAAACTTGATTTGAGGGTCACTTTCTTAGTGGACTGACAGGTGATAAGGAAGCAGTTGACTGGCAGATGAGCAGGTTGGTCTCTAGATGGCTAGGGATCCAGGCTACACAGTAACAAATCACTCGATCAAATTGTGATAACTGGGGCAGCAGCTCGTGTTCCTCATGAGCTGAAAAAGAGTCTGTGAATGATGTGTATTCGTTGTTATTGGGTGCCTTTGGCGAGAATTAAATTAAAGGGGAAAATGGCTCAGGAAAGAATTGGCTGGTTGGCAAGCAGAAAATAAACAGAATGCCAAAGTCCAGAAATTTAGAGCTGTTCAGTGCTGGAAAAGCTAACTATTCCAAGGTCCCAAGTGTAAAAGATGTAAGTTTAAGAAGCTTTGTGTGAAAGACCAGTACAGAGTCTCATCTGAATAAAAGGACTCAGCCCTGTGGCAAAGACCAGAATAAGGATGTAGCTTTCCCAGATATTGTTTCAGAATACCTCAAAGTAGGAGTTACCCTTAAATAGAGAAAGAAGGAGACCTCACAAAGAAGAAGCAAAGATATAAATCAGAATCATGGCTCAGGAAAGAACTTTGGGTATAGTAACAGACACATGAGGCTGACTAACAAGAAATAAATCAGAAGCTTGTGCAATTTGTAAGCTTTTAAGGAAAGTGTTTTTCCAAAGAAAATATGAAACTGGAATAAAAATAATTGAAGAGAAAAAAAGACTTTGTTCAAGACTTGCAATTACCATACAATCACCAAACTTTCACGAGCAGGAATGAAGCTGAAGATGCAGTATAGGAAGGAAATACCCTCCTTACCCTTTCAGATGTGGCCAACAGAGATTACATATGTGAGGAACTTCCTAAAAGGTGGGACCAGTCATCTCAGAGCATAATGGGCAGGAAAGCTTCTACTTGAGGGCAAAATGGAAGCCCAAGTCAGAACTTCTCCCTTCCCTTAAGGTAGAAAACTTCCAAAGCATCTATTCAGCAAGACTTGGACATGAGTTACTATGATCCAGGAGTTCCTTTTCTCTGTACAAATGGAAATTTTATTCCAGCTTTATTTCATCAGTAGTATCTAGTCTGATGAAGAAGACTCTGTGTTACCCATAGACCTGGGCTTTGAAATTGATGTAATTTCTAAATAGGGCTTTGAGTTGTCTTTCTTAGAAAGAAGGTAAAGTGGATCCTAAGTATGGGGAGAAAGGGTCAAAACCCTGAAAACTCCAAAATGATCTTCATGCTCCTTTCCTTTCTGTAACCAACATGAATTAAGCGGCCACTGGAAGCCTTGAAGCCTAACTGTGAAAGATAGCAGAGCCAATACAAAATCCTGGATCTCTGAACACCTGTGTGGAGACCTGGCCCAGCCATGGCTACACTGGACAGGGTGAGCAATTAACTTTCCAGGGCATATAAGTTGTAGCAGCCAGCAAGATGCATTCTGACCAATATAAGACAAAGGTTATGAACTAAATTTGGTACACAGTGAGTTAGAGATGCCTACAAAACATTGAGACTGAAATATTCATAAGACAATTGTATTTATTTGTGTGTGTGTGTGTCTACCATCTAGGAAAAATGTCTAAGGTGACTACTAACTCATTTCTACTTCCTCCATTGAGAGATGAAGTGTAATCCTTTTGTATTTGGATGGGACATAGCAACTTGATTGACCAATTAATGTGGTATGTGAAGCTAAGTCATAAAAAAATTTGAAGCTTTGTCTGGATGCTTGCAACACTAACTCCAAGAGCTCTGAGTGGTCCTATAAAATGTCTAAATACCCTGCAACTGTCATGCTGAAGTAGCTATAGGTAAGGGCTATAACTGACAGCCTCAGTTAAACTTTCTAGCCCTCTCTACTAGGGTGCCAGACATGCCAGCCTTCTTATATCCTCCAGACCAGCTCTTCACCAGCTGAATACTGACTGACCGCTGTCTATGAACGTCCAACAGAAGCAGTGGGATGTGGGTTAACTGGCCCTCTGGGAAAAAATAAGAAAGATTCTAGTGTTTCCTGGTTCTGTAATTTAAATATCTCCACTGTGGCTGGTTCCAAGATACTAAAGAGTTAGCCATGGAGTTTACAAAATTCCTGAATATTTAGCAAATGGCTCTAGTGAACCAATGCAAGCCATTCATGGCATATTATAGAAGAATCCCTAGCTGAACCTTGTTTGAATTCTTGAGCCATAATATCATAAGATATACTACAATGTTTGTTGCTTTAAGGCACTAAGTTTTGAGTTATTTTTATATAGTGATTGTTGCTGTTGTTGTTGAGCAGCTAAGTTGTGTCAAACTCTTTGCAGCCCTGTGGACTGCAGCCCATTGGTAGCTAGTCATTGTCGATCAGTCGCTCAGTCATATCCAGCTCTTTGTGGCCCCACGGACGGCAGTACACCAAGCTTCCCTATCCTTCACCATTTCCTGGAGCTTGCTCAAACTCATGTCCATTGAGTCCGTGATGCCATCCAACCATCTTGTCCTCTGTCATCCCTTTATCCTCCTGCCTTCAATCTTTCCCAGCATCAGGGTCTTTTCCAAGGAGTCAGTTTTTACATCAGANTCTTTTCCTATTTGGAACCAGTCTGTTGTTCATGTCCAGTTCTAACTGTTGCTTCCTGACCTGCATACAGGTTTCTCAAGAGGGAGGTCAGGTGGTCTGGTATTCCCATCTCTTTCAGAATTTTCCACAGTTTATTGTGATCCACACAGTCAAAAGCTTTGGCATAGTCAGTAAAGCAGAAATAGATGTTTTTTGGAACTCTCTTGCTTTCTCATTGACAGTTAAGGCATCCTTTTTTAGGTCATGGGCTGGCACCTGTCCTCCCCGGCCATCTGGACCTCTCCCCTGTACCAGTGCAGCTGATTTCATCTGCAAACTTGATAAACTATTTGAATATAATTCCATGAGTACAAGAAAATACATGCAGGTTTGTCCAAACTTTGCATCATGCTTTTCCTTCAGCCTCATGAGAACTGTGAGATTTCCCTGAGGGCCTGGAGGATTTACCCCCTGACTAGAGGACAAGCTACCATGAGTGGATTAAGAGTGGGTCCTAACCAATGAAATTACACAGCCTGCTGGTCACATGAGAGTCACTCTAGTGTCCCCTGAGGAATGACAGGTTAGATGAGTGGCCTGTTAACTCCCAAGAGATCGACCGGCAGAAGGGCCTGCCCGTGATCAGTGAAGTCAAGGGCACAGCGTGGATGACCCCTCACATCTGAGAACTTCCCGGTAGTGAGATGTGCGGGAGCAGATGTGATTCCATGAGACGAGGACGAGCACAGAAGCAGAAATAACAAGGAAGCCAATGGATTGGGTGGATACAGAGCACAGCTCTTGGGCTGTGGAGAAGTTGACAGATGGCCTCTGACAGGAGGCACTGAGTTCACTCCAGGGGCTACCTTGTGACTTACGAGGGAGGAAACTGAGGCACGAAGCACGCAGACCCGCTCCGTGGCTCCCACAGCCTGAGGTGGCCCCCATCCAGCTGGAGCCAGCTCAATGATAGACGGGACCAGCAGGCAGTGGGAAAACGGCACTCGGGATGACTCGGCAGTCACTTACTTCTCAGGACTATCACCGAAGGAAAACAGGGTTTCTGCCAGTTACACCGTAATGCATCAAAGTCTATCAGCTTACACTGCCGCCTAATAGCTCATACACCCAATTATTTCACAAGAAACTGATATCAACCAACTGCCTGCCGCCCACCTGCAGGAATTCTGAAGCATGACTTCTGCTGATGACTCAGTGTTTATTTGGAGTATGTTTGGGGGGGTTCAGAAAATTCTTTCTTCTTATTACAAAGGAACAATAGTGATTGGCTCCCGTACTGCTGGTGCAGACTGGGAGAAGTTCCTCTAATTACAGGTTGTAAAATAGCATTTTCCCTGTTAACAGTCTGAATGGCTCTCACAAAGAGAATTAGGAAGTTTGTTATTTTGCTTCATGTGCCAAAATATGCCCATTAATTTCAGCAAATTGAGAGGGGAAAACAAACACTGACCTCTGGGCTGCATTTATGAGCATAAAAATGTTTCCATTCTGAAGTGTAGCCTTGAATACATTCTCCATATTTACCTTTCCAGATTAGTTTAAGATTTTGAAAATTGAGTATATCATGGTTTTAAGTATGTTTTAAAATATAGACTTAGTTTCCTTGTAAGATTGAATATGGGCTTCCTTGGTGGCTCAGACAGTAAAGAATCTTCCTGCAATGCTGGAGATCTGGGTTTGATCCCTGGATCGGGAAGTTCCCTTGGAGATGGGAATGGCTACCCACTCCAATATTCTTGCCTGGAGAATTCCATGGACAGAGGAGCCTTGTGGGCTACAGTCCATGGGGTTGCAAAGAGTCAACATGACTGAGTGGCTAATACTTTCACACATCTTTTTAAAATAAAAAGGGTGTGTGCTTTCCAGGATTCCAGTGCCCTGCAGAGTTTAGCTTGAGTTTATTAGGATTTTCACTGTCTGGCCACTATGTCACACCCTAATCTATGTCCCTACAGAGGGTACAACATTTGTCAGGCACTGTTGTTGTCTGTACAGGCAATGTCTGTGACCTGTTGTTAGACTCTGGAGTATTTTCATCTGTGAGTAATAGAAGAGGAGCTTAGTGGCTCAGATAAAACAGCAAAAATCAGACCTTGGCTTAGCAGCTCAAAAGTATCAGGGCAGTCATTTTAATAATAGTCCTTGCCTATTCCTCATACAGCAGCATAGCTGCTGTGGCTCTAGCCATCACATCACATTTCAGGCAGGAACAGACAGATAAATTTGCTCACTTTTCAGTGTTCTCCAGACTCTGTCAAGTGATCTTCACAGAAGGAAACCATTAGAAAAAGGCAGCTGAGCCCTTCAACTTTTCAACTGTTTTGAAATATATATATATATATATCTAATTGAAAAAAATATATAACATTTCAAATCTCTTAAGTGGAGAAGGAAAATCCTTTGCATATGAATCTTGGGAAACAGACTGTCAGATTTTTTTATTAATTTTTTTCTGACATTTGGAACACTTTCTGTTCACACTTTTGGAAGTTGGTAAAAACTTACCAGCAAACTGGTAAGTTATGCTTATGAACAGATTTGGGCTACTTTTTTTTTTTTTTTGCTATCAAGGCTATCCTTGATATGAATACATTCTCTAGAAAATGTAGTGCTGGGAGAGACGTGAAAGCATGATGCAGAAGCCTGTACTCGGAGCCCCCCAGGTGAAGGACCTCTAACAAATATCACTAACCCCAGAGCAAAGGCCTGGAGGTTCTGCTCTTCCCTTGCACACATCCTTAAGATTTCAGTGAAGCCATGGTTCTTGAATAATACAAAAATCACAGGAAAGAGATTATGAGTCTAATCTTGGAAATAATAGACCATGATTTCACTAAATAACTGTGTGTATATGTCAAGTGGCAGCAGCACCTTTAGATCAGGGTCAGGGCGCCACTGCAAGGACAAAAGTCTCTGCTCACACAGGCCAGGTAGGTGCCCAAGGCCACGTCTAAAGACTAGACAATGTGGTCCATCCATACAATGGAACTTCATTCAAATTTTAAAAAGGAAGGCAGTTCTAACACCTGCCATGAACCTTGAGGACATTACATTAAGTGAAATAACCCA
Source organism: Philantomba maxwellii (assembly GCA_006410695.1). Taxonomy (NCBI): domain Eukaryota; kingdom Metazoa; phylum Chordata; class Mammalia; order Artiodactyla; family Bovidae; genus Philantomba; species Philantomba maxwellii. The sequence goes on from SJYS01002909.1 coordinate 1,287,048, forward strand.
GACTCAGAAAGATAGTACTGCACGATTCCACTTATATGAAGGGCTTCCCTGGTGGCTCAGACAGTAAAGAATCGCCTGCAGTGTGGGAGACCTGAGTTTGATCGCTGGGTTGGAAGTTCCCCTGGGGAACGGCATAGCAACCCTCTCCAGTATTCTTGCCTTTAGAATCCCCATGGACAGAGGAGCCTGGCAGGCTACAGTCCACGGTGTTGCACAGAGTCAGACTTGACTGAGCGACTAAGCATGGCACAGAGTCAAACTCATGGAGACAGAAAGTAGATTAGAGGTGGCAGGAGGATGGGGAGTTACTCGTCACAGGAACATGAAGTTTCAGTTGAACAAAGTGAATGAACTCCCGAGATCTGCTGGACACCATTGTTGCCTGCAGTCCGTGATACTGATTGCACACATAAACATTTGTTCAGAGAGGAGAGCTCATTTTAAGTGTCCTTGCCACAATAAAAGCAAGGTTAAAAAAGGGAGAGTAAGAAGCATAGCCAGGCTTGATTCTGAGGGGCTTGGTGTTCTGCTTTGCCGTCTCCCACAGGCATCCACCAGCACCCGTGGGTGCCGGTAAAGGGAGCAGTGCTCTCTCCGGAAGTTTAAAGACAGGAGACTTCAATTCTACCCTCTGTCTTGGCCACCGTGCCCGCCTGCCGCTGGACCTCACCTAGACTGGACGGTGACCCCTTATGCAGCATTCTGGGAGGACTGCAGACAGGACTCTCAGGCCCTTTTCACAAGAGGCTGCCTGCAGCTCTGTCTTTCCCCAGACTTGAGGCTGAGGCCAAGGAAAGAGCACAGTCTACGGCTGAGGGGTGGGAAGTGGGGCAACAGAGGTGCACAGGGAACACTGATGTCCACTAATGTGCGTGCTTAGATTGCTCAGTTGTGTCCAACTCTTTGCGACCCTATGGGCTGTAACCTGTCAGGCTACTTTGTCCATGGGATTCTCCAGGCAAGAATACTCGAGTGGGTAGCTATTTCCTTCTCCAGGAGATCTTCCTCACCCAGGGATCGAACTTGGGTCTCCTGCATTGCAGGCAAATTCTTTACTGGCTGAGCCAGTGGGGAAGCCCCGATGTGTATTTAAGTCATTTCTAATTACTCCTGCGTGGGGTCATTGAGATCAAAGAAAACTGTCATGTGGGAACATCTCATGCTAAAATTGTTCATTGTTGGGACTTCCCTCGTGGCCTGGTGGTTAAGACTTCACCTTCCAATGCAGGGGGTGTGTTTCCATCCATGGTCAGGGAGCTATGGTTCCAAATGTCTTTCGGCAAAAACACCGAAACAAAAAACAGAAACAATATTGTAACAAATTCAATAAAGACTTTAAAAATGGTCTACATTGAAAAACTTTAAAAATAAAATTATTCATTGTTTATCTAAAATAAATTATAAGTCTCTAAGTTACGTACCTCTTTAATTTTTTTCCCTCATGATTTGACTTCCCTTATCAGTTAACTGTTTTGCAGAATTTACTTATAAAATCCATTTAACAGCAGTTATCGCTGTTTTCCACTTCCGTCGCGATGCACCTTCTACAGCAGCCGCATGTCCCCTGACTATCTATTAGTGGGAAGATGTGCTCAGTGTCAGCCCTGTGAGTGGCTCTGCCGAGTGTGTACTGTCAGGAAGTCAGCAGCTCTGAGAACTGTGCAGTGAATTTGAATTCTGTAAATGCATCATACCACCTTCGCTGTTAGAATCCACTTTTCCACCCTTCGGATTCCATTGCCTCTCTCATTCAACTTTTTAAAATGTTGTTCACACACACACACACACACACACACACACACACACCCCACATGAGCAATTCCACTGCCTCTCTCATTCAATTTTTTAAAATGTTGTTCTCTCTCTCTCTCACACACACACATACACACACACACCCCCCCACATGAGCACTGCAGTCCATTTTTGTTCCCTTCCTCTCTGACACTAGAGTGATGTTCTACTTCTGCCTACATGGGGAAGGGTGTTTGCCCACATCCACATAAAAGAGAAGAGTGCTCAAAGGGGTGAAATCCATTTCAAACATGGTCACGGCAAGTGTCATAGCAATGATCGATTTTAAAGCAGAATTTCCTTTTTTTTGTTCATAATTAGCATTTCTTTGAAGAAGGGCATTGACACTTGAAGGAATAAATAGCTCTTCAATTTGTTTTAGCAAATTCAACAAGTTTCTTATTAAACGAGTGCTTCTGCAGCACTGCTGGCTTCTCTGTCAATTTGCATAATCCTGTTGCTAAAGGGATGTTCAAAACTGAACAGCAAATAAGTAGACTTCATTCAGTAGATTATTTACAAAACTAACATGAATTTTGGGGTCTTTCTTCAGAATTGAAGTACGATTTCTTTAAAAAAAATTATTTATTTTTAATTGGAGGATAATTGCTTTACAATATTGTATGCATTTCTGCCGTGTATCAACATGAAGCAGCCATAGGTATATGTATGTCTGTCCCCTCACTTTTGAATTTCCATTCCACCTCCCACCCTATCCCACCCCTCTAGGTTGTCACAGAGCACTGGATTTGAGCTCTCTGCATCATACAGTAAATTTCCACTGGCTACCTAATTTTACATATATGTTTCAATGCTTCTCTCTCAATTCGTCCCACCCTCTCCTTCCTCTGCTGTGTCCAGAAGTCTGTTCTCTAAGTCTGCATCTCCATTGCTGCCCTGCAAATAGGTTCATCAGTACCATCTTTCTAGATTTCATATATATGCGTTAATATGCGATATTTGTTTTTCTGACTTCCTTCACTGTATAGTAGGCTCTAGGTTCATCTACCTCATTAGAACTGAGTCAGATGTGTTCCTCTTTGTGGCTGAGTGATATTCCATTGTATATATATACCAATGGTATATACCATTGTATATATGTCTTTTCATCCATTCATTTGTTGATGGATATCTACTTTGCTTCCATGCACGGGATTGTTGGGTCACATAGTAGTTTTATTCCTAATTATTTTTTTTTAAGGAATCTCCATACTGTCCTTCATAGTGGCTGCATCAATTTGCGTCCCCACCAACAGTGCAAGTGGGTTTCTTTTTCTCCAGCATTCATGTTTGTAGACTTTTTGATGATGGCCAGTCTGGCTGGTGTGAGCTGATACCTCATTGTAGTTTGGATTTGCATTTCTCTAATAATGAGTGATGTTGAGCATCTTTTCATGGTTTATTAGCCATCTGTATGTCTCCTTTGGAGAAATATCTGTTTAGGTCTTCTGCTTACTTTTTGATTGGGTTGCTTGTTTTTCTGGTATTGAGCCGAATGAGATGCTTGCATATTTTGGAGATTAATCCTTTGTCAGTTCTTTTATTTGCTATTATTTTCTCCTATTCTGAGGGTTGTCTTTTCATCTTGTTCATAGTTTCTTTCACTGTGCAAAAGCTAGAAGTATGATTTTAATGCTTCAAGTAAACTGAAGTTTCTCTCTACTGCATCTGCTAAAGAACGTGAGAGAATGGAACACAACTTAGTGGCCAGAAAATCACCCAAGTCCTTCAGTTGCTCAGTTTGAACCGTACAAATGCTGAAATTAGAGAACCGTTTCATGCCAGTGGCTTTGATGTCCATAGAAAGGACCTCAGATGCTGTCTGAGCAGCATAATGCAGGATCTGGGAAGGAAACCCCACACCTTCCATGGACTCCTTTGTGCCCTGTTTCAACTTTGAATAAATGTTGCATCTTTATGCAAATATTCCCCAAATGTGTTTGTGTATGATCTAAAAGCAGTGCAATTTTATTCATTAACTCCTAACTCAATAAGAGAAACTGCATAAATTCACTATCATTATTGAAGACTCCACTGGAAGAGCTTTTAGACACAATAGACTTAGAAGCAAGATTTTTCAGGAGAAGAATATTGTACAAGCCAAGGGAAATTTTTTTCTTTATTGCGAAGACTTGTGTCTGTAGCTGTGCTGTAAAAAGCTGATGCGCTGAGATCTTTGATTATCTATGCAATGTCAATGGAGTGATTACATTTTTGTCAGCACAGGAAATTCTGTGCCGGCACTTGAGAATTTGCTTCAGTGTTGAAATCAGAAAATACTTCTGGCAGCAGCACGGTGAGACAGTCATCTAAGTTGAAGGAGTGATGGCTGTGTGCAGAGTGGGAGTCATTACAGCTTCTGCTGCCATCATCTGAGCTTCTTCATATGAAATTCTGTTAAGCAAAAAAAAAGTTATGTTTTATTACATTCTTTGGTGCTCGTTGAGGAAACCATACATCTCTATACTTAACTGCTAGCCCCTGCTGGGTTTATGTCTGACTTGTGTCCTGAACAAAGAGCTTCAAGAGAACTTTTACTTCTGCCTAGTAAATGGCCAGTGTTCAAAAAGCTGATCAGGAAATTCGCACTTGCATTTGGACATGTGGGGCTCACCTACACAAATAAAGTATAAATAATAGGAACCATGGCAAGAATAAAAAAGATTGAGTTAGGAAGCAGGAAATGGCAACCCGCTTCAATATTCTTGCCTGGAAAATTACATGGACGGAGGAGCCTGCTGGGCTACAGTTCATGGGGTCACAGAGTCGGACACAGCTAAGCATGCACACACACACAGTGTATAATATATAACTTTTACTGCTGTGTAAAGCGAATAAAGATGTTTCTAAAAATATAGCTTAAATCAAGTAAGAAAAAGACCGAAGTAGACAATTTCACAGCTGCCAGGACACACCTGCCTCTACCAAGTCCAAACCCATACCCGACCATAAGCGAGGATAGAATCAATGAAATTGATTCTGAACTTGTGAATTGGAAGGAAATGAAACCTAGTGCAAAAAAATGGAACTTTTGATTTGCCTGCCAGGAGAGCTGGATTTATAGGGCTCAGGTTCCCCTCATCAAAGTGCAGTTCACCTGACTGAAAGTTTCAGGGGCCTGGTGCTCAGGATGGGTGGCCCTGAGAAGCCCCAGTGCCCAGGACTGGTCCCTGGCTGGGGGCTGGTGCTGATGGGTGGGCTGACTGTCAGGGCAGGGCTTTGTCCTGGGTGCATCTCAGAGGCTCCAGCATCACTGACTTGTGTGAGAAATAAATGCTTTCCATTTTCAGCACTACCCCTCCCCGCAACCGTATCCCATCCATGGGAGAGGCCCTCTGGGATCCCCAGACCTTCATCTGTAGAGGTCTGGCTTTCTGCTTTCTGAGCCCATATGTGATTCTGGCCTCAATTACTGTGATGGCAAATTAACTCTAACTGCCAATTTTGGGGGTAATTTATTGATAAAAACTGAATACGGACCATTTAGGGCATCCTGACAAAAGTAGAACAGAAAGCAGGGAACACCATGAAATACAGGTAATATCTTGTAGATGCAGAATGTCTGGCTACCCTAATTTAAGATTCTCTGGAGAGAAAGTGGGTCATAGCTTTTTTCCCCTCCCTCACTATTTTAAGATAAATGTGAGGTTTGACAGTGAGACAGGCTCTGCTTCAGATCCTGACCCTTGTCAGACCTAATGGGAGGGCTCCGTGTCACTGACTGCACGGTGGGGACTTTGTTGAAGCAGTTGCAGTGGGGGAAAAGGAATGAGGCCAAAAAGGATGGCTTGAGGGCTCCTTTTTGCCAGTCACAGGCCACCAGCTCTCAGCCACAGCCCCAGGTCCCTGCGGATGTGGCCAGGGTCACCAGCGCCCCTCTGGACTCTCGTCTTTGCCCTGGAAGTTTCAGACAGAAGATGCTTTGTGGCAGGTGGTGATGGGCAGATGTTTCCTAGAGTTTCTACAAAAACCATCAGACTTTGTAAAAGAGTTTGGTGACAAGAGTGGCTTCATAGCAAATATGCTAAAAAAAAAAGCATTCACTTCTCCAGGAAGATCTGTCAGAATGTGATGAGAAAGGCATTCACTTGGGAATAGAAACAAAAAGCACACAATGCATGGAAGAATGAGATTAATTAGAGCTGCTCCAGCTACTAGGGACCTCCTGCAAGGTGTCAGAAGGGAGGAAAGCCATGTGGAAGGGATGTGTCACATGTCTGAGGGCAAGCAGGCAGAATACTGCAAAATGTGATTGTTCTCTCTGAATTAATCTGTGGATTTAATACGAATCCAACCCTTTAAACATCTTAAAGGATTTGGGAATGAATGAAACATTCGAGAAAAAAATCCTAAAGATAAAGGGAAAACATATGTGCAAGATTATCAACGCTTCTGAAACAAAACAAAATTCAAGCTGTTTAAGATAGCTCTACTAAGCTAAAATCCATAAAACAATATATAAGCAAAAGTATAGACACACAGATCAAAGGAGAATGAAAACATACCAATGCTTGAAATTGAAAAGATAGGAGATGTTTCTAAGGAATGGATAGATGGAAGGATTTGTTAATAAATGTCCAAAAGGAACCTGGTGGGCTATAGTCCATGGGGTGGCAAAGAGTCGGACATGACTTAGAGACAGCATGAATGCACACCCTTAAACCAAGTGGATAGCAATCTTCAGGGCGATCATATTGGATCCATATCTTCCACTGTGTGCTAAAATTAAAAACTAAATTAAAGCATTTCATGGAAAAAATCAGATTTGTAAAACTAGCAGAAAACATAAAATTAAATTATCATGGAAGATGATCTTTTTTCAGTTTTAAAGCAGTAGGAGAAATCACAGAGGAAAAATTAGATTCTCAATATAAAAATGTTAAACTATGATGTCATTGAAGAAAAATACCCAAAGTCAAAGGGACAGAAGCTGATTGTTGAAAATATGCACAGCCTACAGATTTCCTGCTGCAATGAGAGCTAGGAGCTTGGGAGGTCGGGTCAGGTAGGATTGGTTTGGAGTCTTTCCCCAGGGAATTTCCTGAGGCTGAGTTTCTCCACCACTTTCTGAGGAATAATAATGCTGCTTTCTTAGAATCTTAGAAGAAATGATCACTGATAAAGGATGTAGAGCATCTGGCATAGAGATGCTAAAAGTGATAACTCTCACTGTTACTACAGAGACACAAAGTGTCTGATACATAAAGCCTCCACCAACACTTTTACAAAAGAAACGATAACCCCACAGATAGCTAGAGAAAGAATTTGAAGAGACAAAGTCACCCTTTCCCTATTTATCCCTCTATTTAAATTCTTACTCCTTCATCTATTTAAAAAAGAAAAATACAAATAGTGGGCAATCATCAGATAAATCATTTAGGATTTCTGAATGTCCAAATTAAAGCATCTTTGATTCCTTTAATCCAATTCAAAAATTGTAAAGAAGTATAGAGGATCAAACAGGTAAATACTCAATGTTTACATAGAAGACATTGAAATGGCCATTCCATCATCCCTTCATGTGAACCTTCACAAGAAAGGATAGAGCATCCAAAGCTGGACGCAGTGCCCAAGGTTAGGGTCGTGCTTTGGGCACAAGGATGCGTCGTCCTGACCCTGCAGGGCTTGCTACCTGCTGAGTACGGCAAAGGCAAATACCATGTTAACAAGGGGGCTTAATCCATTTGGTAAAAATAAGGAGGAAATACCCCTTCTCTTTCCTTAGAGCACCTACTTTAGGAAATTTGCAATTCTAAATTCCTCTCTGCCCCTTGAAATTGTATGGATATCTGTTTACAAGCAAAAAAAGTAGGTCTCCAGTTTCATACACAGGAGGGTCTTGCTCAAGGATCTGGAGCCTTCTCTTTGGAAAGACAATCTGCGGGAGAGATGGTGCCCCGTCTCCCAGTGTACATGTGGGTGTTAGTGTTCCAGTAACCTTGGTGAGTGCCTGGTCCCAGTTGAAAAACCACTCCTGTCATAAGGAGAGGAGATGTTTATTCTTCTTTTGTTTAAAACTGATCAACAAGCGCAGGTGGTCACCCCAATTACCAGGCGAATGTAGGATGAACTCTGGGTGACAAATGGTGCTGTCAATTCTCTTGCCTGAGAACTGGTTCTGTTTATCTTGGAAACAGTGGGGTGCGGGTTGTGTCTGCTTAGCGTCCGAAATAAGAAGTAACTTCCTGTCTCTGCAGTCTCTTAGCAGGTTGCCTGGGATACATGTCACCTTCTGTTTTATTGCTTCCTCAATAATACTACTGTTTTCTCTGCTCCCTTTCTGAAGAGGTTTCCTGGATTGAGAGAAGCTTTTCGTTTGCAATCACATTTCCCCAACAGCTTGCAATGGTGTTGAGGCGGGGGACCATGGCTGCAAAATGCTGAGCACAGGTGGACAACCTCACTGGTGACCAAACCCTCCTGGTGCCTAGTCAGTGAAGCTCTAGGTGTTATTGTGAGAATTAAATACTACGTGTAAAATCTAGAGGCTCAGTCTATGCTCAGGGCTCTGGTGTTCCTGTCCCTTCCATCTTGGTATAGAAATAAAGAAATAGGAAGCAAGCAGAAGAGGTGCCTGGCTGAACACTGCAGTGACGAGAGGTTCTGACTGTGCTGACCTCAGCCTTCGAGAGGGATCTGAAGAACCAGAGCATCCCCCCAGCACCCCAGCCTGGCCTAACTGGCCAGCATTTCATTGTCCAAAGAAACTTTGCTCTTTGAACATTTGAATGCTCATTTTGCACATTTAGAAATCTTAGTTCAGAAACATTGAAACCTAAGTTCAAATTTCTGGGCTCATTGACTCACAAACTTCTAGGCCTCATGAAACGTGAGGGAGGCTGTGGGACCAGATTTTCAGAGCCCAGGTGGTGTCTGGTTATGACCCAGAACTCAGCTTTCTGTCATCTGAATTATTTCTCACCAATCCATCAGCATCGAAAACATGAAGGCCAGGGTTCAGTGCCTGAAAGCAATTCCTCCCTCTGTGACGACATCCAAGGGGGCACTTCAGACCAGCTCCTGGATTCTCATTCCTGAAGCTTCACAAATGACCCAAGTGAAACCAAAGCCAGGAAACCTTTGCAACTCCCAAATTAGAGAAAATTACGAGTCACATGTGGCACAGGATTTCTGCTAGATGTGTGGGACCAGACCAAGGGCAGGGGCCTGGAAAGTGTCCTGGAAAGTGAGTGATGGGGGGTCTGATGGCAGTGT
>SJYS01002909.1:1339753-1362619 GCA_006410695.1 Philantomba maxwellii
GCCACGTGACCGCTCTCAGAACCTCCGCGCGTGCTGGCGGTGCTGGCTGCCACACGGGCTTTGGCAGCCCATGCCCCTTGCCCCTGTGTCTCCTACTCCTCCTTCAAGGCAGGCCTCTGGGGCATCTGTCTGGACCTGTGTCCCTCCCTCAGCCTAGCCCCTCCTCAGGCGCCCCCCACCCCAATCCTCCTCTGCCCCACTGGCTGGCCCTCTTCCCCTCTTTGTTTAGTTATTAAGTTGTGTCTGACTCTTTGCGACCCTATGGACTGTAGCCCACCAGGCTCCCCTGTCCATGGGATTTCCCAGGCAAGAATACTGGAGTGGGTTGCCATTTTCTTCTCCAGGGGATCTTCCCAATCCAAGGATCAAACTCATGTCTCCTGCATTGGCAGGCGGATTCTTTACCACTGAGCCACCAGGGAATCCCTCTTCCCCTCTGGTCCTCTGCAGACTGTCCGCACTCCCTGCACCGGACCCTCTCCTGACCGCCTGTGCAGCCCTGCCGCACAGCTGGCCCCTCAGCCCAGCGTTGCCCCTTCTCCTCTGGCTGGACTCTTTCCCAGGTGGGGCCCCTCTTCCTGCTCCCCTAACCAGCCTCCTGACCATCGCCACCAGTACCTCCCTGTCCCCCCACCCCCATCCTGACTGGATTCTGTCACCTGTTTGTTCACCTGCCTTGGCTGAGCCACGCAGGGAGGGAGGAGGCGGCTCCCCTGGCACAGGCTTGTCCTGGGCTGGACACTCCTCCCCCAGGCCTCTGGCTGCTGGGCAGGGCACAGCACTGGCTTCCCATCCCCTGCACCTTTCAGCCTAGGCAGATTCTAGTGCCTCTTCTAGGCCTGCAGTTTCAAGTTCAAGAAACTCCTGAGTCCTTGGAACCTGGGCTCCCAGCCCTCTTGTCTGATGGGCGGTTCCCTCCCTAAACCTGGTCTGTTTCCATCACAGCTGTGTCATCCTCTCGCTCGGCAGCCGGCTCCCACAGTAAGAAGCACCTAGAGTTGCCCACACCAGGGCAGCAGGTACTAGGGAGGCAGGGCCCGGGTGGGGAGAGCATCCTGCGTCAGAGTGAGGGTTCCCACCTGCTCCCCCTCCGGGCAGGCCTGGGCTTTCCTCTGCTGCCGTGGATCCCCAGACTGTCCATATGCTGGAGTCTGGCCCCCTGGGTGGACTCAGCAGAGGGCCTGGGGACCACTGGAGCAGACACAGCTGTGAAGCCTCTGCAGCTTCTCGGGTTGTGGCACCTTCTCTAGATGGTTCTGGGTCCACACTTGGGTGCCAGATGCTGAGCCAGGGGAAAGGACCGCCTGCCCTCCAGGAAGTTGGTCTTCGGGGACCCCGATCAACCACTGGAACTGCAGTCTATGCTGGGGGGAGTGTGTGTGACCTTCGGGGAAGAAAAAAGAGGACAAAGCAGAGGGAGGGCTCAGGCCTGTCTCCTGGGAACAGAACACTCCAAGGTCCCGGACAGATGAGGCCAAGAGGCTGCTGGGTTCTGGGGCTGCAGGCAGCTGGCTGAGGGAACGAGCTGGTCACCGTGGGGTGGGCGAGGCGGGTGTGGAGGAAAGGGCAGGTGCGGGGGAGGCCCTGGGGTTTGGGCCACACAGAATGTTTTGAGGCCTTCCTTAAGCAGGTCCTGTGGGGAAACGTCTCCACCCACTGCCCTTTCCATGAGCTCCCTCCCAGTGGTTCTGGGGTGCTGCCCTTCTCCCCTCACATCTCTGATGTCCAGAGGGCCAGGTTGATGGGCCAACTGCTCTGTGTTGCAAACTTGAAGCCCAGAAATGTCCTTGGGCCATTTCCTGACTCAGATGGTGGTGGGTGGGCTTGCAGAGTGGGTGGGGTGGGAACTCCCTGCACCCAGGGGCTCCGCTCCAAGCTGTGTAGCTGAGGACAGGCCCCTTACCCTGTGCCTCCCTTTCCTCCGAGGTCATGCCTGTGGTTGTGTAGGCACAGGTGGCCCCTGGGGACTGTGCCATCCCCACAGCGTGGGGCTGGCACTCAGTGAGGTGGAAGCCATCTCCTGTAATCACTCATACATGAGCACTCAAACACACACACCCTTGCACACTCACACCCTTGCACACACCCTTGCACACAGACACACACCCTTGCACACTCACACAGGAATGCATGCACCCACATGCAGACTCGCATACAGGCACACGCTCACACACTGCACTGATTATTTTTCCTATTTCCTGGGTAGATGTGTTTTCCCCGAGGAAAATGGGGTCTGGGGCCCTCCAGCTCCGTGACCTCAGAGGCCAGCCCTTGGAGTGAGACCAGGCCCCAGGCTGCACCCAGATGGGGAGGCTGGGTGAGGGAGGCCATGCATGTAGGCCTGAGAGCCATGGGGTGACAAGGACCAGGATCCCCAGCTGTCTGGGGCCCTCTCCCCTCTGTCTGCTCTGTGAGTCTCGGCAGGGCAGGTTGGGCTTCCCTGTGCACACGTCCGTGTGCGTGGCGTGGCGTGAGAATGACACTTCCTTCACTGCCCCAGGGCAGGCTGCCCCTCACTGCTGCTTTTGTGTCCCTCCTGTCCTCGTCCTCCCTAGGTCCTGCTTTTTCCCCTGCAGCTCCCAACCCTGCCTTCCTGGATTGGGGAGTGGCGGGATCTGCTTTGATACCCGAGCTGCCGGTGTTCACTTTGCCTCCAGCCGAGGGAGAGCTTCTTGACTCCTGGCTCTCTGGGTGGGGCTGTGCAGAGCATGGACTCAGCTCTGGGGGTGGGGCTTGTGTGTGTGCATGTGTGCATGAATGTGGGCACAAGTGAGTGCACATGTGTAATGTGTGTGCATCTGTGTGGGCGTGTAGTTGCCTGTGTGTACACCTGTGCGTGTGTCCTCCTGTACAGGAATGTGAGTGTGTTCATGTGTGCGTGTGCACGTAGTGGTAGCATCCAGAGGCCCAGCTCCCACCCCAGACCTACAGAGTCTGGGTCCCTGGGTTTGAGGCCACCCACTGTTCTTCCAGAATCGAACACCCGCCTTGTGCCTGGCTTGGTGTAGGGTGTGTGGTCTGAGGGCCCACAGTCCGTGCGCAGGGATGGAGAGTGGGGCCGCTGTGTGTGTAGGTCTGGAGTCAGGGGCACTTGCTGAAATGGGCAGTGTAGCTGAGAGGGGGCAGGCCAGGGGTCATGGTCCATAGTGATCCTGTGAGCAGTGGGGCTGCTACAGGCCCAGACCAGGGTGTCCTGCTATGCTCCTGCGGGGTGCCCAGGTGAGGGGTGCCCAGGTGAGATGTCCCGGTGAGGGATCCAGGATGCCCACTGAGGGACTTGAGTGTAGGGGAACAGGTCACTTGCCCCGATGAGTAACCTGGGTGCAAGGGGACAGGATGCCAGTTAGGGACCCTGGGGATGGGACCCCCACCCATGAGGCCTCAGCAGCTCTGGACAGCTGGGTGCCCCCTCTTGCTGTCCATGCTCTCGGACGGGAAGTCCTCCCCAGGGCCACATTCCCAATCTGAGGGTGGCTTTGTGTTTTGACTCTGAAGTACAGAGTAGCCCCACCAGAGCTCAGCATTCCCTGTGCTGAAGTAGACCCTGACCTTCAGGAGCACAGCTTCCTCCAGTGGGTGGATGGGCCTTACTGTTCATGCAGCCGCTCGTCTGGGGCCCAAGGCACCACGTGCCCAGGCTGGACGTCAGATGCCACACTCTGGACAAGGAGGATGGCCAGCTACAGAAGGGCCTGGCCGCTCCAACCCGGGCTGGGCCTGGGACCCTGGCCCTGTGGTCAGCCCTCCTGCGTGGCCTGTCATCCCATGCAGCGTCCCCCTACCGCCCTTCTCAGCAGCTGCCCGGCGAGCTCCTGGGAGACTGCAGCCTGGGTGCCTCCCGCATCTGCACTGGCAGCTTCATGCCGCATCTGAGCATCTGAGTGAGGTGTCTGCTCTGGGACTCTCTGTCCACTGCTGCTGGGAGAACTGGGTTGTGAGCACTGGTGGTCAGGGCGCAGGGTGCTCACTGAGAGCCTCGTGCTGGAGTGCTGTGCTGAGTGATGACCTTCTCTGAAAGAGTGTGTTTTTCTTGGTGCCTTTGCCTGGTTTCCTTATGTGAGAAACGCTGTCATGTTAAAGGAATGTGTTGCCTTCTGAATTATCCGTGGCCAAAGGGATCTGAAATGTGTGCTCTTTGAACTTGTTTTGCAAGATGGCTGCTTTTCCAAACACACTCATCCTGCTCTATGGATGAAAAGCTCAGTGAGCACATTTGGGGAGTCACTGGCGTAGTCTAAGGATTTGGAAATATCTCTGCTACTTTATTGTAAAGCAGGTCTTTATCTGCAGGAATCACAAGTGGTTCCTGAGCCCTCACCATGTCCCTGGAGGACCCTGTGCAGTGGGATCCATTCCTGAAGTCCAGTTTGTTCAAGGGTCAGAAATGAGCAGTGAGGTGAGAGCCTCTGTGTGGCTAGAGGCGGTGTGCGACCCAGTCCCTGTGCGCACACTTCTGTGAACTGTGTCTCCCCACCCCACCCCGCCCCACCACGCCCGGCTCCCAGCAGCTCGGCATGCCTCAGAAGCCGCGTCCCTCCAGACACTGGGACACACTGATGCCTTGCCTCTTATGTGCCTCTGTCGGTCGTGGAAACGCTGGGATCCCTCCCCACTGCCCGTCTGATGGCAGATGCGAGAGTCGGGCTGCAGTCTTATCAGGTCTTGTCTGAGGCAACCTGGAGAGAGGTTGGGCAGTGCCCCTGGCAGTGCAGCTGTCTCCCTGCACCTCCCTCCGCCCCTTTCCAGGGCTGTGCCAGGGCCAGGCCACCTCCCCAGCCAAATGCCCTCAGTCACTCATTCAACAAACACCGGAGCAAATGCTGTATTATGAGAGGTGCCCGGATCTGTCGCGGACCTGACAGACTGAGGCCCCTTGAGAGGCAGCAGCAGGCAGGGGTGGTGACGAATGAGTTAATAACGTAATGTATTGGAAGACAGTAACTGCTAAAAGCAACAGAGGGAAAGAAATAGAAATGGTCAGCAGGAGAATCCGGAAGCCGAGGCGGAAGTGTGTGCACTTGTAGCCAGGGGTCAGGTGAGTGGTTTGATAAGGTGACATTTGAGTGGGGCCCCTGCAGGTCAGGAGTGCGTCAGGCACTGTGTGGGAAGCGGGTCCTGCCCAGCAATGCAGGACAGAGGCCCCAAGCAAAGTGGGCCAGGCCAGGCGTACACAAAGAGGACAGGCTGTAGGGCACGAGCCACAGAGAGTTTTGGGCCCAGGGAGACTCAGGACTAGGGACTGAGAGCAGAGGACCATCCAGGAGCCTCAAGGGCCAGGAGGGGCACAGGCTTGGGTTAGGAGGCAGCTTGGCAACCAAGCAGCGGATGGCAGGGTGGGCAGTCAGGGGCCCCTGTGTTGGAGACGGAGCCGGTAGGATTTGCTGGTGGTGGAAAAGGGCCGTGGCCTGAGAGGTTTCCAGGGGCCTGGATCAACTGAGCTGGGAGAGGCTGCTGGGGTGAGCGCTGGGTGCCACCAGGGCCTGTCCCAGGCAGGCTTGAACAGACACCCAGCAGGAGACACGCATGGACAGGGAGAGGGACAGCTGGCTAGGCCAAGCTGAAGGAGTCGGTTTGGGGGTCTTTGGCACAGGGATGGGCTCCCAAGTGGAGTGTGCCTGAGATACCACAGGGGTGGAGTTTGGGGTAGAGAGGGGTCCAGATGTGAGGCTTGGACCAGAGGATTCTGGGGAGGGCGCCCATGGAGGGGAGCTCACGGCCTGAGCAGGGTGGGCTGGACCCTGGGACCTGAGCCTGGGTTAGGATGTGAAGGTGGTCCTGACCTGGTCACAGACCACCCAGGACAGCTACAGAAGGGATGGAGGCTGGAACTCCACGGGGCTTTTCCAAGAGTTTTGCTGAAAGGGGAGAAAACTGGGCAGGCCCAGGAGAAGAAGAGGAGTCCCATTTTCAGGAGAAAGAAGTAATCATGAGTTTGAGAGCAGTAGGTCCCAGCTGGAGAGTAGAGGGGACCCTGGGGGCATGGGCAGTGGGAGTGGCTGAGCCAGGCAGAGAGAGGGCCCCGGGGGAGGAGGGATGGGTGAGGATTGGGATGGAGAAGCACTCTGGGCTGCTGGTGTGGGGTGATACACTCACTCCTAGGAGGTGGCCGGGTGGGCAGGCCCAGGCGTGTCCTCCAGCGGTGTGTGTGGAGCTGGATTTGACCAGCCTGGCGCTTCCAGAGTGTGAGGGGCAGGAGAGTGTCCTGCTGGGCCGTGGAGTTTCAGTTGGAGAACAGAGCTCTAAGGGCAAGCCTTCCAGGGGTGAGAAAGGTGCAGATGGGGGTCCTGGCAGGGCCCAGGCATCCAGGGGTGCGTGGGCTGCAGGGGGTCCTGGGGGGCCTGGATGCTGAGGCCAGGTATGTGGGGGAGGTGCCCTGAGGCCAGGAGAGGGCAGTTACAGGGAGCCCGGGTGGCGGGACTGCTGGGTGTGCCCTGCCCTCTGCAGCTGGGGGCCCTGCCCTTCCTCAGGGCCCCTGTGTCTGTAGAATGAGGATGCTGCTGGGGGTGGCAAGGACCTGTCAGTCCCAGGAGGCGTGCTCCGGGCTGTGTGGTACTCAGCCTCCACCCCAGCACCAGCCCTTCCCCAAGCTCAGAAGCCTCAGCCTGGCTCCCCTTCACCGCTCCTACTGCTGCCAGTGTGAACCAGCGCCCCCTTCAGGCCACACCTGCCAGCAGGTGACCTCTGGGCTTCTCTCTGCCTTGTCACCTTCCTCCCTGGTCACTGATTAGGTAGCCAGTCTTGAAACTTCTCTGTGCCCTGTGGGGCAGGACCTGGGCCTCTTGTCACCTTGGTTCCTGATCGTGGGGTGTGGGAATTGGGGCAGGGAGGCAGGTGTGCTGGGGGCTTTAGGATCATGTGGACGGCCTCCTCCTTTGATTTCCTGGGGGAAGATCGGCAGGTTTGTGAATGTGAATGCAGAGCATCGGGCAGGGGAGACCCCCTATTTCTGCTCCACTCTGCCTGCTAGACTCCAGCTGTGGGGCAGGCCAGGGGGCTCTTCTTTGTGTGAGTGGCTCAGATGGTGTTGACAGGGCAGCCAGGTGCATCCAGCTGGGCCTGGGTGTCCCTGGGGGACCACTGTGGCCACAGAGTAGAGGGAACGTGTGAGGAAGGTGGGTGTAGAGGGGGTGACAAGGTGACCCAGCTCACCCCAATCTGCTACTGATTTTTCCCTTGACCAGACTGCCCAGCCTCTGCCAGCCCTTCTGCCCATTGGCCCAGACCTCACTGGGGTCCTCCACTTTCCCCTATTTCTGCCACAGGCCACCTGAAAAGCCCTGTCTTCCAGGCTCAGGTGTGGCCTGCCGCTTTGTGCACCCTGTGCTCAGCTGACCTTGGGTGCCTGGCCCCTCAGTTGGACTCTTTGTCTTCCACCTGACAGTGACGGCTGAGGGCTTCACTGCAGGGGTGCTGGGCTGGACAGCACCTCAGAAGAGGCATCCTGTATGTTATCTCGTCTCCACGTTGAGAACCTTAAATCGAGGCTAGGACGGCATGTAGTAACCATGAATGATTAAGGGTCTACTGGGAGATGAGTGTTTTGTGCAAAGACTCACTGTTTAAATTTTTAGAAACCTGTCCAGCACTGTACCTGTGAGTGTTTTAAACCCACTTAGTATGTGTTTAAATATTAATTCTGCCTGCCTGCCTGCTAAGTCACTTCAGTCGTGTCCGACTCTTTGCGACCCTATGGACGGTAGCCCACCAGGCTTCTCTGTCCATTGGATTCTCCAGGCAAGAATACTGGAGTGGGTTGCCATGCACTTGTGCCATGTACAACTCTGAAGGTTGTCCCCTTCAGGGGATCTTCCTGACCCAGGGATCGAACCTATGCCTCTTATGTCTCCCGCATTGGCAGGCGGATTCTTTACCACTAGCGCCACCTGGGAAGACCAAGTATTGATTCTAACAATGTGAAATGTGTTGTTTCATATACGCTGGTCTTCCTGGTGCCACCAGCAAAGTGCCTTTATCAACAGACTGGCATGAACTGGTCCCAGAATACAGCAGGTGGTCCTTTAGACACAGAAAACACTGTCTGGAACGGGGGCCCAGTGCAGCTGCCCTGGGTGCACCAGTGCTGGCCACCAGGCCTGAGACCGACTGGCGCTGGCCTCGGAGAAGCACGTGTGTTCCAGGCCTGCGCCCGGTTAAAGCATGATGCTCCAGCTAGGGGCCACTCAGATTTGCAGGTGTTCAGGGTCACAGTGAGGGTTATCAGGGTCACATGCAGGATCACAGGGAGATGATGAGGTCATGGAGATGTCCGGACCTGACCAGAGATGGTCAGGTCCCATGGAGATACTCAGGGTCATGTGAGATGATGAGATCGTGTGGAGATAATCAGGGTCACAGGGAGATGATCAGGGTCATGTGGGGTTGCAAAGGTCATATAGAGTTGTCCAGGGTCACATGGAGATGGTCAGGTCACAAAGCGAAGTTCCAGGTAATGGCAGGCACCATTTTTATTGGACTTTCGGCTGTTCTCCTAGACCCCTCTCAGGATGGCCATCCCTCTCTCTGTGGGGCAGAGGTGGGATCCAGGAGGTGATTTGCAGGAGAGTATTTTGTACACAGTCCTTGTTAGGTGTAAGCATGTGTCCATCCTCTGCCAAGTGTAAGTGGACAAGTTGTCCCTGTTGAGTTTGCTGGGGGCTCACTCCCCTGCTGGGGGTTTAGGGAGATGACCATTGGGTGCTGGGGTCCTGTGGATTCCAGTTGCTTGGCCTGTCTCCCTGTGTCTTCCTGTGAACAGTTTCCATGTCTCTAGATGGATGTTACTGCCAATTGCAACCTCCCTGTCCTTGTCCCTCAACGCTCCCTGTTCAGGCCACCTTGCCTGTCACTGCCTGGACTCTGGCAGGTGTCAGACCTGGCAGGTGGACTGATGTCCCATCTGTGTTTATTTGTCCTGTGTAGTCGTGTGTGACATCAGTCCTGGGTGGAGAGTATTTCGGGTAAATCCATGAGGATTGGTGACACTCAGAACCTGCAGGAAATGCTGGAGTTTAATCAAACATAAAATCATCCACTTTTACAGTGACTGTGATGGGGGTGGGTGGGTGCAGCGGTTTTATAAACACTGCAGCCTCCCAGGGAGGTGGGTGGGCGCCCTTCCTCAGTGGCTTGGGGGCTCCAGGGGGATGTGCTGGGGTTCTGCTGGTCCATGGAGGCACCGCTGTCTGGCCCTGGGCCCTGTGGCCGTGAGAGGTAGGTACAGGTCAGCTGAGGAGGCTGAGCAGGGGACACGGGGTTTGATCCTTCCGCAGCCCTGCCACTCTGTGCGGTTTCTGTCGTGGGTTCCTATGAAGTCCCACGAGCTCAGTCCTGGGCAGTCTGGACTGGACTTGCGATTAGGCAGGTGAAAGCAGGAAGTGGTCANGAGCGCGCCCAGAGGAAGGCCTTCCTGCAGGCCCGGAACTGCATTGAGGACCGGCTGAGGCTGGAGGACGAGAATGAGAAGCAGGTCAGTGCCCAGGGCCTCACCCAGAGGGGCGTGGGGGGCCTGGGGTCGGGGGATGGAGCCTCACAGTCTTCTACACCGAGGGCACTGGGAGTGGGGCCAGCCTGACTCACCTGAGAGTCGGATAGGGGTCTCAGGCCCCCACTGGCCCCTGTGCCTCCGTGGGCCAGCTCCCTAGGCCTGTTGGGGAAGAGAGGACCTTTGTCGGGGGCACTGTGGGAGTAAAGGCAGAAGAACTGCCATCTGTGGCCTTGGTTTACTTGCTGGTGATATGTGGTACAGGACTATGGAGGAGATGCCCAGCTGCCTTTGCAGGCCTTAAGTGGAGGTGGAGGAGAACTGGGCTTGGTGCCTCTGGAAGGGCTGAGTTGTTAGGAAGTGGGGGTCACCATGGCAGCCCCACAGCCGAGCTTGGCTGAGGCCGCAGAGCACCCTGCCTGGCTCCTGCCAGCCCTGGGGGCACCGGCACTGTACCCTGTGATCTAAAGGCTTGGAGGGAGCCGGAGCCACTGTCAGCTGCATGTCCTGGGCTCACTCCCGCAGTGATGTTTCCTCTGCTGCTGTCCTGGGACCGCCAGGCTGCTGAGCGCTCTGGGCGAGGCCTTCAGCTAGGAGCCCCCAGACTCCTGGGCTTTATGAAAGTGCAGAGGCTTGTTTTCCTGGGGTGGGATGGATGGGATGGGTTTATAAATGAGATGCTATTATTACGGTAAATATAAGGCATGAAGTACTGACTGTGCATTTAAAAATGTACACATTTCCATTTATAGGTATTGTAACGATGCCTAGTATTTACACTAAAAGTTGGATATCATTTAGAAGTAGATGGCTTATGTATATTTGGATCGTGTGTAGATCCGTGGGTGGCTTTGTCTGTGAGTGGTGTATGGGTGTGGGAGCTACTTGTCTGTGAGGAAATGTGCACACATGTGTTTTGTGTGCACATGTATATGTGGATTTGTATTTCTGTACACATGTGTATTAGATATGTGGGGCGTGTGTGCAAATGTATATAGACGTATATGTGCTCATGTTAGTGTGCGGGTATATCCACGTATGTGGATTTGCATTCATGTGGATCTTGTGTGCATGCCTGTATGTCTGTGTCCATGTGTCCACGTGTGTATGGTTGTGGATATGTGTGCATTTGTGTGTATGTGCGCATGTGGATGTGTGTATATGTGTGCACACACATGTGTATACTTGTGTATGCTCAAGTATAAGGAGTATATCTTCTGGGGCTGTGCCCTGAACGTTTTTCCAGACCAGCACCATTAGCACTAATGGGGAGTCTTTGTTGCTTAGAAGGCCTTGAACTTGATGTCTTTACCTTCATCACGTCCAAGAGATCCCAAAAGTGAGTCTTCAGAGTTCTCTCCTGTTAACTACATCTGCTGAAGTGCTGGAAAGATTGATGTGGGGGCCATTCTTGTGTGGGTGAATCTGAATCTTCCTTTGCATTCCCTGTTTTCCCTCTTCTCCATCTCCTTTCAAATGTTTTCCTTTCCCACATTTTCTAATTAAAAATATTATTTGTCTTTATTGCAGTACAATTGATTTATAATGTTCTGTTAGTTTCAGGTATATAGCAGAGTGATTCAGTTATACATATATATTTTTTTGTCAAAAAATTCTTTTCACTTAGAGATTATTACAGAATAGAGTTCCCTGTGCTGTACAGTAGGTCCTTGTTGGTTATCTATTTTATATATAGTAGTGTGTATATGTTAATCCCAGACTCCTAATTTATGCATCCCCCCTTTCCCCTTTGGTAACCATAAGCTTGTTTTCTCTGTCTATGAGTCTGTTTTTAAGTTCATTTGTATCATTTTTTTTAAGATTCCACATATAAGGTATATCATTTGATATTTGCCTTTCTCTGTCTGGCTTACTTTGCTTAGGATGATGATCTCTAGGTCCATCCATGTTGCTACATATGGTGTTATTTCATTCTTTTTTATTGCTGAGAAATATTCCATTGTCTAAGTGTAGCACATCCTCTTTATCCATTCATCTGTCTGTGGACATTTAGGTTGCTTCCATGTCTTGGCTGTTGGAAACAGTGTTGCAGTGAACGCTGGGGTGCATGTACTTTTTAGAATTATGGTTTTCTCTGGACTTACTTTCTCTGATTTTATCTTCATTTCTTTTCTTACTCTTGCCACCTTTCCTACAGACTACCTAGCTTCCACCCTTAAAACATGTTCAAATGCTTGATGCACCTTCTGTCTCTCTCGGGTGGGTCATGCCTGTCAGTGGTGAGGATGCTGGCCGCACGTGTGGGTTCTACAAATGTGTTTCTCCCCCCGTGCCCACATTCCTGCCCTGGGAACACACAGGCTGAGCACTCTCTCCTGCTCTCGTGGAGCAGTTGTGAGCCCAGCCTCTGCTGCTGTTCATATGTCACTTCTCTGCAGCTCTGAGAGCAAGGGTTTATTTTCTCATTCCTACAGTTGAGCAAACCCAGAGGAGGCTCAGAGACTCGTCTGAGTTCTAATAGCAGGCCTGATGTTCTTAAGCAGGAAATCTACAAAATGGTAAATGTCACCCAGTCCTGTCAACCCAGCTGAACGCTCCGTATTTTCAAGTCTTTGTGCTTATGCACGTTCTCTCCCCATGTCATTGTCATTTTGGTGTATACACGATTTTATTTCTGCATTTTGACTTATTTCCCATAGGTGTATCCAGCTGGTGCTCTAAAGGTAATGGAAAACAGCTGCTGCTTCCTGTGTGCATGTCTGGCATCTGACATTTAGATACTATGTTTTTAAAAATGTTTATTTTTCATAAGCATCTTTATTCATATAGACTTGAAATATCTTTGCTTATATCCTCAGGAGTGCAAATAGGATGTTATTTCTCTCCCTGGGTCCTGGGCATTTTCCAAAACATGTTGTGCTTCATTTTATCTTTATTAAGTAATAATTAGTTACACTGGGCTCGGGGAGCAGTGATTGAGTGGGGTCCTGGGGCCAACAGAGCCAGCCTCACAGGGAGCCTGTCAGAAATACGATTCTCAGGCCTGCCCAGTCCCATGGGTGGGAAAGCTGGGGTGGGCCGAGCGTTCGGGGTTCCGGTCTGTATTCCCACTGTTGCTTGTGACGCACTTTTTCCCTCCCTCCCCCATTTCCCTGCTTCCTGTTAGAACGTGGTTTCTCCCATTTATTCAGATGCCAGTTACTAACGCCGTGGCCACTTCTCCATGTGTGCTTACGTTTGTATTTCTGTGTAGAGGGCGTGTTCTAATCCTTTGCCCGCTCATGCTCTGACTTTCCTGTGGGTTTGCACGAGCCTCTCACTAGAGAAAGGCTGGCGCTTCATCTGAAGGGATCCCCGTGTTGCCCAAGCCTGTTCCTCTTGCTCTGCTTTTCTTTGTGTAAAAACTCAGTCTTTCCTGTTTTCCAATGTATCAGTCATCTTCCTTGGTGGTTCATCTGTTGCTGCAGAGCTGAGCACACGGAATGTGGAAGTGAGTGAGGATGGGTCATCCCCATGAGTTCCCCCGGCTGGTCCTGCGAGGAGGCGAGGCAGCATCCTGACTTGTTCTGTTTCTGATTGGAACCGGCGGGTGGTGTCACAGGACAGCTGTCTCCCTGGGCAGCCTTGTACCGGCACTCAGGGTACTCCCTGCCTCTGGTTTGCCTGGCTGTTTTTAGCTCAGGGAGCCTTGTCTCTTTGGGTGGCAGAAGGGAAACCCTCGAGCTCACATGGGGCTCAGGCACCCCTTCGGGGCTCTCAAGCACCCGTAGGCACTAGATACATCAAAGCCTGCCCGGGGACCACGGGGAGCCTGCAGGTGGCCAGCCACCTCTGCCCAACTCATGCCTCTGTGTCAGTGTGAAAACCGCAGCCCCCCGAGTTGCCGGTGAGGGGTGCCGCAACCATATGGGCTTGTCATCTGTCTGTGTTTTCATGTCTCAGCTCAAGTTACAGAGCAGTCCAGTTCCATAGCTGCTTCTCGAGTCTTCTCCAGGTCCTGCCGCCATCAGGCGGCACCCAGGGTGATGTGGGGGGGCGTTGGTGGGTGCAACCAGTTTTGTGGAGGCAGTGCTGGGGGTGCAACCCAGTTCTGGAGGGGTCACTGGGGTATCTGGCTCCAGTGTGACCCCTGTGTGACAGCAGGTATGCCCCTATCAGCCTCTGCAGGAGGTGGGGTGACACTGCGCTGGGGCTGGAGGGGTGGGAGTGGGGTCCTTGAACGAGGCTGAGTTGGGGAGGAGCTTGAGTGCAGAGGCCGAGCTGGAGAGGGAGGCTGGGCTTTGCACTCCGTGGAAGGACGTACATGAACATGTGACCATGTGCATGTGACGTGGGGCCTCTGATGTGTTTGAGCAGGCCAGACAGTTGGTCAGATGCAGGTTTGAGGGGGTCGGTGTGGAGGCAGGTGGGGGTTTGTTCTAGAAGTTGGTGGGTTGTTCTTTCCTCTCTTCCAGGGTGAGTATCCTCCTGGAGATACTGCGGTTGGAGGCTTTGAGAGGCAGGCCGGAGAAGGTTTTGCTTCGTAGTTTGAAGCAGATGTTTCTCCTGAGCCCCAGCAGACGTCTTCTCCCTGGGATGTGCCCACTCCGCACAAATCTGCCCATATTGATTGGTTACTTTTTATTGAAGTGTAGTTGGTTTATAGGGGGTTCCCTGGTGGCTCAGTGATAAAGAATCGCCTGCTAATTCAGGAGACATGGGTTCGATCCCTGGTCTAGGAAGATCCACTGGAGAAGGAAATGGCAACCCCCTGCAGTACTCTTGCCTGGAGAATTCTGTGGACACAGGAACCTGGCAGGCTATAGTCCACAGGGTCGCAGAGAGTTGGGCATGACTTAGCGACTAAGTGCACATATTGGTTTACAATACTGTGTTATAAACAGTTTCAGCAAAGCGATTTAGTTGTGCAGGTTTCAGGGTGCACTTCATCACAACCCTTGGGGAGAGCCTCTGACTGTCGTAGGGAAGGATGCCACTGTGAGCTCTCACCACTCGCCTGCTCTCAACCAGGAAGGACCCGTGGGCATGCCAGGAAGGACCAGTGGGCATTCCATACCCGTAATCACTGATTTTTAAGGCAACCCTGAGAAGAAGGTGATAATTGCTCCAGTAATCAGGAATATCCCCTCCCCTCCTACATTGTTTAGAACTAATTAGCCCTGCAGTTGCTGTTTTGAAAGAAAATCCATCTGCTTTGTCTACAAAATCTGAGTTTGTATTTATCTCCTGCCCTTCTCCCTGCACATGTGGGCAGGCATGGTCTCCCTAGACAAGTCTCCCAGAGCAGGGCCTCCTCCGACGTTTTCACCAGTGGGAACGTTTGAAGTGGTTGGTCCTCCTCAGTGCAGCCCGCAGGAGCAGAGGGGCTGGAGAGGATGGGCAGGGGGCCCGTCTGCTTCATTGGGCACACTCTTGTTCTGGAAGGTTCTCTGCTATGTTTGAAATAGCTACACTGAGTTGTCAGTGTCCCCGAGGCTGACTCCTATAAGAGAGACTTGTATATGCTGAAGTGACCCCCACCCCCCAATCAGAACAGACAGTGGCCCCTACACAGAGCTACCCAACTCTGTCCTGTCCCGCAGGGTCTTGGCAGAACAGATGAATGAGCTTGATCTGAAAGGGTTCTTTCCTCTAGGTTCTTAGATCTTTAATTTTAGGCCTCTGTGTCCATAGTTGAGCATGTAAGAACTTCGTTCTGTTCTATAAATCTGAGAACTGGGGCTGGCTTGAAGAATTTAAATGATGTGGGAAGGATAATAAGGCGAGTCACAAAGTAGCTGGTGACTCAGTGAGGAAGCAGAGGCCACAGCCCAGAATCCTCCCAAACCAGCCGTGGCCCACTTTCTCCCTTTATAGCCCACGTCTCCTCAGCCATTGAAAAGGCTCACACAGAGGTTTTGGGTTAAAATATTCCAAAGGGCTGTGAAAGGGTCTTTTTAATAGGTCTCTTTCAGTTTCAGACAAAAGTTGGTTCTTTGAAACAGAAAAGCCTTAAAGAGACTGACCAAGAAGAAAGAGTGGACACAAGATGATTAGGGACGGGAATACACACACCACAGAGATAAAGCTGGGTTAAAAATAGATAAGAGGGAAGTACTTAGAGGTTTTTAAGTTTTTTTTTTTTTTNTTTCCTCTAGGTTCTTAGATCTTTAATTTTAGGCCTCTGTGTCCATAGTTGAGCATGTAAGAACTTCGTTCTGTTCTATAAATCTGAGAACTGGGGCTGGCTTGAAGAATTTAAATGATGTGGGAAGGATAATAAGGCGAGTCACAAAGTAGCTGGTGACTCAGTGAGGAAGCAGAGGCCACAGCCCAGAATCCTCCCAAACCAGCCGTGGCCCACTTTCTCCCTTTATAGCCCACGTCTCCTCAGCCATTGAAAAGGCTCACACAGAGGTTTTGGGTTAAAATATTCCAAAGGGCTGTGAAAGGGTCTTTTTAATAGGTCTCTTTCAGTTTCAGACAAAAGTTGGTTCTTTGAAACAGAAAAGCCTTAAAGAGACTGACCAAGAAGAAAGAGTGGACACAAGATGATTAGGGACGGGAATACACACACCACAGAGATAAAGCTGGGTTAAAAATAGATAAGAGGGAAGTACTTAGAGGTTTTTAAGTTTTTTTTTTTTTTTTTGCCAGAATATTCGAAAACTTAAACAAAATGGACAAATTCCCAGAAAGGTGTTAGTTACTAAAATTGATTCTAGAAGAAAAAGAAAGCCTGAAACATCCTATGATCATTAAAACGATGGACTCAGTAATGAAAAGCTTGCCCCAAAGTCATCACCAGACCCCAGTGGTTCTATAGCTGAGTCATAGAAACTTCTGAGGAAAACGTTGTTCCAAGCTGATCATCCATAGGACAGAAACTCCTTGTGAGAGTGCAGGGTAACCTTGCTCATGATTTTGGAGGACGGAGCTGGAATTCCAGAATCTCAGAAATGCAGGTCAGACAGACGCACAGGGGAGCAGCTTATGCCCCCCTAGTCCTGCATTCGTGACTGGTATCTGCCCTGAGGCCCTTTGCCTCTTGGTGCCAGGTGGGTTGGGAGAGGCCCAGCTGGAATTCCTGCGGGGGGTGGTCATCCTTGACCTGGCACATCTGAATGCTTGGCCTGTGGCTCCAGGGACCCTGGGATGGAGGGAACCTGGTCTCAGCCAAATGTGGGACTGCATGGGAGACAGCAGCAGCTGGCTCCTGTGGGGAGGCCCACCTGGAGGATGGGGGTCTGAGAAGCATGCTACACGGCGGCAGGGTGGGGGGTGTGCATTGGAAGAAATACAGAAATATTTGATTGGGGCTTTGAAGGTTATGTAGGAGTTTGCCAGGTAGAGGCTGGGAGATGGGGAGCAGTAGGTGGCTTTCACTCAGAAAATGGGGGTGGGGTGGGGCACACAGATATTCCAGTCAGGGCAGGCAGGTTGGTAAACTGCAGCTCTGTCTTCCTTCAGCTTGGAGAGAGCTGGGGCAGAGTTGGACAACCTGCTTCACTGAGAGGGGGTAGGGAGCAGACAGAGACCACTTGGGGGCCTCATGATCACAGCTCCCCACTGGGGTCTAACCCTGAGGTCTGCGCCTGTCAGAGCTGGGAAGCATAGGGAAGGGAGTGAGAGGCCTCTGAAGGCCACCCCTTTGCTCCTTGGGGCCTCCTCCCTACTGCTCCCCGCAGCCCGGCCGAGAAGCCTGGGCTTGCAAGGTCCCGACCCGTGAGACCACTGTCCTTGCCCTGACTGCAGCGGCCACCACTCCAAAGTTCCTGACACGCCTCAAATGCCTTATTAGGTCATAATTCCAGAAGTGCATACGATTGTTTGCAAGGTGTATACTCAGTTTGTCATTCTAACAAGATAAATAAAACTTTGACAATCTTGATTTCCCATTGTGTGAAGAAATTTATCAAGAGAAAGCAAATTTCTTTTTAAGTGATATAGGATGGATTTTTAAACAGATCTGGCTCATTCACAGCACCTTTAGAAACCACCATAGTTGTTATTTATTTTTAATTAAAAAGAACCTATTGATCTATAGTTTACATACTATTAAGTTCAATTTAAAATTCAAAACAACTAAATGACTTTTCTGATATTTTGGGTGTGTAACCATTATAATAATCTGTTTTTTGAAAATTTTTGATCACCCCAAAAAGAAAGCTGTACTCATTAGTGGTCACTCCTTATTCTAGACACTGTTAATCCATGTTCTGTCTCTGTGGTTTTGCCTGCTCAGGAAGTTTCTTATAAATGGAATCCTACAGCACATGGCCTTTTGTGTCTGGCGTCTTTCCCTGCATATTGTTCTCAAGGTGTATCTGTGTTGCAGCACTGGTCAGAGCTTCATGCCTTGTTTAGCTGAATAGTCTTCTACTGTGTGGATGGACCACACTGATAATCCATTCATCTATTGATGGATGTCTGGGTTGTTTCTACTCTTCTGTTATTTTTCCAGTCTATTTTCTCTGCTTTTCAGTTTGGTCAATTTCTACTGTTCTGTCTTCAAGTTCACTAAACTTTCCTTGGTCTCTTCCATTCTGATGTTTCCATTTGTTGAGCTTCTTATTTCAGGGTTTTTTTTTTTAGTTTAAAAATTTCCATTTGATTCTTTTTTTGTATCTTTTATTTCTTTGCTGAGAGTTTCTGTTTTTTCATTTTTGCAAACATATTTGTAGTCGTTTATTGAATCATTCTTAGGATAACGGCTTTAAAATCTTGTTAGCTATTCTGATTCTTGTCATTTGGTGTTGGAGTCTGTTGATAACCTTTGTTCATTTGTTGAGATTGTTTTGGTTCTTTGTATGATGAGTGATTTCTGATTGGAACCTGGACAACTGGGGTATTGTGTGTGAGACTCTGTGTCTTATTTGAACTTTTTCTTTTCGCTAGCTTTCTATGACTTCACTTGGTAGGGGAAAGTGGAGACCACCACCTCAATGCTTCCTTGTTGAGGTACAAGTCGAGGTTCCACACTGAGCCTCTGTTGGGACTTACAGTGGTGGGGGTACCTCCTTACTGCTGTGCAGGAGAGAGTTCTGGCTTCTGACTTAGAGGGAGGAGCAGGAGAGCCCTTGGCTCTGCTGATGCAGTGGAGCGGGGTTGGTGGGGTGCCCTGGGCGTTACCAGCTGGTGGCGAGCAAAGGCAGAGTTCCCGGCATGGCTTCTCTGGCACCCCAGCCTGGGGAGGATGGAGTTTTGCTGATTTTTTGGAGTGGTTTGCCTGGAGTGGGACCACTATTGTATAGCAGTTTCCATCTCATGAGGCTACCCTTGTCCTGATCTTTTAGTCAGAGAGGGTCAAATTTGTTGGAGCTTAGTGCTGTGCCTGTTGACATTTCTGGGCCACCCACCTTCCAGCACCCAGTCTGGGGTATGTAAGGCAAAAAGAAAGTCCAGGCCCTCACCTGCAGGCCATCCCTCGCACAGAGGTTTCTGCCTCCTTCCCTCTGCCTTTCAGAGCCTTCAGATGACTGTTTTATATGTAATGTCCAGGATTTTTGGTGTACTTAGTGGGGGAATAGGGAAAAGTGCTTTTCCATCTTTTCAGAAACAGAGTCTTCATAACTGTTGTTTAAATATCTAATGTTTATTAAGGTTAATGTATTAAGTCACATTTTGATAATCAAGATAAACATTGAGGTTTTTATATAGCCTTCATAGGATGCTGGGATATTTTGTATGATTCATATTTATAAATTTGTCCCTTTGATTTCTGGCTTTGTATCTTATTTCACTAGTTAGAACTCATCATGTGGCTGTCTGCTTCTAATGTAATGTTTATTGCTGCCTGAGCCTTTAGGGCTGGGTTTAGAATTGGATGTGGATTTCAGGTATTATCTTTATGATGTCAGCCAGCTAAGTTGTTTGCTGCTTTTTGTTTTTAATCAGGGATGGGCGCTTGATCTTTTCAGATGGCTGGCTGCTTTGCTCCCTGTGGGCGAGGTTGTGTACTTTCAAGTCTTGATTATTAATGTGTGTTGGCTTCAGGCACTATCACTAATCTTGTGGATGGAGTTAATGCTGAGCCCTTGGTTGGAAATAGAGCCTTCTGTTAGGAACTTCCTATGACAGTGGCTTATGCAAGTGAGATAACTCTTTTTCTCTTCCATACATATTCCAGGGCCGGCACTTTATGGCCCGTGATGCAGATCTGATCCATGCAATCCTCACAGCCCAGTCTCCATCTAGTTAAATGGTCTGCCATTGCTAGCATGTAGCTTTCATCCTCCTGAACCAAGATGGTCGGTACAGATCCAGCCATCATGACTGTATCCCCAGCAACAGGAGGAGGGAAGAAGAACAAACTGTCTTTAGGGAATATTCCAGAAATTTCCACTTGACCCTTCAGCTCCTATCTCCTTGGTCACATCCAGTTGAAGAGGAGGCTGGACAGTACAGTTTTCATTCCAGGTTTTCAAGCCCCCTGATGAGAATGNTGTGGGGGCCACAGTGGGTCTCCCCACCCCAATAGACCAGGCCTGGTTCGCCTGGGTGCACATACTCAGCTCCACCTGGTGCTGGGCGGGGCTGGGCCTGGCCTCCATCCTCAGAAGTGTATGTGGGGATGCGTCACCTGGGGAGACTCTTCCTGTGCATCAGATACATTCTCCCATTTTAAAATAACTTTGTGATCTGGAGCCGAGGGGGTGACACCCCTACCCCAGGCCCCTGAGGCCATTTCCTGGAGGTGGGAGAGCTCTTAGGGTTGGTGACTGTTGTCACTGCTGCTGCTGTGATTGCCCTCCAGAGGATGTCATGTGGGGGAGCGGCTGCTCTCAGGCAGGGATGTGGTCTCACACTGCAGGGTAGACCTGGGGTCTACGAGGGTCTCAGGACCTGGGGACTGCACCCGGCCACCTGGTCTAAGTGGGAGATGCCAGAAATCCACGTGGCCCCTTCTGAGCCTCCTCCGTTGGCCACACTGAGGGCCCAGGGGCTGTGGGCCCAGCTGGGTTGGGGGGGTGCCACTGGAGAGAGAGTGAGGGGGGACTACTGCCGCCTCCCTGCCCCACGTTCACCCTTGTAAGTAGGACGTCTTACTTGATTGTAGGCACGATCTAAATTCTGCACTTTTATTTTCTTTTCAAAGCAGAGTGTGTGTGGTTGGGGAGGGGCTCTGAAAGGGACTAAGGGAGGAGTGGGGGTCTCGCCCCAGGTTTCTAGAACATGGTTTCTCAGACGTGGTGTGACCGGTGGGGTTGAGGCCAGGGAAGGATCCATCATGAGGAGGAGAAGNAGGGATGTGGTCTCACACTGCAGGGTAGACCTGGGGTCTACGAGGGTCTCAGGACCTGGGGACTGCACCCGGCCACCTGGTCTAAGTGGGAGATGCCAGAAATCCACGTGGCCCCTTCTGAGCCTCCTCCGTTGGCCACACTGAGGGCCCAGGGGCTGTGGGCCCAGCTGGGTTGGGGGGGTGCCACTGGAGAGAGAGTGAGGGGGGACTACTGCCGCCTCCCTGCCCCACGTTCACCCTTGTAAGTAGGACGTCTTACTTGATTGTAGGCACGATCTAAATTCTGCACTTTTATTTTCTTTTCAAAGCAGAGTGTGTGTGGTTGGGGAGGGGCTCTGAAAGGGACTAAGGGAGGAGTGGGGGTCTCGCCCCAGGTTTCTAGAACATGGTTTCTCAGACGTGGTGTGACCGGTGGGGTTGAGGCCAGGGAAGGATCCATCATGAGGAGGAGAAGCGGGGACTGGAGGAGGGAACCAAGGTCCAGAAAGGGTGACAGAGCCCCCGGGGGCAGCACGGCTCCTGTGGATAAGCCCAGGCGTTCGGTCCGTACTCTTGGGGGTGGAGAACCTTTGACTCCTGCAGGTCTGGGAGTAATCAGAAGACAAGACCAGGAGAAGATGCCACGTTGTATCCAAAGTCACTTATCTCTGTGGAACATGGGCTCCTGTCTGTCGATGGGCATGGGCAGCCCACCTTGAGGTCCCTCTTGAGGCTGTGGTGGGCGGTGGTGTGGGGAGTGAGGCTGGACTGGCCTGGTTGGAGGCAGCGGTGTCTCCTGCCTGTGACCCCCACTCATTGGAGCTGGGGCACACGGTGAGCTTGCCCCAGGAAGCTTGCCCAGTGCTCTGGGAACGAGTTACCTGTGCGGTGACAGTCCAGGCCTGGGCGCACCCCACTAAGGCTCTGGGGCTGGGCAGGGTCTGTGGGGCTGAACCACGTGCTGGCTGTGTGTGAGGAGGCTCTGGGGCCCCTCGTGGAGGGCAGCTCCTTGGCACCAAGGTCACTGGATTGGGCATGTTCAGGAATCACAGGGAGGAGCTGCTATATCACATGCGCCTGTCTCTTCTGTCCAGGAGCGGCTGCTCATGAGCCTCCTGCCTCGGAATGTTGCCATGGAGATGAAGGAGGACTTCCTGAAGCCCCCTGAGAGGATTTTCCACAAGATTTACATCCAGCGGCATGACAACGTGAGGTAGAGCTGGCACTGGTTTGGCCCTGTGATGGGCCTGGGGAGCTGAGGTGGGAGGTGATGGAGGTGTGGGAGGGGTGATCGGGGAGGTGGGAAGTGATGCAGGAGGTGGGAGATGGTGGAGGAGGAGGAGGTAATGGCAGAGGTGGGTGACGATGGGGGAGGTGGAAGTGATGGTGGAGGGAGAGGTAGAGGTGGGAGGTCATGGTGAAGGTGGAGGTGATGGAGGAGAAAGCGGTGATGGCAGAGGTGAGCAGAGGACCCTAATTTGAGGGAAGGAGGGAGCAGGTGTGGGTCAAGAGCCCAGGTGAGCACTTGCCCAGCAGGGAAGCAGTTCCCACAAGAGGTGTGGGTGGGCTTCTTGGGTGATGCATTTCACAGTTGCTGTTTCTCATTTCTTCACCTTCTGTTTCCTGTATTGGCTGGAGAGCATGGGAACTCTGTCCCTTAGCCAGACTTGGGCAGTGGCTGTTGGACTGGGAATTTGCCTGTATCACGTTAATAACTGAGCATTGTTCTAGTTCGTGCTGGGCTCTGGGGTAGGTGTTCCTTTTACTCTGTTCATCTCATGGCAGCCCCAGGAGGTAGAGATGGTTATTCCCATTTTATAGGTGAGGAAACCGAGCCCTTGGAATGAACCAACTTTCCCTGGACACTCTAAAGTTTGCTAGTTTGTTTTTAAAGATTCTGTTAAAATGTAATTTATTATATTAAATCATGCATTGCCTTTAAAGGTACTTAGAATAGCAGTGTTTCCTGTCTGGGAGTAATACTTGACAAAAGTGTCAGGTAGGAAATGATGGTTTGAAGGACCCATGCACTCTCTCTCCTTCTGGTCTTTGCTGGTTTTCTTGGGTGTTAGTGTCAGGCCTCCCTGCCCACTGAGCCCCTGTGGACACAAAAGGATAAGAAAACCCTCTTTCTGTCTGTGTCGAGTGCTGCAGGTTGGGTCCCCATGAGCTGGTGCTTGTTTGTATGAAATGAGCCAAGGCCCACTGCTGCCAGCCCATC
>SJYS01002909.1:1365188-1390028 GCA_006410695.1 Philantomba maxwellii
TTGTATCCTCTACTCCCTGTATACTTCTGTTGAGAGATTGTATACCATGGTCAGGTGTATTTAGAGCTCTGCAACAAATAAAGATTCCCATGAAACTTAGTCAAAATGTAACAGAAAAGAGCTGTGAGGAAGAAAGAGATAAAAGATAAGATAAGAAAAAGGTATGTTTCAAAGTAGTGTACTTCAATGCAGAGGAAGAGAGTGAGGGAGATAAGGGAAGAAAGAGGCAAAGAGAGCCAGTAGAAATGGGGAGTGAAGAATAAAGAGGATGAAAGGAGAATACATCTGATGAAAGGAAAGTGGGAATGGGAATAATGTATTCAACATGTTTCCAATCACCTCACCTCTTATTTTTTTAGATATTAATTTCAATTACCTCACAAAAATAGGAGAACTTTATTCTTAGACTCACCCATCAGCTACTACTTAGCAGTACTTGCTTACATGCAGAAAACAATATAACCATAAAATGTCTTCTATCAATGAAATAGGAATTCACATAGTTATGATGATATCAAGTTGTATGCATTAACTCATTATTTATAAATGCTGAGATGTCATAGCTTTCTCATAGCCTTCTTGGAAACAAAATCTACACTATTAAAGGTAAATTACTTTTAGAAATTCAAGACTTCCTTGAAAATAGGCAATCAAAATTCTCAAATATTTAGAGGAGTCACTCATAGCCTAATCCTAATATAAACCTGGAGTTAGAATTTTCCAGTTGGTTTCCTGATTAACATGCAGCTATACCATAAAATGACAATAGAAGCAAAATTTTGACACTTTCATAATAGCTAGAGTCTTTTGTAAATGTCATCCCACTTTGCCTGACCAATAATTTGTATATGCTGCTGCTGCTGCTGCTGCTGCTAAGTCGTGTCAGTCGTGTCTGACTCTGTGTGACCCCATAGATGGCAGGCTACAAGGCTCCTCCATCCCTGGGATTCTCCGGGCAAGAACACTGGAGTGGGTTGCCATTTCCTTCTCCAATGCATGGAAGTGAAAAGTGAAAGTGAGGTCGCTGTTATGTCTGACTCAGCGACCCCATGGACTGCAGCCTACAAGGCTCCTCTGTCCATGGGATTTTCCAGGCAAGAGTGCTGGAGTGGGGTGCCATTGCCTTCTCCAAATTTGTATATACTTGTATTTATTGGATATATACATATATATGTATTAGCATTTCTTTCGTGGCATCCAGACATATTTGCAAAAGAATATTTAAAAAAGAATGATACACAGACAATGTGTAGGTGATTTATTTTGGAAATTAAATGACTTTCCATCTTAAAGTTTTTGTTAATTAGAAGGCATTAGCTTCATACATTTCAACCCCTTAAGATAAATCAGCTCAGTATGTGACCAAAAAAATCATAGAAATTTCTTCCAGTTATATATTAGCCAGTCCAAATTTAAAATTGTACTTAAGGCTTAAGATAAAACAGTTTATATGTAAAGATGCTTTCTGTCCATTTTTATTTTTTAACTCTTGGTAAATACATATGATGCACAGTAGTCTTAGAGCATGGCATGCATTTGTTTTGTCCCACATTTTGTACAGCAACCACTGAATAAAGAAGGGCTCAGAGAAAATTACAATCGTATTGGCATTGATATAGCACTGCTAAGAAGAGGTGATATAACTCAGCCTTAGATTGCACCCTCAAGAAATCATGTTGAATTTCACAACAGGTAAGCATCTTGACAAATCCTTCTAAGTATGATGAAAGCAGCTTGCAAAAATAGCATAAGAGTACATCTTGGATAACATCTCAGATACATCAATTTTGTTCTGGAAACTGTTACGGTAGTACACTTAACTAAAGGTATAGCAAGGCGCTTTTTCAGCTACACCATAGATCTTACTAAGTCAGTGCCAAAACTATTTTTATACTACCAAATTTATCAGTGGCTTAAAATTGCACATTTTTAATTCTGAAATTTTATGAACCTTCAGTTCAGTTCAGTCGCTCAGTCGTGTTCAACTCTTTGTGACCCCATGAATCGCAGCACGCCAGGCCTCTCTGTCCATCACCATCTCCCGGAGTTCACTCAGACTCACGTCCATCGAGTCTGTGATGCCATCCAGCCATCTCATCCTCTGTTGTCCCCTTCTCCTCCTGCCCCCCAATCCCTCCCAGCATCAGAGGCTTTTCCAATGAGTCAACTCTTCGCATGAGGTGGCCAAAGTACTGGAGTTTCAGCTTCAGCATCATTCCTTCCAAAGAAATCCCAGGGTTGATCTCCTTCAGAATGGACTGGTTGGATCTCCTTGCAGTCCAAGGGA
The DNA here is from genome assembly GCA_006410695.1 of Philantomba maxwellii. Lineage (NCBI taxonomy): Eukaryota > Metazoa > Chordata > Mammalia > Artiodactyla > Bovidae > Philantomba > Philantomba maxwellii. The sequence continues at coordinate 1,367,476 of SJYS01002909.1, forward strand.
CTCTCAAGAGTCGTGTCCAACACCACAGTTCAAAAGCATCAATTCTTTGGTGCTCAGCTTTCTTCATAGTCCAACTCTCACATCCATACATGACCACTGGAAAAACCATAGCCTTGACTAGACGGACCTTTGTTGGCAAAGTAATGTCTCTGCTTTTCAATATGCTATCTAGGTTGGTCATAACTTTCCTTCCAAGGAGTAAGTNGAGTCGTCTCCAACACCACAGTTCAAAAGCATCAATTCTTTGGTGCTCAGCTTTCTTCATAGTCCAACTCTCACATCCATACATGACCACTGGAAAAACCATAGCCTTGACTAGACGAACCTTTGTTGGCAAAGTAATGGTCTCTGCTTTTCAATATGCTATTTAGGTTGGTTATAACTTTTCTTCCAAGGAGTAAGTTACAAATTATTGTAACTAAGCAATTGGTGAGCTCTTATTAGGTGCAAGGTATTATTCTAAGTGCTTTGTTAACCCGTTTAACCCTCACGACCTGTCATCTGGGCTCTGGTCTTATTCCCATTTTAAAGATGGAAAGACTGACATGTGAAAGTGTTGGGTAGGTTGCCTGAGGTCCCAGCACATTGCCATAAGTAGCAGAGCTGGACAGTCCTTCTAGAACCCAAGGTCTCACCACGTCTCTCCCCGCCTTTCCTGGGCTGACGCTCAGGTGCCTCTCATCGAGGGTGCTTGCATCCCGCTGCTCACTGCTCGTGTCCATGTGCTAGCCAGTCTGCCTCTCTCAGCTTTTGATAAGTTACTATATGGTTTCTCACCCATCTTAGTTTCCACATACTATTTGCACTTCTGAATCAATCCCCTCTTCCTTTTTTCCTTCCTCCTTTCCTCCTTCCTTCCTTTCTTGTTTGTCTGGACAGTCCCTGGATAGGCTCCAGACCCTGCTCCAGCGTGGCTGCGTCCTTGAAGTGGGTGTTGTGCCTTCCTGCTGAATTCCAGCCTTACCGTGTCATTGCTTCCCTGTGCTCTGTCCCTCCCTGCTCTGAGCCTTCTTTCCCAGATGTTGAGCTCCTGAGGACAGGAGCCTGGGGTATAAGAGATCCGCTACCTGGGTGCTTTAGGGATGAGGTTTCCCGTGAGTGGTGGAGGTGGGCAGGCAGGGAAACACTGGGGGCTTTCCAAGCGTGGAGGTGGGCAGTGCTCGGTCAGTGTTCCTGGAACTAAGTGAATGAGCAGAGCCTGAGAAACCAGAGGCTAGAGGAGGGCGTGTGAATGCATAGGTAGTTATAGAGAAGGAATAAAACACGGTGGATCCTCAGAGATGTAAAGAAGCCTGAATTTTATGCTAAACAGAGGGGAGAAAGCTGTTGCTTGTCTCCGCCTGCTCTTGCAGCCCCTTTGCTCAGCTCCTGAGTGTCAGTGACACACCTATAGCCTGGACACAGCTTTAACCCGTTCATTCATTCCTAACACAGATATGCATCTCCTGCTGCTCTGTGTTTGGTACAGTGGGATGTACAAGTCAGGTCTGCATCCTTAAGCTCCTCACTCTCAGTGGGGGATGCTCTTCTGCAGTTGGAGGATTGTAACAGCATAGGAGAGTTGGCCTGGGGTGAACGCAGCTGCTGTCTGCACTTGGGCAGGGCGTGGTTGACGTGGTGGGGTGAGGACCTCATCAGAGAGATGCCTCTCTGAGATGTGGGTTCCCACTTTCTGCCTGTAATGTGGATTTCCACTTTCTGCCTCTAATGTGGGTCTCCACTTTCTGACATGAGGTATTATTGAAAATTGGGGAAATGGCAACCCACTCTAGTATTCTTGCCTGGGAAATCCCATGGACGCAGGAGCCTGGTGGCCTACAGTCCACGGGGTCGCAAAGAGTTGGACACGACTTCACTTTCACTTTCACTTTCAACCTTGAGTTAAGATCTGGCATCAGGAATTAAGATATGAATGCAACTGTGTCAAAAGAACAAATTCCTGTACACATCACTTTCTTCATTTAAACTGGAGATGCACGTTTATGTCTCGTCAGCCTCTCCAGTACCCATGTGAGTGATCTCCCAGGTCTCATAGCCGAGGGTGCTTTTGGCTGAAGGTGACAAAAGTTGGCCATAGTGTCTTCAAGAGTGAGGAGTGGTTTGGAGGTGACACCCGGTACTGGTCCAGGAACTCTGTGATCAGGCCTCATGGTTCCCGTGGAGCAGCTTCTTCTGAGCTAGGCCCCTGGTCACCTCTCCATCATTCCTCACACCCATGGGGAATCAAGGTGCTTGGAAGACTCAGCAGGAACCCCACCCTCTTCCAAACATATGGCTAGGGGAAGCTGTCTGTTGCTTTACAAGTTCTCTGGCCTGCCTTGGTCCTCTGTGTTGATTTGTTACTTAAGACTTTTAAAGTCTTTGCGGCATCCAGGTTGCTGGCTGTGTACTGTGGGTGGACACGGTGTTGTTTACCCTGACACGGGTACTGTAGTAAGTGGGTGCCCAGCATCTAAGAGAGATGTTGCTTTCACCCTTGTAGCTGACCGAGGGGCGGCCCTGCCCACAGCACAGCACCCCTGGGGGGCTTTGACAAGGCCTGGGCTCAGTCACTGGCATCAGTTGTGGCGGAAGGGGTGGGGAGATGGTGTGAAGGCTGCTCATTTCTTGAGAACATGTCACTTTTGCTCACCTGCCTCCAGCCATGACCCCATCCCCAGGCCACCCCGGAAAGTGGAGCAGGCCTAGTGGATGCTGAGCTGCTCCCTGGGTCTGGGGGACACCAAGTATATAGACAGCATGTGGGGGGTCACCGCTGACCCCCCAGTGTCCTGGGAGGAGTCAGCAGGAACTCTGAGTGGCTCCAGCATTTCCTCCCTCTGTGACCGAGGAGTCCCCCGGCTTCTCCCAACCTCAGTCTTGTCCCGGATCCAGCAGGGATACGCAGGGGGCTGTGGTTTCAGGTGACGCCTGTCTGAGCCCATGGAAGAGGGCAGCTGGTACCTCTCTGTCTTGCAGCATCCTCTTTGCAGACATCGTGGGCTTCACGGGCTTGGCGTCACAGTGCACGGCCCAGGAGCTGGTGAAACTCCTCAATGAGCTCTTCGGGAAGTTTGACGAGCTGGCCACGGTAAGTGCAGCCACCCCCTTCGTCTGATTGCTCCTGGGGCCCGGACATGCCTGGTGGATCCTCTGGGGGAGACGTGGTCTTGGCTCTTGTTTTAGCCTCACTGGGGACCAGACTGCTTGCTGCCTTGGGACCAGACTGCTTGCTGCCTTTGCAGATGGCAAGAGGCTGCATGAACCCACTCAGCACCTCCAGTGAAGGGTCCTGGCAGGCGGAGGTGCCGGCTGGGTTGTGGGGCCCTGCGTGTGTGTGGACTGCCTGCGGGCCACCCTGCACCTTCTGTCCCTTGGCAGACATTGCCTGGGCTGACCTTGGTGGAGGGAGGGTTCTTTGGAACAGGCCTGCACTGCCCTTTTCTGGGACGACTACCTGGACTTGAAACTTGACTGCTGGGGGTCAGTTGGTGACATCTCAGGATGCCTGTCCCCTTTTCTGTGCTGTGGGCTGAGCACTGGGATTTTGAGATCTTCCTGGGACAGGTCACACCTAAGGTCCGTGGGCTTCAGTAGCCGTGGCAGGCGGCTCAGTTGTGGTTGCTCCTGGGCTCTGGAGCGCAGGCTCAGTAGCTGCGGTGCACGGGCTTGGTTGCTTTGTGGCATATGGAATCTTCCTGGACCAGAGATTGTACCATCTTCCCTGCGTTGACAGGTGGATTTCTATCCACTGTGCCATCAGGGAAGTCCAAGATAATGATCTTTATAAAAAAAATTTTTTTTTTTTCTATTTCGTTTTGGACAGTTTATGCTGCTGCGCCTCCAGGTTTGCTAATCTCTGCATCTGCAGCATCTAACCCGCCATGTACCATGCAGCGCAGCTTCTTGTCTTCTCTAGAAATCGTTTCTTCTCTAGAAGCAATTTGTATCTTTTGTCCTTGTTGAGGTGACCGACCGTGAGGAAGCTCAAAATTAAAATGGCCTCGTTTGCTTCCTATTTATTGTTTTCTTTCTCTGTTCGTGCGTGCATGNCTAACCCGCCATGTACCATGCAGTGCAGCTTCTTGTCTTCTCTAGAAATCGTTTCTTCTCTAGAAGCAATTTGTATCTTTTGTCCTTGTTGAGGTGACCGACCGTGAGGAAGCTCAAAATTAAAATGGCCTCGTTTGCTTCCTATTTATTGTTTTCTTTCTCTGTTCGTGCGTGCATTGACATTTCGTGTCTTCAGTATATTTTTCACTCTTTGTGTCCTGTTCTGAGGAGCACCTGGACGTGTTTTCCTTGTGTATGTGCTTGTTTTGTGTCCGAGTGCCCTGTGTGGAAGGTGTGGCGACCCCGGGGGTGCAAACGCATCCTCCTTTATGAAGGTCCCTGGTGGATGGTTAGACAGACTCACAGTGTGTTTGTCTGCATCTCTGTGGGAGCTGACGGTTTGTTTACCCTGATCCCCGGCTGACGACCGCAGATGTGCACTATGTTTTGACCTTTCCTCCATTTATTGGATCTCTTTTAGATTTGTGTTTGCTCTGATGTCTGTGTGTATCTCGGAAACTGGCCACACCCTTTGAATTTATGGAGAAACACCTGTCCTGGGTTTAGCCTCGCTCCACCACCATCTGTTGGGGGTGGGTCCATCTCCGGATGTCAGTTTTTCCCCTGGGNAAACTGGCCACACCCTTTGAATTTATGGAGAAACACCTGTCCTGGGTTTAGCCTCGCTCCACCACCATCTGTTGGGGGTGGGTCCATCTCCGGATGTCAGTTTTTCCCCTGGGAAAGTGGTCTGCCCGGACAAAGCAGATGCCCCTCTGGCAGCTTCCAGGAGGCGTGGGGTAGTGGGAAAGGTTCCTGGTGTGCCAGCCACGGAGATGAGCCTGGGTCCATGTTGGCCTCTTGTCGGCTGGGCCGGGTGGACTGGTCCTCGGGGTGATGGGCAGGTGAGAGCGTGGTCTTCAGCTCTGGTCATAACACCAGGAATCCTTCAGGGACTGTTTCCAGCAGAGCTTGTTCTCGACCCCGGCGTGGCCATTGCCAGGCACAAGAAGGGGATGCGTTGGATTCAGGCCGGTGCCCAGGGCCAGGCAGCTGACCCGCACGCATCATGGGTGGTTAGAGAGCTCGGACGAGTGCAGAGGCTTCCCCTCTTTAGATTCAAGCATTCCTGGGGTCTGCGGGGTCTGCCAGGGGACTCTCCCTGGGGACATCAGCCCTTGGGCTTGGCCAGTCCTTGTTGTCCCTGAACTCAGATGCTTTGGGAGCCTTTCCAGACCGTGAGGACCCGACACGGAGGAGCACGTGGACAGGAGTGTAAGGGGTCCAGTGCCTGAGGGCTGACTGTGATGACTTGTGTTAGTGAGGGCATTATTTCCCAGTTACTTGTGTTGCTCTGGATGACTCTGAAAGGGACCCATGGAGCCTGTCGGAGGGTGGAGCTCCCCACCCAGTTCTAAGCTGCTTGGCTGTATGTTCCTATCCATCCTTCCTATCTCTATCTTTCTTCCTCCTCCTCAGGAAACTGTCCTTGGGTCATTTCAGAGGGTCATACCTTCCTGTTCTGACAGCTGGTCCCGTGGCTGCATGGAGCTGGCCACGTCCAGGCCTGACACGTGCTCAGAGTCCAGGTGCGACTCTGCTCGACAGTGTTCCTTCAGCAAAGCTGCCTGTGCACCTGCTGTTGGTGGGGGTGAGGGGCGGACTGGAGCCCCAGAAGGGAGTCGGAGAACCTTGGCCAGGGAAATTACAACCCAGGCAGGGAGACCTTGAGCCAGTTTTGTGAAACCCGGATTTTGCTGAACGAGATATGGTCAGGATGTAAAGAGATATCGTGAGCATAGCCTGGAGGGGGCAGCCATGGGACCATCACCTGAGCTCAGCTTGGAAAACTGACCCAAGGGTACGATTTTAAGTGATCAAAGTAGAATATAAAGTTGCATGTAGAGTAGAATCCCAGTTTTCACAGTGCGTGCACATACTATACACACATTTACATGAGTGCCAGAGAGAAAAAGAAAGTCTAGAATGAAATCTCCCAGAGTAACCATGGTTGTTGCTAAGCTGTGAGATATAATATTTAATTTTCTGAACTTTCTGCATCCTGGATAATGAACTGGATTTCTTTAATTATCCCTTGATTATCAGGGAATAAATATTGTTTGTTGAAAAACCAGTAGATGTTTGGAACTCTAATGAGTCTGTTATTTGTATCAGGCCACCTGTAGAAACTCACCTACCCTATTTGCTGGAGGAAACTTTGTGTTCAGCAGCTGCAGTGGCCCAGGTCCCTCTGTGGGGAGGTGTGCTCCAGGCAGAGGGAGGAGCGAGATGTGGGGAGCAAGGCTGACCTGAGGCCTCGGTGCGGAGGAGCAGTGAAGGGCGAGGCAGGCTGGCCTGGAGGGGGCCTGGAGTGCGGTGCAGAAGGGGATGTGGTGCCTCTGTGTGTCACCAAGAAGGCACGTGTCCTTAATTGGGTTCAGAAAACAGCTGCCAGGTCTCTACTGTGTGCCCGAATTGTCCTGGGTAATGGGGATGCAGCAGGAACAAGTCAGAAGTAAACCTTGCCCTTGAAGGTTTTAGGAAATTCACATATGCACAAAGTTAGAGACAGTAATATAACCGCCCCCAGACACTCACAATCCTCTTTGACAGGAACTAACATCCGGCCAGTCTTGTGGGTCTGCAGCCTCCCCCTAGATCCTACCCGTCAGCATGCCACATCCTTGCAGCCTTGGAGAGTGGCTCTTCGGTTCAGCACATTGTGGCCGGTGCCAGTTTGACACCCCTATGACAGCTGCCCGCAGTTACAGATAATTGAGTCCTGATCTGGGCTTGGTCACCCTGCTGTCTCAAATGCGTCTCTTCTTCAGAGCTCATTTGTTTCAGTCAGGATTCACATGAGATGGATGTATGTCTGGGTTGTGCCTGTGGATTTTAATTTATGGAGGTGTCGACTTAAAAAATATTCACAACCTAGAAGCTGAGAGTTACGTTTAATTTGGTGGGAATTTTGGGGACTTCAAGCCTAGGAGGCAGTATCTCAAGTGACCCCGAGAGAACTGCTCCAAGAAGGTAAGGAGAGAACCAGGTTATATAGAAGTTTTGCAACAAAGGGCAGATAGTCTGATCATCAAAAAATTATTTTTAATTAAAGAAAAACAGATAACCCAAGTTAAGGAATTTAGCGCTTTTCTGTGTACGGGAAGATGCAGGTCTGGGCTCAGTGAAATCATTCCTTTGATATGCCCTCAGCTAAGTGGGGCCGTATCCTGTGTTTTTCATTTCCTGAGTTTCCTCTGGGCTCAGCGGTAGTGAGTGGCTTCAGTCTGATGGGCTGCTAGATGGCAGGTATTCTTTTCCTTCCTGAGTTCCCTCAGGGCTCACGGGCTCACACACGGAGGGCTGCAATCTCTGATGGCTGTGACATTCTTGTTTACTGATATGGCAGAAAATACTCCATTTTTCAGAGGTGACAGTGATGGTGGGGGTGCTAAGGCCAGGGAAGGATGCTCTATGAATCACATTCCCCCAGAGGAGGGACCACTGGGTGCCCAGGAGGAAGAGAGGCTGGGAGAGGGGGACGGGGCTTTACAGGTGTTTCCATAGCGATGAGCAGACATAGGGCTGGACAGTGTGGATGGTGAGGGCTGTGGGCTGTCGGTGTCTCCTGGCCCCTGGTCCCCACCCTGGTGATCAGGGCGGGGACAGTGGCTGGAATATGAGAGTCCGCAGAAAAGGTGTGGGCTCTGATCTGCCAGTGGGACAGGAACAAGCTGTCTACTGTCTCCAGGAATTAGCCAGCCCTGGTAGGTGGGAGGCATCCTTTTCTACCAGCAAGGCCCCTGAGATATGAGACCTTCATAGCATACAAAACCCAAAAGGCCAGATGCATACACACGTCGTATTCAGTGGGTGTGCCAAGTGTGTCTTGGGTTTGGTTTTTCCTTGCTGATGTTCCTGCCCTTGCTGGCCGCTCAGTCCCGGGGGTGGGTGTGCTCTGTGCTTCTCCCGACCTGTCCAGGCACCTGAACGAGCTGACCTTCTGTGCCTGCCCTCGGTCCTGAGCTCTCACCTGTGTTAACGACACTGCCCTGGTCACTTTGCTTCTCCCCTGTGCTGGCCCCTCTGCTGGCCTCTTCTCACCGGGACGTGTGGCTCTGAGGTTCCTGTGTTGTTATGGGCTTCCCAAGACGATGTGCCCGAGGGTCACAGCAGATGCCTCAAAAGCTTGGCTGATCTGTATTCACTTGGGTTTACACACTCAGGGTCAGTTTTCTGATCCTGTTGTTTCTTCTGCATTTATTAGCTCGTGATTCTTTAAAAATGAAGAACATTTACTCATGAGCTGTTTGGTTATCCTCAGTGGACGCTTGATTCTTTCCATTTCTTTATCAGGTTTCAGGACTGGATCTTCCAAGGGGGTGAGCCTGAGGTTACCTCCTGCTTCCTGGTGATTTGGCCCACACCCTCCCAGCATGTTCCTGCCTCACACACAGACGTGGCATTTTTCAGAGGCTCTAGTTTCTCTCAGCAGGAAATGGGTTTTCCAGCCTGTAATCTGGGTTGTCTCTGGCCCTGTGACTTTCCAAAAGACAGAGGTGGAAGATGTTTTTTAGAAAAACGGAAACAAATTCTGAGTTCATATGGATATTTCCAATTCACTCAGTCCTTTGATTTTTACATTTGTGTCTCTTTTCCTTTGATGTTGGAAACTCTAATGACAGTATTATAATTTTTTGTTTCATTCTTTTATGTACAGTTGATTCAAAATAGCATCAACAATATTATTACCCACAATAAGACCATTGAATACAGTCTAAGATTTCTTTAGTGGTTTCTGTGGTTGTCTTGTTCTTGGATTATATACCACTGGCGTGTGTGTGCATGCATACTCAGTCACTTCAGCTGTGTTTAACTCTTTGCGACCCTATGGACTGTAGCCTGCCAGGATCCTCTGTCCATGGGATTCTCCAGACAATAATACTGGAGTGGGTTGCAATGCCCTACTCCTGACCCAGGGATTGAGCTTGTGTCTCCTGCATTGCAGGCGGATACTTCACCACTGAACTACCAGAGAAGCTGTATATCCTGGTGGCTCAGAGGGTACAGAATCCACCTGCCGTGTGGGAAACCTGAGTTCCATCCCTGGGTTGGGAAGATCCCTTAGAGGAGGGCATGGCAACCCACTCCAGTATTCTTGCCTGGAGAATCCCATGGGCAGAGGAGCCTCGTGGGTACAGTCCATTGGGTCGCAAAGAGTTGGGCATGACTGAGTGACTAAGCATAGCACACAGCACTGATATATAGTCAAATATGTATTTTCTCCTCACCTGGAATAGTTCTCTGCTGTGTGATCACGTTACCAGTGAGGTTACAGTTAGGTTTAATTTATTTTGGTTTTGATTTTTAGGCATCACTGTTTTAAATTAATTTTTCTTTTTAAGTACATAAAATGTCGGCATGGCTCCATCCCACAATGGAGACTCCGAGACAAGACTTGGATGCTTACTGCCAAGTATCTGCAGGGCCAACGTACTGCCCTGCCCCGCCATCTCTCCCACCCCATGCATTTAGGCATCTGTGCTGTGTCTGGGGTTGCCCCTCCATTGTTCTTTTGGAGACCAGGAGCAGATATGTACATGTGACTGTTTATTATTGAAGAGTGTGCCTCAGCGGGGGCTTCCCATGTGGCTCAAGTGATAAAGGATATGCCTGCCACTGTAGGAGATGCAGGCAGGAGACAGCAGGTTCAGTCCCTGAACAGTCCCTGACAACCTGGTCAGGTTGTCATTTCCCGGTACTCTTGCCTGGGAAATCCCATGGACAGAGGTGTCTGGGAGGCTACAGTCCACGGGAACACAAAGAGTTGGGCACAACTTTTCGACTGGCTGATTGAGCCAGCCTCTCTGGGACCCGTTTCCCACTGATGGCCAGATACCATGCAAAGTTAGTATGACTCGACCAGTTGGGTTTTGGTTGCAGTCACCTGGGGATCAGGTGCAGTCACTGGGTCATTTCCAGCTGTCCGTCTGCACCTCCATTTCCCCTGGGGGGCAGTGCCACCAGGTCCTGGGAGCTTCCTTGCCTTCCCAGAATCCAGGTGCAGCATGGGGTCCACCTGATGGCCTCTGGCCTCTCTGAACTCCCGTTTCAGAGTCAGCCTCAGCCCCAGAGAGGTTTGGACATCTTTGGGTTCTGAAATTGCAGTGGGGCTTCCTGATCCCACTGAATTTTCTGCTTCTTCCCAGGCCTGGGGCCAGTGGGGCAGGCTCACAAAGCCTTTGAGCTTGAGGATCTCTGCCATCCTCTCTGTCAGGGCCAGTCGGGTCCAGAGTTGACCTGCGAGCCTGCAGAACACATCTGGAAACCAAAGCCTGAGACCCTCCCCCCTGGATCCTCCTGCAGCTCCCCTGCTGCTCTGAGGGGGCTCTGTCATGTCCCCGTCACTCCTGTCCCTTCTGAGCCAGCTCCTCCGGCCCTCCCCCTCCATTTTCTTTCTTGCTTTGGCTGGGAAACAGCTGTTCAGCTGTCACGCTCCTGCTGGGGAATCCAGGAGCAGGTTTCATTAGTTACAGGGAAGGTGTTGTAATCTAAAACACCCAAAGCAACGGAAAAAACCTTTTTTGGTGTCTTAAGCTTGTTAACCAAAGCCGGTACAGTTGAGATGAAAAAAAAAAAAAAAAACAAGGCGATGGGTTAGCATTTCACTTCCGTAGTCTGTTCTGGGCTGTGTTGGCTGCCCTGCGGTGGAGCCGGCCTGGAAGGGACCAACCACCTCAGGATGGTCACCAAGAACACGTGTGTCACTGACTGGCTGTAATTATCCGCCCAGTCCTGGCTGTGTCGACGGGTCCAGCTGAGGATGGCTCTTCTCTAGGAAGCTCTCCCCAGAACGTGGTGGACCTGTGAGCCTGTGGCCTGGATGTCACCTGCTAGATGCTCTCGTCCTCCCTTGGAGAGCCCCCACACTGGGCAAGGAGGGTCACTCCTGAGGCTTGCTGGGGCACCGCTTGCCTTCATCTTCGTTTACACCTCGTTATTCCAACACCTCCTGTCCTGAGGGTCCGGCCATCAGAGAGCCTCCCCGGCCCCACAGAGACTCCCCTTTCTGTGGCGGCCACTCTGAGCATCTGTGTCACAGGGGACAGTCAGGCTCACACGGTGGCCGTTTGGGGCAGCCCCACCCACGGCCTCTGATTTTCCTTCGAATCTGATGATACAGCTGCCACTTCTGACCAGCCTATTGAATTTATGGTCCATTCACTTACACACACACACACACCCCTTCCAGTCTAGGGCCAGTCCTGTCAGGGGCACACAGAGATAAGTCGGAGGCTGGGCTCATGGGGCCTGGAGACGGCCAGGAACACGAGCTGGGGGACGCAGGGACGTCCACGGTCACCCACACTCATGCCCCGGGGGATGCTGATGGAGAGGGACACCTGTCAGAATCGGGGCTTGGTGACCTTGAGGAATCTTCGGCAGGAGCAGTGCCTGAGTGGAGTAGGCTCTGTCACTTCTGTGGGCTCCTCAGAGGGAGGGGTCTAGCTCCCCAGATGGACAGCTGGAAGGAAAGCTGGACGAGTTGGGGGTTCGTGAGCTTCCCACCGAGGGTCTCTGGGCCCAGGGAATGGTGGAGCCTGGCAGTGGACCCTCGTCTTACCCTGGGCCCTTGGGTCCAGGGAAGGTAGCCTGAGTGTGAAGGTGGGGAGGGGTGGGGGAGGGAGCTGTCCCTCAGTGATCTACACCACGTGTCCTGGCAGTGAAGAGGCAGGTGGGGGTGGACATGCTGGAGATTCCGGAAGAGAGCCCAGTGCTGCCTGCTGGCTTGGAGAAGGCTGCCTGCCAGAAGCCCGGCCCTTGGCTCCGTGATGTGGACATCTGCACCTGGCTGGCCCTGGGCTCCCCGACTCTGTCAGCCGCAGCATAGTCTGCCCGTGGGACACTGGGAAATCCCTTCTGCAGATGAGGAGGCAGGTGTCTGATGGACAAATGACTGCCTCTGGTCACTTGAAGGCTGAGTGGCCAGATCCTGGACCTCCCTGAGGCCAGCTCCCTGATCACAGCAGGTGCCTTCAGGGCTGGGGCTGAGGCAGACCCAGTCACGGGGCTTTCCCAGAGCCCTCCCAACAGGGGGTGTGTCCACTGTCCTCCTCCTCTTTGACCGAGTGTCCCCGTGGGAGGAGCACTGAGGCATCTGCACAGAGACGCCCCCTCCGCTGATGCCTGGATCACCGCTCCGGAGAGCACTGGGATGCTGGCCCTGGCCTGTCCCCCACCCCTCTGCCTGGTGGAGAGTGTCCTGCGGCAGTGCATGGGTGGGGAAGGCTGAGAATTCTCACCCCAGGGCGCTGAGAATTCATAGCATTCAAGAAAACCTGCAGGAGGCAACTCGTTTGTAGGAAAATGAAGAGCAGAACTAAATATAATTTATAGAATGTGTTCTCAGAGTGGGGTCAGTGTAGCTCTGGGCTTCCAGACCGCCTGGGGGCTGTGAGATGCATCTCATCCACGGACAGGTGGTGTGAGGCCGTCTCCTTCACAGACGTCCTCCAGGATAGACCCTGGAGCGAATGGTGGAACATGGAATCAGCTGGAGCAGATAGACTAGAATAGAATCAGAACATGGAATACAGAAACCAGCCGTCTTCTGTGAAGACAGATACCGAGACTGGCGAAAGGGAGAACAAAGCCTGGCTTCTCACAGTGATTGCTTTGAAAACTTGTAATTTTTCATAAAATGTGTTGCATACTCTTGTTAATATGTAATGGATTGGCTACTGTTACTTTATTTATTTTTAATGGTTTTTGTTTCCTTTATTAAAGTTCTTCAAGGTTAGTGGAAAAACACATAAATAAAACCCATAAATAATCCAAAACTCTAACTTGAATCAACAGTTTTACCCTCCCCACGGACGATGCTGTCTTCAGAATCCTTTGTATCATCTGAAGCAGCACAAATCTGAGTTTCACTTTCTTTTTTCTTCCAACTCTTTCCACTTTGGGGTCCTGGTGAACAGCAACATGTTCCATGGAGGGAGGAGGAAGGGAAGAAGGTCGTGTATTACTTTAGATGCTTAATACATTTTTAAAAAAGCTTCTCAGTCGTAGCTTCTTATGTGGTAATATCCATAGCGCTAACCTACTTACATGAAAACTTGTTGAGATCCTCAGTTATTTACGGGGTATAAAGGGGTGTTGAAAACAAAATGTCCCAGAAATACTGTTTTAAGGCTCTCCTTGTATAAAGCTGACAGTCACCATCATCATCATAGCCGACCCCGATGGGTTAGTGCAGGATGGATGGTAGCAAGCTTTTCCTGTGTCTCTCTGTCCTCAACTTGAGGGCGAGGTAGAGCCAGCATTCTTCCCGTGTGTAAATGTCAGAGGAGACCTTGTGTGGTATAGGATGCCTTTCTGAGGCGTTCCCTGTGAGTGGTGAGGTCGGGGTGCAGACCCCGGCTGGTGATCCTTTGGGGAGAGCTGCTCATGTGGTCTGTGGACCTCGACTCTGGGTTAAGCTATGGGGCGCTCAGAGGCGTGTGGCCTGGCCCTTCCTGGGATGGGGAGGGGTCTAGCATGTTCCAGAAGAGCAATCACATGATGATTTGAGTTGGTGGTCAGACTGTCCCAGCTCCTCTTGGGAGAGAGGACCCCTCCCTGGGGAGAGGAGCTGGCTCCCGGGCGTGGGGTGGCCTCCCGACCTTGCAGGGTCTGTGGGTTTGGCCCTGGTGAACTGAAGGGCAGGAACGGTGGAGGGGTGTGGGGCAGTGTGGGGTGCCCCAAAGCAGCCCTAATCCCAGCCGTGGGGAGCGCCTGCGCTCTGGAGGTGCCCTGACTGTGGAGGGTTGCCGGGACCCTGGTCTCGGTTGTGCCTCCAGCTCAGCCTCTGGTGGCAGAGGAGCAGGTGCTCTGGTGGCCCAGGTATATTGCTGACTGGCCCCTTTGCCCTCTCGTCTGNGGTCAGACTGTCCCAGCTCCTCTTGGGAGAGAGGACCCCTCCCTGGGGAGAGGAGCTGGCTCCCGGGCGTGGGGTGGCCTCCCGACCTTGCAGGGTCTGTGGGTTTGGCCCTGGTGAACTGAAGGGCAGGAACGGTGGAGGGGTGTGGGGCAGTGTGGGGTGCCCCAAAGCAGCCCTAATCCCAGCCGTGGGGAGCGCCTGCGCTCTGGAGGTGCCCTGACTGTGGAGGGTTGCCGGGACCCTGGTCTCGGTTGTGCCTCCAGCTCAGCCTCTGGTGGCAGAGGAGCAGGTGCTCTGGTGGCCCAGGTATATTGCTGACTGGCCCCTTTGCCCTCTCGTCTGAAGGAGAACCACTGCCGCCGCATCAAGATCCTGGGAGACTGCTACTACTGCGTGTCTGGCCTCACTCAGCCCAAGACTGACCACGCCCACTGCTGTGTGGAGATGGGCCTGGACATGATCGACACCATCACGTGAGTGCCCTGTGGTACCCCGCCCCACCGTGCAGCCTGCCTTGTCCTGGCCAGTGTGTCCAAGGTGGGTCACCTGTGTCGTGGCTGCAGAGAACCAGTGCCTCTTGGCGAGGTGCTGGGTGAAGGTGCCCTGCCTGCACTGCGGAGCCCTGCCTCTGGGAGTCCCTACTGTGCATTTTGTTGGGGCTGCGTTTTTTTTGTCTGTGGTGACTCCAGGTATTGTCAGCTGTGTGTTGTTGCTGTTGTTGTTGCTCAGTCATGTCCAACTCGTTAGGACCCCATGGACTGCAGCATGCCAGGCTTCCCTGTCCTTCACTATCTCCCTGAGTTTACTCAAACTCATGTCCATTGAGTCGATGCTGTCGAATCATCTCATCCTCTGTCGTCCCCTTTTCCTCCTGCTCCCAATCTTTCCCAGCATCAGGATCTTTTCCAATGAGTTGGCTCTTCCTATCAGGTGGTCAAAGTATTGGAGCTTCAGCTTCAGCATCAGTCCATCCAGTGAATATTCAGGGTTGATTTCCTTTAGGATTGACTGGTTTGATCTCCTTGTAGTCCAAGGGACTCTTAAGAATCTTCTCCAAAACCGTAGTTCAAAAGCATCAATTCTTTGGCATTCAGCCTTCTTTATGGTTCAGCTCTCACATCTGCGTATGACTACTGGAAAAACTATAGCTTTGACAACATGGCCCTTTGTTGGCAAAATGATGTCTCTGCTTTTTAATACGCTGTCTTGGTTTGTCATAGTTTTTCTTCCAAGGAACTGTGCGTTAGTCGGGTCAAAAAAAGAACCTTCTAGTTTAGCTAGATGAGATGCTCAGGGGGTTGATTGTGGGAAAGTGTTAGTCCCTCAGTCGTGTCTGACTCTTTGTGACCCTATGGACTGTAGCCCACTAGGCTTCTCTGTCCATGGAATTCTCTAGGCAAGAATGCTGGAGTGGGTACCCATGCCCTTCTCCAAGGCATCTTCCCCACCCAGGGATTGAACCCAAGTCTCCTGCATTGCAGGCGAATTCTTTACTGTCTGAGCGACCAGGGAAGCCCTGGTTGTGGGAAAGGTTTGACTCAAATCTGGCTGAATCCCAGTTGAAAAGGAATCACGTGTACTCGCCCATGAGGCCAGATATCCAGGCGTCAGGTATCCTCTGTGGAGAGAGGCTTAGATGGAGCTGGTCTTTCTGGAACACTGGGAGGCTTGCCTGCTGGTTTCTTAGTCACTCTGTCTCCTCACAGTCTTTGTCAGGGCCTGCGATGAGACAGTAGGGGGCCTTCTGTCCGATTAAGGAAGGTGTGGAGCTGGGAGGGTGAGATGGTGGATGGCGCATAGATCCACATTTCAGCTTCTCAGCAGCGTGGAGAGATGGCTTCGGCTCAGTGCGTGGGGTTACCGGGGCCTGGTGTGGTCTCACACTCGGGAGAAGAGACTTAATAGCACAAGAGTGGAATGAGACAGGGGTGAACAGCAGGCTTGCTGCACCATCCCTGGGAGGCAGATTGCAGGGTCCACACACTGTGTGTAAAGACAGGGTGCTCAGCATGCTCAGACTGCATGCTTGGTCTGGTAGCCCACTTCTCAGGAGACAGGGCCTGCGTGTCAGCATTGCCTGGGCGAATTGAACCCCCAAGGGCTGCTCTACCCAGCGTGCCCATGGCAGCTGATCTGGGCTGTGGGCTAGAGTGGATAAGTACCCCCCACCCCCTGGTGATTTCAGTATGTAGCCCCTGCTTTGGAAAAAGAAGCTGAACTGGGGGAGAGGCTGGTTGTTGACCGTTGTGTTCTTTGGGGAGGCCACAGGTGCCCCTGGGTGGTGGGCACGGCGCCGTGAGTGACCAGGAAGCAGCAGAGCCTGCAGTGCTGAGATGTCCCTGGCCGAGGCCACAGAGCGGTCTGCTACAGGCCTGGGGACCTCTGAGTGGACAGAGGAAGTCCAAAAGCAGGAGGGATGGTTTGCATGGTTATGAGATTCCTGAAGCATCTCCTACAGATCCCGTGCGTGGTGATACGGATGCTCAGGATCAGGAACATTCTTGTCCTACTGTGGTATGTTGGACCACCTCCCTTTACAGGCTGATGCGCTGCTGGTGGTGCATCCACCAGAATCATCTCGAAACAGGGCGGTCCATTCCGACCCTTGTGAGCACAGGACCAACTTGTGTGGGTCAAGCATTTGATATCGCAGGATAGAGAGGGGTGTAGTAAGAAATTCATAAAAACCGAGGAAGAAGTCTCTGCCAGGGCAGGTGAGCAGACTGACCAGCTTTCACTTGTGTGAAACGGAGGGGTCGAGGGTCTCCTTGGACAGCAAGTGGGGAACGATATTGTTTTTCACTTGGTAGAAAGTTCATTTCTTTGGGGAAAACAGATGAAAGGATTCTTCATGTTCCGTATAAAAGACAAAGCAAAAAGTACCGACTTGAATGTGGCGTCCCAGGGCTTCCAGGGACAGAGGAGCCTAATGGGCTGCAGTCCATGGGTTCACAAAGAGTTGGACACGACTGAGCAACTGAGCACAGAGGACTCTTACCCTCCCAGGAGAGTGGCAGTGCCTAAGGCTGGTGCCCCGAGGGCCCCTGGGCTCCTGCTCTGGGGCCTCTGGACCCTGTCTGCCCTCAATAGCCAAATCAGATCCTTCTCTCAGACTTGTGGACCTAATTAAGGTGTGCAATACACTCTTAAAAGAAACACCACAGGTTAAGTTTGTTGATGTGATTTTAAATAATAATTTAAAGTTATATATATTGCTGGTTTTGGCCAGATGGTACCTGCCCATGGGAGGAATGGAGATAGAGTGGGAAGTGCCTTACGTGCCCAGTGAGTGTGATGACTGGCTTGGGCTTGCCCCTGCAGAGCTGTGACCCCGGCCATCAGTTTCCCCATCTGTAAAATGGGAGTGTCAGCTTCATGACATCCAGGGCTCTGAGTGAGGCTGGACTGGCAGAAATCCAAGGCAGTGGAACCCACTCTTGGCCTCTACATCTGGGCTCTGCGGCCTGATGGTCAGGGGCTAGACCTTGAAGGTTCCAGGGAGATTTCTCCAGGACTCCTTTTCTCTCTCTCTCTTTCTCTCTCGGATTCCTGGTGGTGTCATGCTGCTTGGACCTATGTCCTTGACCCTAAGTCCTGTGGCCTCTCCCCAGGGTACCCAGGCCTGAGCCTGCCCTCCTCTCCCGCCCCCCACCAGAGGCTGTGCTGCCTATGTGAGATCTGTGCTGCCACTCTCTCCTGCACCCCAGCACCAGCTTTCCTTCATCAGGCCTTGAATATTATTGGGTCAGTCCTGAGGAACTGCTCCTCTGCAGCCAGGTCTGGTGCATGAACACTTCCTAGGGTTCAAGCCATCAGTCCCCAGATTCAGGCATTCCTGAGTGGGTTGGGGCTTCCTGCCCAAGGAAGCAGATGGGCCCCCGTCCCATCCTTAAGGTGGTGCTTCAGTTTCCTCACATCCCTGATTTTCTTTGCTGTGAAATGAGCTGTTGTGAGAATTAAATGGGCTCCCAGGTTAAATGGGCTGGCAGGGAAGATGCTGGATCCCCAGGCACTGCAGACGTCAATTCATCAAGTCTCCCCTTCCCAAAAGGGGGTGGCTCAAGGGTGAGCCAGCTGGGTGGCTTCTGTCTCTGGGGCCCTGGAGCATCTTGATTCTGTGCATTTACAGGAAAGGGGTTTGTCCACTCCACAGGGAGTGCTTCAGCCATCACAGGAGTTAGCCAATCACAAGTCAGACCTCCAAACAAAAAGTACCATTTTGCTAAATTCTTAATCTAAACATGGCTTTTCTTGCAGTCTGGGTATTTTTAGTTCACTATAATAAGTAGAAGTAAATGGCATGTGCTCTTCTTTCCCTGACCCATCTTTGAACTGGTATGGGCCAGCTTGCCTGTGCTCAGATCATGGGTAGACCCGATGTACCCAGCTGGAGTGGAGGTCGAATGAGAAGAGATGCTCCAGTGGCAAAAGTCATTTCTGATGGTTCTGGAGGCCCTGTTCTCCCCCTCCTCAATTTTCTCAGTTCTTGGTAAATGTTCCTCAGTGAGACAGTTTTTTTTTTTTTAATGGTCNAGAAGGGGACAACAGAGGATGAGATGGCTGGATGGTATCACCAACTCGATGGACGTGAGTTTGAGTGAACTCCGGGAGTTGGTGATGGACAGGGAGGCCTGGCATTCTGCGATTCATGGGGTCGCAAAGAGTCAGACACGACTGAGCAACTGAACTGAATAATTTGTGAGTGATACAATGTAATAAATACTTATTGAAGGATCTACACGTTAGGCAGTGTTCTGGATGCTTGGGACTTAGCAGTGAACAAAAAGATTCACACATCACTGCCCTCCAGAAGTTTTCATTCTAGTTGGAAGAGGTGGATGCTTACAGTATGTCAAAGGTGACAAGTGTAACTATGGAGGAACTATGGGGAAGATGGATGTGGAGCCCTGAGTAAGTCAGGTGACATTTGAGTCCTGAAGGGAGGAGAAAGGGAGCCACAAAGACACCAGAGAAGGTTCCCCAGGCAGAGAGAACAGCAGCGGGTGCTGTTGTGATTTTTGCTGGGTATAGAATTCTTATCTTTCTAGTTCAGCTTTTGAATAAGCCATGCCACTGCCTTGTGGCCTCCATGGTTTCTGATGAGAAATCTGCTAGAAACTTTACTAAAGTGCCTCTCTCTTCCTGCTTTCAAGATTCTCTCCAAGTCTGGCGTCTGACAGTTGGATTATGATGCGTGCAGCTGTGGTTCTCTTCGAGTTTATCTTATTTGAGCTTCTCTGAGATAGTTAAGTGTTCTTCATCAAATCTGGGACATTTGGGGCCATTGTTTTTTTCAATTTCTCTTCTCCTTTTGCTCTTTGCTCAGACTCTCATCATGAGTGTGTTGCTACGTTTGATGGTGTCCCTCAGTTCTCTGTCCATTTTTCTTCATCCTTTTCTTCATTCTGTTCTTCAGACTGGATAATTTCAAGTGACTTATCTTGAAATTCACTGACTCTTTCTTCAGTCTGATAAATCTGCTATTAAGCCCCAGATGAATTTTTCATTTTATTTTTCACGTTTGAAATTTCTATTCAGTTGTTCATTTATATAATTTTTATGTTTTTATTGGCATTCTTTATTTGATGAGAAATCACTCTCATATTTTCTTTTAGTTTCTTAGACATGGTTTGTGCTTTGAATATATCTAAAATAGCTGATTTTAAAGGTACTATCAAGTTCAATGTCTGGCCTTCCTCTGGGATAGTTTCTATTGACTGCTTTTTAAATCTATTCTTATCTAAGCCATGCATTCTTGATTTTTGCATGTTTCATATATTTTTATTGAAAACTGGGTAATATAACACGGCAACTCTGAAAAAACATATCCCCCTCAGGGTTTGTTGCTGTTACTGTTTGTTTATACTGTTGCTTCTTCAGTGTCTTTTCTGAACTAATTCTATAAAGGCTGTATTCTTTGTTATGTGTTGCTACTAAAGTCTTTGCTTCATTAACTTGGTATAGTGCTCAGCTAATGACTAGACAGAAATTTTCTTAGATGTTTGGGGCAAATAAGTCTCTCAATCTTTGACAATGGTGTGTATGTGAATGTTGGGACATGCTTTCAACACTCAGCCAGGCCTTACTGGGCTTGGATATAAAAGGATTGTAGAGAGCCTAATGAGATGTCCGTATTTCAGCTATAAAAAGATGTCTCTGAATCCTGATGGAGGGCAGCCAGAAGGGCTATGGTGTAGCTGGCACTATCTGTGACAGGGAGCCTCAGCTTCCTCTCCTGTCTCAGGGCTGTCCTGCCCGCACCAAGCACACTGGCCCACCACAGGACACATGCTTAGTCAATCAGTCGCATCCAACCCTTTGCGATCCCATGGACTATAGCCCACCAGGCACCTCTGTCCATGGGAATTCTCCAGGCAGGAATACTGGAGTGGATTGCCATTCCCTCCTCCAGGGAATCTTCNACACCAAGCACACTGGCCCACCACAGGACACATGCTTAGTCAGTCAGTCGCGTCCAACCCTTTGCGACCCCATGGACTATAGCCCACCAGGCACCTCTGTCCATGGGAATTCTCCAGGCAGGAATACTGGAGTGGACTGCCATTCCCTCCTCCAGGGGATCTTCCCAACACAGGGATCGAACCCAGGTCTCCCACATTGCAGGCGGATTCTTTACCAGCTGAGCCACAAGGGAAGCCCAAGAATACTGGAGTGGGTAGCCTATCCCTTCTCCAGTGGATCTTCCCAACCCAGGAATCGAACTGGGGTCTCCTGCATTGNTGGGGAGCTCTCTGCAGGCCCCTCACCTGGCCAGCGCCTCTTTCAAGTTGGGGCTGACCTGTAGCTCTGTTCCCCTACTCCATCTACCAGACCCCCAGGAGGGGCCTCATCGCCCATGCCCATTCTCTACTTGGCTTCCTTCTTCCCTCTTCTCCTCCACCCCACCTTTCGGAGACTCTCCTCTCCCCGCCCCCCACCAAAGAAAGACCACCAGCCAGGAGCATAGTGATTACAGAGTGCCTGACGGGTGCAGCGCTATTCCTGGAGCGGGGTGTCAGCAGCAAAGACAGAGGCCCTGGCCCTGGTGAGGTTCACATACTTGGGGGCCACAGGGAGCACTCTGGGGAGTACACAAGAGGGGAGCACGACACAGGGCTGGGGGGGCCCGTTTTCATCAGTCAGGCCGGGCCTTCCCAGGCACCGAGGTCAGTCAGGGGCTCACAGGCGCGCGGGGGCACTGAAACTCTGGAACTCCACACTGAGCACAAGGAGGAGGGAGAGTGATGAAGGCCCAGACCGGAGAGTCCCTGCGAGAAGGGGAGCCAAGAGGCAGAAAGAGGAGCAGGGGAGGGGCAGGGCGGTGAGAAGGAACGCTCTTAGAGGGAATGCAGGCGTCAGGAGGAGGGCCTGGGGAGGAGGAGAGCCGTCAGCTGTGTTCAGTGCTGCACAGTGAGGCCCAGACACCAGATTGGCTGTGTGTGGCCAGAAGTGGCCTCAGCAGAGGGTTCCGGGCATGGTGGGGTTCGGGGGACAGAGGAGGCAGAGCATTGCCATCCCCCTGCAGGGCCTGACACTGGGCCGAGTCCTCCCGCCCTGGGGATTTTGGGGACAGACCACGGCCTGGGGCCTCCTTCTCCCTCACTTCGCCGCCCTCTGTGTCCCCCGTTGTCCCTTCTGCATCCTGACACTTGCTTCCCTCATCACCTTCAGTTCCCCTCTGGCCCCTTCTCCCCTCTGCCTGCAGCTCTCTCTGCTCTCAATCCCTCTTTGCACATGTTCCTCTCCCTCCGGGTCCCCCTAATGCCCCTCTCCACCTGCCAGCCCTCTGTGCTTGTGCCCCAGGGAACCTGAGTGGTCCTTCCAGAGCTTGCCCGTGGGGAGGGGACATCCCTGCCAGGACCCTGCAGAGTGTCACCCCTGTGGGGGAGGCCCCGCCTTGACTCTGAGCAGGGATCTCCACGCCTTTTTCCACAGGAAGGTTCACATCACAAAGACCACCCTGGCGTGCCTGAACGGCGACTATGAGGTGGAGCCGGGACACGGACATGAGAGGAACAGTTTTCTGAAAACGCATAACATCGAGACCTTTTTTATTGTGCCCTCACATCGGCGAAAGGTAAGCTTGAGAGCGCCTCCTGTGCGGAGCCTTCATTTTCCTCAGATCGCTGC
The DNA here is from genome assembly GCA_006410695.1 of Philantomba maxwellii. Lineage (NCBI taxonomy): Eukaryota > Metazoa > Chordata > Mammalia > Artiodactyla > Bovidae > Philantomba > Philantomba maxwellii. The sequence goes on from SJYS01002909.1 coordinate 1,389,560, forward strand.
TTCTCAGGCCCTGAGCTCTGCGGACTCGAGGGTGTTCCCACTGACCTTGTGTGCTGGGCCTGGCCTGCTGCACGTGTGGGAGGGCTGGGGGGAGGGGCGGTGGGGAACTTGGAGCTGGGGCCCTGGGGTCCTTAACGGCGGGGCCATCTGAGTCCTCCCGCACATCCCTGGGCCTTTGCTGCCCCTCCTGCAAATTAGGTTTGAGAACCTTCTGCAGGAAGTCAGTGATGGATTGCACTGTGGACTAAGGGGTGCTGTGCACAGAGGAAGGCTTGTGACCATCCTGTGTGGGCACTGAAGGTCACTCCACCTGGGGAGGTGATCTGGACATGGTCAAGGGTGACTGAGCCCTTCCAGGGCACAGGTGAGGGTGCGGGGCTCAGGTGAGGGGCACAGGGCTCAGGCGAGGGTGCAGGGCTCAGGCGAGGGTGCAGGGCTCAGGTGAGGGTACAGGGCTCAGGTGAGGGTG
>SJYS01002909.1:1398984-1425542 GCA_006410695.1 Philantomba maxwellii
AGGGTGCGGGGCTCAGGCGAGGGTGCGGGGCTCAGGTGAGGGTGCGGGGCTCAGGCGAGGGGCCCTGGACACAAGAGGCTGTGGTGCTCCTTCTGGACACAAGCAGGTCAGATATGAGGGAGAGCTTCGAGTTTCGCTGTCCTGGTGCATCCCTGGTCTAGCCCTTTCCAGGCTGGGGTCCAGTGCGCCCATGTGGCATGGGGACCTTGGATGGCGTAGCACCGGCAAGGCGAGAGGAGTGGGGCTCAGGGAAGGACAGGTAGGGTGAGGTGAGCTGATTCTTGGAGAAGGGGAGTGAGTGTGCAGGAGAAGGGCTGGTGTGAGGTGGGCTGGAGGAGGGCCGGGTGAGAGGTTTGGTTGGCCCCGCCAGGAGCAGAAGGCGGGGCCCTAAGAGGGAGGCCTGGAGCTGCTGCCGGGATGCAGGAGGTTCTGAGCTGGAGGAGGGAGCCTTGGGGCCCCGCGTGGATGCCGCCCTCCTGTCATGCAGAATTAAATGACAGCGTCAGTCAGGGCTGTGCTTTGAGGATGAGCAGGATGATGTGGTTTGTACAATGAGCAGCCCCTTTGGAGAAATTTGGGGTGAAAAAGGGAGAGAAAATGGCAAAAGGCAGAAGGGGAAGTCTACAGGAGTGACCCTGGGGGGCCGGTGGGTGACATTCACCAGCGTGGTGCAGACCTAGCTGGGTGATGTCCACACATCCGCCCCGGGATTCAGGCATTGCTCTGGTTTCAGAGGCATTGGGTAGAGTTGAGAGCTGCATGTTTGGGGACTGGGTTGTGGTTCTGTCCCCTGGCAAGCAGCAGGCCTTGAGTTAGCTGCCTGTGACCCCTCTGCCCCATCACATTTGTGCTCCCCGCCCGAGAGGCAGGACATGCCTGTTACTCACAGCATATCTCTTTGCTGCACGTCTGCACAGATATTTCCAGGGCTGATTCTCTCAGACATAAAACCGGCCAAGAGGATGAAATTCAAGACCGTGTGCTACCTGCTGGTGCAGCTCATGCATTGCCGGAAGATGTTCAAGGCCGAGATTCCTTTCTCCAACGTCATGACCTGTGAGGACGACGACAAGGTAGGCTGGCCCTGCTCCCGCGTGCCGGCCCTGCCGAGTCCCCACCCGTCTGTCCTCCTAGTGCGGTCCTGCTGTGGTCAGCTCCATCAGCCCTGCCCCTCATGTTTCATAGTCTCGTAAATGCTCTGGAGCTGGGCTGCTTTCCTGCAGAAACCTTTTTATTATCTTGTATTTTTTTTTTCCCCACAAGTTGACATTCCATGGATTTGTCAGTGAATTCGAGCTCAGATCCCCCAGATGTTGTTTAAATCCGTCCTCAGGATATTCACATGTCAGATGTTGTATTGCTGCTTCTGGAGACTCCTTCCCCTTCTGTCTGCACCCCGAGAGCCTCAGTGTGGTGTCACCACAGCACTGTCCTTCACCTCCGTGGGGAGCATCTCTGCTCCCTCCCTCTGTGGCTCTCATGTCAGAGACCCCCCTTCCGTGGTTAAGTCCCTCTAGTTGATGGTATATGGCCTCCAGACTTGACAGAGGTTCCTTTTGGAGGTGTTCCTGCAGGGCAACCTGGGTGCAGGACTTTCCATTTTTCTTCTTGGGTTGGTCAGAGTCACCTTCCGATCTTTAGTCTTCTTCTGGAGTTGGGTGGGGCCTGGGGTGAAAGCATGGAGGCTGCACTGTGGCTACGGTGGTCCTCAGTGTCTGCCTCAACCATGTGGCCCTTGTGTCTGTCACCCCCCTGACCCCTTCCCCTCCAGGGAAGACCCCAGTCCTCTGGGAGCTTGGGTGAAGCCTATGCTCCATCACTTCATCAGTAGCTCTGAGCTTTCTCTTCCTGAGTCCCCTTGTCATTGGCCCTCCAGCCCCTGTCCTTGCACCGACGGCTGCTCCTTCTGAATATTCTTTCTTTCATGGTTGTCTGTGTTCTTGAATCTGTCAGTGACTGATTGCCTGTTTCCTGAGATTGCATGCTGCCTTTTGCACTCTGGTTTTCTCTGCCTTGTGGGGTTTATGCCTTTAAAAGGAATTCCCTCACCACAGTTTCAGTGGCTTTTTAGGAAGAAGCAAAATCCTGCTGACTGTCACTTGTGGTGCCTTATTCTAGAGGGAGTTTTTGTGGTTTGATTACGGGCTTCCATTTGGGAAGACTTTATCTGGAAACGCAGTAAGAGCTCTGCTGATGGAGAATTTTCCCAAGGAGATTGGTCTTTCCTCTGCCGGCCACGAGGGAGTCTTTAAACTAAATGCCTGACCTGTGGTTTCTAGATGTCCCAGGAGACAGGCACATGCATGCACATGGCACAGGCAAAGGCATACATGCACATGCCTTTGATGTAGAGCCAGGTCTAAGACAGGCCAGCTTCTTCCTGACTCCACTGCTTCGTCTCTCCTGGTTGTGGAGCCTCTCAGGGTCTGGGGTTCAGCCAGATGTCTGTGACTTCACTGCCCGTCTTGCTTGGGCCCTGGGTTTTCTGTGAGCCCCATGAGAGCATGATGGCACCATTCCCTGGCCTGAATTCCTATTGTCCTATTGTTTCTGGCCTCTGGTCATTTCCTTTACTTTTTTGTCAGTTCAGTTGTTCATTTCACAGTATCGTTGGGTTGATATATTTACCCAGAATGTGTAACAGGAGTACTCTCAGGCTTTCCTGATTGCCAGCTTGCCAGAGTAGAAATACTGACTTAATCGCTGTCTTCTTTCTGCAGCACCCCCACCCCCCAACCCCCTTGACTCAACTTAACCCTCCAGAGATGGGACTGGGGGAGGGGAGTGAGGTGTACAATTTAAATACATGTCCATAACTCAGTGTCAGGATAAGTTTCCTACATGCGTGCTCAGTTGCGTCCAACTCTTTGCAATCCCATGGACTGTAGCCCGCCAGGCTCCTCTGTCCATGGGATTCTCCAGGCAAGCATAGAGTTGATTTCCCACTCAGCTCCACGCTTTCACTCCAGGCCCCACCCAACTCCAGCAGAAGACTAAAGACGATTGGAAGGTTAATCTGACCAACCCAAGAAGAAAAATGGAAAGTCCTGCACCCAGATTGCCCTGCAGGAACACTTCCGAAAGGAATCTCTTTCAAGTCTGGAGGCCGTGTATCATCAACTAGAGGGACTTAACCAAGGAAGTGGGGCTCCTGACATCTCCAGGAGCAGGTTGTCATTTCCTCCTCCAGGGGATCTTCCCGATCCAGGGATTGAACTTGGGTCTCCCGTATCTCCTGCACTGCAGGTGGACTCTTTAGTGCTGAGCCATCTGGGAAGCATCAAGATAGATAATAGTGCAGTATTTTTAAAAAATCAAGTGTAATCCAAAAGAACCCACAATGAACCAAAAAAATCAAATTTTAGATGAAGCCAGGGCAGTGCAGAGTCATTGACCTGGAGCCCGAGGCAAGGGCTGGTGTCCCCAGGACTCTTCAGAGAAGTTGGGGTGGGAGAGGGGAGAGAGCGAATCATCCCTGCTGGATTGCCTGGGAGGGTGGGGTTCATAAGATTGAGGAGCCCAGGCTTTTCCTGGGCAGAGCCTGCTGACCTGTGGAAGGAGCCTGTGACTTTTGGATTCAGACTGTGTCTGGTGAGCCCACACAGTTAGCGTCAGTCTCTCCTTCTCAGGGACTGAGCAGCCCCCTCGGAGTCCCCACTTGGACCTGAGAGTGCCAGCAGCAGACCCCACCCAGCCCGCGGCTCCTTAGTTAAGGAGGAATCGCACGCTGGGCTCACTGGCCACCTTCTCTGGCTGGTGTCTGCAGCCCATCCTCCCGGCCCCATGGCCCAGGAACCCAGGGAGCCCTGCAGCTCCACCCTTCCCATCCCTGCTGGGGAGACCTGCTGTGCTCGGGGCCCCTTCCCATCCCTGCTGGGGAGACCTGCTGAGCTCGGGGCCCCTTCCCATCCCTGCTGGGGAGACCTGCTGAGCTCGGGGCCCCTTCCCATCCCTGCTGGGGAGACCTGCTGAGCTCGGGGCCCCTTCCCATCCCTGCTGGGGAGACCTGCTGAGCTCGGGGCCCCTTCCCATCCCTGCTGGGGAGACCTGCTGAGCTCGGGGCCCCTTCCCATCCCTGCTGGGGAGACCTGCTGAGCTCGGGGCCCCTTCCCATCCCTGCTGGGGAGACCTGCTGAGCTCGGGGCCCCTTCCCATCCCTGCTGGGGAGACCTGCTGAGCTCGGGGCCCCTTCCCATCCCTGCTGGGGAGACCTGCTGAGCTCGGGGCCCCTTCCCATCCCTGCTGGGGAGACCTGCTGAGCTCGGGGCCCCTTCCCATCCCTGCTGGGGAGACCTGCTGAGCTCGGGGCCCCTTCCCATCCCTGCTGGGGAGACCTGCTGAGCTCGGGGCCCCTTCCCATCCCTGCTGGGGAGACCTGCTGAGCTCGGGGCCCCTTCCCATCCCTGCTGGGGAGACCTGCTGAGCTCGGGGCCCCTTCCCATCCCTGCTGGGGAGACCTGCTGAGCTCGGGGCCCCTTCCCATCCCTGCTGGGGAGACCTGCTGAGCTCGGGGCCCCTTCCCATCCCTGCTGGGGAGACCTGCTGAGCTCGGGGCCCCTTCCCATCCCTGCTGGGGAGACCTGCTGAGCTCGGGGCCCCTTCCCATCCCTGCTGGGGAGACCTGCTGAGCTCGGGGCCCCTTCCCATCCCTGCTGGGGAGACCTGCTGAGCTCGGGGCCCCTTCCCATCCCTGCTGGGGAGACCTGCTGAGCTCGGGGCCCCTTCCCATCCCTGCTGGGGAGACCTGCTGAGCTCGGGGCCCCTTCCCATCCCTGCTGGGGAGACCTGCTGAGCTCGGGGCCCCTTCCCATCCCTGCTGGGGAGACCTGCTGAGCTCGGGGCCCCTTCCCATCCCTGCTGGGGAGACCTGCTGAGCTCGGGGCCCCTTCCCATCCCTGCTGGGGAGACCTGCTGAGCTCGGGGCCCCTTCCCATCCCTGCTGGGGAGACCTGCTGAGCTCGGGGCCCCTTCCCATCCCTGCTGGGGAGACCTGCTGAGCTCGGGGCCCCTTCCCATCCCTGCTGGGGAGACCTGCTGAGCTCGGGGCCCCTTCCCATCCCTGCTGGGGAGACCTGCTGAGCTCGGGGCCCCTTCCCATCCCTGCTGGGGAGACCTGCTGAGCTCGGGGCCCCTTCCCATCCCTGCTGGGGAGACCTGCTGAGCTCGGGGCCCCTTCCCATCCCTGCTGGGGAGACCTGCTGAGCTCGGGGCCCCTTCCCATCCCTGCTGGGGAGACCTGCTGAGCTCGGGGCCCCTTCCCATCCCTGCTGGGGAGACCTGCTGAGCTCGGGGCCCCTTCCCATCCCTGCTGGGGAGACCTGCTGAGCTCGGGGCCCCTTCCCATCCCTGCTGGGGAGACCTGCTGAGCTCGGGGCCCCTTCCCATCCCTGCTGGGGAGACCTGCTGAGCTCGGGGCCCCTTCCCATCCCTGCTGGGGAGACCTGCTGAGCTCGGGGCCCCTTCCCATCCCTGCTGGGGAGACCTGCTGAGCTCGGGGCCCCTTCCCATCCCTGCTGGGGAGACCTGCTGAGCTCGGGGCCCCTTCCCATCCCTGCTGGGGAGACCTGCTGAGCTCGGGGCCCCTTCCCATCCCTGCTGGGGAGACCTGCTGAGCTCGGGGCCCCTTCCCATCCCTGCTGGGGAGACCTGCTGAGCTCGGGGCCCCTTCCCATCCCTGCTGGGGAGACCTGCTGAGCTCGGGGCCCCTTCCCATCCCTGCTGGGGAGACCTGCTGAGCTCGGGGCCCCTTCCCATCCCTGCTGGGGAGACCTGCTGAGCTCGGGGCCCCTTCCCATCCCTGCTGGGGAGACCTGCTGAGCTCGGGGCCCCTTCCCATCCCTGCTGGGGAGACCTGCTGAGCTCGGGGCCCCTTCCCATCCCTGCTGGGGAGACCTGCTGAGCTCGGGGCCCCTTCCCATCCCTGCTGGGGAGACCTGCTGAGCTCGGGGCCCCTTCCCATCCCTGCTGGGGAGACCTGCTGAGCTCGGGGCCCCTTCCCATCCCTGCTGGGGAGACCTGCTGAGCTCGGGGCCCCTTCCCATCCCTGCTGGGGAGACCTGCTGAGCTCGGGGCCCCTTCCCATCCCTGCTGGGGAGACCTGCTGAGCTCGGGGCCCCTTCCCATCCCTGCTGGGGAGACCTGCTGAGCTCGGGGCCCCTTCCCATCCCTGCTGGGGAGACCTGCTGAGCTCGGGGCCCCTTCCCATCCCTGCTGGGGAGACCTGCTGAGCTCGGGGCCCCTTCCCATCCCTGCTGGGGAGACCTGCTGAGCTCGGGGCCCCTTCCCATCCCTGCTGGGGAGACCTGCTGAGCTCGGGGCCCCTTCCCATCCCTGCTGGGGAGACCTGCTGAGCTCGGGGCCCCTTCCCATCCCTGCTGGGGAGACCTGCTGAGCTCGGGGCCCCTTCCCATCCCTGCTGGGGAGACCTGCTGAGCTCGGGGCCCCTTCCCATCCCTGCTGGGGAGACCTGCTGAGCTCGGGGCCCCTTCCCATCCCTGCTGGGGAGACCTGCTGAGCTCGGGGCCCCTTCCCATCCCTGCTGGGGAGACCTGCTGAGCTCGGGGCCCCTTCCCATCCCTGCTGGGGAGACCTGCTGAGCTCGGGGCCCCTTCCCATCCCTGCTGGGGAGACCTGCTGAGCTCGGGGCCCCTTCCCATCCCTGCTGGGGAGACCTGCTGAGCTCGGGGCCCCTTCCCATCCCTGCTGGGGAGACCTGCTGAGCTCGGGGCCCCTTCCCATCCCTGCTGGGGAGACCTGCTGAGCTCGGGGCCCCTTCCCATCCCTGCTGGGGAGACCTGCTGAGCTCGGGGCCCCTTCCCATCCCTGCTGGGGAGACCTGCTGAGCTCGGGGCCCCTTCCCATCCCTGCTGGGGAGACCTGCTGAGCTCGGGGCCCCTTCCCATCCCTGCTGGGGAGACCTGCTGAGCTCGGGGCCCCTTCCCATCCCTGCTGGGGAGACCTGCTGAGCTCGGGGCCCCTTCCCATCCCTGCTGGGGAGACCTGCTGAGCTCGGGGCCCCTTCCCATCCCTGCTGGGGAGACCTGCTGAGCTCGGGGCCCCTTCCCATCCCTGCTGGGGAGACCTGCTGAGCTCGGGGCCCCTTCCCATCCCTGCTGGGGAGACCTGCTGAGCTCGGGGCCCCTTCCCATCCCTGCTGGGGAGACCTGCTGAGCTCGGGGCCCCTTCCCATCCCTGCTGGGGAGACCTGCTGAGCTCGGGGCCCCTTCCCATCCCTGCTGGGGAGACCTGCTGAGCTCGGGGCCCCTTCCCATCCCTGCTGGGGAGACCTGCTGAGCTCGGGGCCCCTTCCCATCCCTGCTGGGGAGACCTGCTGAGCTCGGGGCCCCTTCCCATCCCTGCTGGGGAGACCTGCTGAGCTCGGGGCCCCTTCCCATCCCTGCTGGGGAGACCTGCTGAGCTCGGGGCCCCTTCCCATCCCTGCTGGGGAGACCTGCTGAGCTCGGGGCCCCTTCCCATCCCTGCTGGGGAGACCTGCTGAGCTCGGGGCCCCTTCCCATCCCTGCTGGGGAGACCTGCTGAGCTCGGGGCCCCTTCCCATCCCTGCTGGGGAGACCTGCTGAGCTCGGGGCCCCTTCCCATCCCTGCTGGGGAGACCTGCTGAGCTCGGGGCCCCTTCCCATCCCTGCTGGGGAGACCTGCTGAGCTCGGGGCCCCTTCCCATCCCTGCTGGGGAGACCTGCTGAGCTCGGGGCCCCTTCCCATCCCTGCTGGGGAGACCTGCTGAGCTCGGGGCCCCTTCCCATCCCTGCTGGGGAGACCTGCTGAGCTCGGGGCCCCTTCCCATCCCTGCTGGGGAGACCTGCTGAGCTCGGGGCCCCTTCCCATCCCTGCTGGGGAGACCTGCTGAGCTCGGGGCCCCTTCCCATCCCTGCTGGGGAGACCTGCTGAGCTCGGGGCCCCTTCCCATCCCTGCTGGGGAGACCTGCTGAGCTCGGGGCCCCTTCCCATCCCTGCTGGGGAGACCTGCTGAGCTCGGGGCCCCTTCCCATCCCTGCTGGGGAGACCTGCTGAGCTCGGGGCCCCTTCCCATCCCTGCTGGGGAGACCTGCTGAGCTCGGGGCCCCTTCCCATCCCTGCTGGGGAGACCTGCTGAGCTCGGGGCCCCTTCCCATCCCTGCTGGGGAGACCTGCTGAGCTCGGGGCCCCTTCCCATCCCTGCTGGGGAGACCTGCTGAGCTCGGGGCCCCTTCCCATCCCTGCTGGGGAGACCTGCTGAGCTCGGGGCCCCTTCCCATCCCTGCTGGGGAGACCTGCTGAGCTCGGGGCCCCTTCCCATCCCTGCTGGGGAGACCTGCTGAGCTCGGGGCCCCTTCCCATCCCTGCTGGGGAGACCTGCTGAGCTCGGGGCCCCTTCCCATCCCTGCTGGGGAGACCTGCTGAGCTCGGGGCCCCTTCCCATCCCTGCTGGGGAGACCTGCTGAGCTCGGGGCCCCTTCCCATCCCTGCTGGGGAGACCTGCTGAGCTCGGGGCCCCTTCCCATCCCTGCTGGGGAGACCTGCTGAGCTCGGGGCCCCTTCCCATCCCTGCTGGGGAGACCTGCTGAGCTCGGGGCCCCTTCCCATCCCTGCTGGGGAGACCTGCTGAGCTCGGGGCCCCTTCCCATCCCTGCTGGGGAGACCTGCTGAGCTCGGGGCCCCTTCCCATCCCTGCTGGGGAGACCTGCTGAGCTCGGGGCCCCTTCCCATCCCTGCTGGGGAGACCTGCTGAGCTCGGGGCCCCTTCCCATCCCTGCTGGGGAGACCTGCTGAGCTCGGGGCCCCTTCCCATCCCTGCTGGGGAGACCTGCTGAGCTCGGGGCCCCTTCCCATCCCTGCTGGGGAGACCTGCTGAGCTCGGGGCCCCTTCCCATCCCTGCTGGGGAGACCTGCTGAGCTCGGGGCCCCTTCCCATCCCTGCTGGGGAGACCTGCTGAGCTCGGGGCCCCTTCCCATCCCTGCTGGGGAGACCTGCTGAGCTCGGGGCCCCTTCCCATCCCTGCTGGGGAGACCTGCTGAGCTCGGGGCCCCTTCCCATCCCTGCTGGGGAGACCTGCTGAGCTCGGGGCCCCTTCCCATCCCTGCTGGGGAGACCTGCTGAGCTCGGGGCCCCTTCCCATCCCTGCTGGGGAGACCTGCTGAGCTCGGGGCCCCTTCCCATCCCTGCTGGGGAGACCTGCTGAGCTCGGGGCCCCTTCCCATCCCTGCTGGGGAGACCTGCTGAGCTCGGGGCCCCTTCCCATCCCTGCTGGGGAGACCTGCTGAGCTCGGGGCCCCTTCCCATCCCTGCTGGGGAGACCTGCTGAGCTCGGGGCCCCTTCCCATCCCTGCTGGGGAGACCTGCTGAGCTCGGGGCCCCTTCCCATCCCTGCTGGGGAGACCTGCTGAGCTCGGGGCCCCTTCCCATCCCTGCTGGGGAGACCTGCTGAGCTCGGGGCCCCTTCCCATCCCTGCTGGGGAGACCTGCTGAGCTCGGGGCCCCTTCCCATCCCTGCTGGGGAGACCTGCTGAGCTCGGGGCCCCTTCCCATCCCTGCTGGGGAGACCTGCTGAGCTCGGGGCCCCTTCCCATCCCTGCTGGGGAGACCTGCTGAGCTCGGGGCCCCTTCCCATCCCTGCTGGGGAGACCTGCTGAGCTCGGGGCCCCTTCCCATCCCTGCTGGGGAGACCTGCTGAGCTCGGGGCCCCTTCCCATCCCTGCTGGGGAGACCTGCTGAGCTCGGGGCCCCTTCCCATCCCTGCTGGGGAGACCTGCTGAGCTCGGGGCCCCTTCCCATCCCTGCTGGGGAGACCTGCTGAGCTCGGGGCCCCTTCCCATCCCTGCTGGGGAGACCTGCTGAGCTCGGGGCCCCTTCCCATCCCTGCTGGGGAGACCTGCTGAGCTCGGGGCCCCTTCCCATCCCTGCTGGGGAGACCTGCTGAGCTCGGGGCCCCTTCCCATCCCTGCTGGGGAGACCTGCTGAGCTCGGGGCCCCTTCCCATCCCTGCTGGGGAGACCTGCTGAGCTCGGGGCCCCTTCCCATCCCTGCTGGGGAGACCTGCTGAGCTCGGGGCCCCTTCCCATCCCTGCTGGGGAGACCTGCTGAGCTCGGGGCCCCTTCCCATCCCTGCTGGGGAGACCTGCTGAGCTCGGGGCCCCTTCCCATCCCTGCTGGGGAGACCTGCTGAGCTCGGGGCCCCTTCCCATCCCTGCTGGGGAGACCTGCTGAGCTCGGGGCCCCTTCCCATCCCTGCTGGGGAGACCTGCTGAGCTCGGGGCCCCTTCCCATCCCTGCTGGGGAGACCTGCTGAGCTCGGGGCCCCTTCCCATCCCTGCTGGGGAGACCTGCTGAGCTCGGGGCCCCTTCCCATCCCTGCTGGGGAGACCTGCTGAGCTCGGGGCCCCTTCCCATCCCTGCTGGGGAGACCTGCTGAGCTCGGGGCCCCTTCCCATCCCTGCTGGGGAGACCTGCTGAGCTCGGGGCCCCTTCCCATCCCTGCTGGGGAGACCTGCTGAGCTCGGGGCCCCTTCCCATCCCTGCTGGGGAGACCTGCTGAGCTCGGGGCCCCTTCCCATCCCTGCTGGGGAGACCTGCTGAGCTCGGGGCCCCTTCCCATCCCTGCTGGGGAGACCTGCTGAGCTCGGGGCCCCTTCCCATCCCTGCTGGGGAGACCTGCTGAGCTCGGGGCCCCTTCCCATCCCTGCTGGGGAGACCTGCTGAGCTCGGGGCCCCTTCCCATCCCTGCTGGGGAGACCTGCTGAGCTCGGGGCCCCTTCCCATCCCTGCTGGGGAGACCTGCTGAGCTCGGGGCCCCTTCCCATCCCTGCTGGGGAGACCTGCTGAGCTCGGGGCCCCTTCCCATCCCTGCTGGGGAGACCTGCTGAGCTCGGGGCCCCTTCCCATCCCTGCTGGGGAGACCTGCTGAGCTCGGGGCCCCTTCCCATCCCTGCTGGGGAGACCTGCTGAGCTCGGGGCCCCTTCCCATCCCTGCTGGGGAGACCTGCTGAGCTCGGGGCCCCTTCCCATCCCTGCTGGGGAGACCTGCTGAGCTCGGGGCCCCTTCCCATCCCTGCTGGGGAGACCTGCTGAGCTCGGGGCCCCTTCCCATCCCTGCTGGGGAGACCTGCTGAGCTCGGGGCCCCTTCCCATCCCTGCTGGGGAGACCTGCTGAGCTCGGGGCCCCTTCCCATCCCTGCTGGGGAGACCTGCTGAGCTCGGGGCCCCTTCCCATCCCTGCTGGGGAGACCTGCTGAGCTCGGGGCCCCTTCCCATCCCTGCTGGGGAGACCTGCTGAGCTCGGGGCCCCTTCCCATCCCTGCTGGGGAGACCTGCTGAGCTCGGGGCCCCTTCCCATCCCTGCTGGGGAGACCTGCTGAGCTCGGGGCCCCTTCCCATCCCTGCTGGGGAGACCTGCTGAGCTCGGGGCCCCTTCCCATCCCTGCTGGGGAGACCTGCTGAGCTCGGGGCCCCTTCCCATCCCTGCTGGGGAGACCTGCTGAGCTCGGGGCCCCTTCCCATCCCTGCTGGGGAGACCTGCTGAGCTCGGGGCCCCTTCCCATCCCTGCTGGGGAGACCTGCTGAGCTCGGGGCCCCTTCCCATCCCTGCTGGGGAGACCTGCTGAGCTCGGGGCCCCTTCCCATCCCTGCTGGGGAGACCTGCTGAGCTCGGGGCCCCTTCCCATCCCTGCTGGGGAGACCTGCTGAGCTCGGGGCCCCTTCCCATCCCTGCTGGGGAGACCTGCTGAGCTCGGGGCCCCTTCCCATCCCTGCTGGGGAGACCTGCTGAGCTCGGGGCCCCTTCCCATCCCTGCTGGGGAGACCTGCTGAGCTCGGGGCCCCTTCCCATCCCTGCTGGGGAGACCTGCTGAGCTCGGGGCCCCTTCCCATCCCTGCTGGGGAGACCTGCTGAGCTCGGGGCCCCTTCCCATCCCTGCTGGGGAGACCTGCTGAGCTCGGGGCCCCTTCCCATCCCTGCTGGGGAGACCTGCTGAGCTCGGGGCCCCTTCCCATCCCTGCTGGGGAGACCTGCTGAGCTCGGGGCCCCTTCCCATCCCTGCTGGGGAGACCTGCTGAGCTCGGGGCCCCTTCCCATCCCTGCTGGGGAGACCTGCTGAGCTCGGGGCCCCTTCCCATCCCTGCTGGGGAGACCTGCTGAGCTCGGGGCCCCTTCCCATCCCTGCTGGGGAGACCTGCTGAGCTCGGGGCCCCTTCCCATCCCTGCTGGGGAGACCTGCTGAGCTCGGGGCCCCTTCCCATCCCTGCTGGGGAGACCTGCTGAGCTCGGGGCCCCTTCCCATCCCTGCTGGGGAGACCTGCTGAGCTCGGGGCCCCTTCCCATCCCTGCTGGGGAGACCTGCTGAGCTCGGGGCCCCTTCCCATCCCTGCTGGGGAGACCTGCTGAGCTCGGGGCCCCTTCCCATCCCTGCTGGGGAGACCTGCTGAGCTCGGGGCCCCTTCCCATCCCTGCTGGGGAGACCTGCTGAGCTCGGGGCCCCTTCCCATCCCTGCTGGGGAGACCTGCTGAGCTCGGGGCCCCTTCCCATCCCTGCTGGGGAGACCTGCTGAGCTCGGGGCCCCTTCCCATCCCTGCTGGGGAGACCTGCTGAGCTCGGGGCCCCTTCCCATCCCTGCTGGGGAGACCTGCTGAGCTCGGGGCCCCTTCCCATCCCTGCTGGGGAGACCTGCTGAGCTCGGGGCCCCTTCCCATCCCTGCTGGGGAGACCTGCTGAGCTCGGGGCCCCTTCCCATCCCTGCTGGGGAGACCTGCTGAGCTCGGGGCCCCTTCCCATCCCTGCTGGGGAGACCTGCTGAGCTCGGGGCCCCTTCCCATCCCTGCTGGGGAGACCTGCTGAGCTCGGGGCCCCTTCCCATCCCTGCTGGGGAGACCTGCTGAGCTCGGGGCCCCTTCCCATCCCTGCTGGGGAGACCTGCTGAGCTCGGGGCCCCTTCCCATCCCTGCTGGGGAGACCTGCTGAGCTCGGGGCCCCTTCCCATCCCTGCTGGGGAGACCTGCTGAGCTCGGGGCCCCTTCCCATCCCTGCTGGGGAGACCTGCTGAGCTCGGGGCCCCTTCCCATCCCTGCTGGGGAGACCTGCTGAGCTCGGGGCCCCTTCCCATCCCTGCTGGGGAGACCTGCTGAGCTCGGGGCCCCTTCCCATCCCTGCTGGGGAGACCTGCTGAGCTCGGGGCCCCTTCCCATCCCTGCTGGGGAGACCTGCTGAGCTCGGGGCCCCTTCCCATCCCTGCTGGGGAGACCTGCTGAGCTCGGGGCCCCTTCCCATCCCTGCTGGGGAGACCTGCTGAGCTCGGGGCCCCTTCCCATCCCTGCTGGGGAGACCTGCTGAGCTCGGGGCCCCTTCCCATCCCTGCTGGGGAGACCTGCTGAGCTCGGGGCCCCTTCCCATCCCTGCTGGGGAGACCTGCTGAGCTCGGGGCCCCTTCCCATCCCTGCTGGGGAGACCTGCTGAGCTCGGGGCCCCTTCCCATCCCTGCTGGGGAGACCTGCTGAGCTCGGGGCCCCTTCCCATCCCTGCTGGGGAGACCTGCTGAGCTCGGGGCCCCTTCCCATCCCTGCTGGGGAGACCTGCTGAGCTCGGGGCCCCTTCCCATCCCTGCTGGGGAGACCTGCTGAGCTCGGGGCCCCTTCCCATCCCTGCTGGGGAGACCTGCTGAGCTCGGGGCCCCTTCCCATCCCTGCTGGGGAGACCTGCTGAGCTCGGGGCCCCTTCCCATCCCTGCTGGGGAGACCTGCTGAGCTCGGGGCCCCTTCCCATCCCTGCTGGGGAGACCTGCTGAGCTCGGGGCCCCTTCCCATCCCTGCTGGGGAGACCTGCTGAGCTCGGGGCCCCTTCCCATCCCTGCTGGGGAGACCTGCTGAGCTCGGGGCCCCTTCCCATCCCTGCTGGGGAGACCTGCTGAGCTCGGGGCCCCTTCCCATCCCTGCTGGGGAGACCTGCTGAGCTCGGGGCCCCTTCCCATCCCTGCTGGGGAGACCTGCTGAGCTCGGGGCCCCTTCCCATCCCTGCTGGGGAGACCTGCTGAGCTCGGGGCCCCTTCCCATCCCTGCTGGGGAGACCTGCTGAGCTCGGGGCCCCTTCCCATCCCTGCTGGGGAGACCTGCTGAGCTCGGGGCCCCTTCCCATCCCTGCTGGGGAGACCTGCTGAGCTCGGGGCCCCTTCCCATCCCTGCTGGGGAGACCTGCTGAGCTCGGGGCCCCTTCCCATCCCTGCTGGGGAGACCTGCTGAGCTCGGGGCCCCTTCCCATCCCTGCTGGGGAGACCTGCTGAGCTCGGGGCCCCTTCCCATCCCTGCTGGGGAGACCTGCTGAGCTCGGGGCCCCTTCCCATCCCTGCTGGGGAGACCTGCTGAGCTCGGGGCCCCTTCCCATCCCTGCTGGGGAGACCTGCTGAGCTCGGGGCCCCTTCCCATCCCTGCTGGGGAGACCTGCTGAGCTCGGGGCCCCTTCCCATCCCTGCTGGGGAGACCTGCTGAGCTCGGGGCCCCTTCCCATCCCTGCTGGGGAGACCTGCTGAGCTCGGGGCCCCTTCCCATCCCTGCTGGGGAGACCTGCTGAGCTCGGGGCCCCTTCCCATCCCTGCTGGGGAGACCTGCTGAGCTCGGGGCCCCTTCCCATCCCTGCTGGGGAGACCTGCTGAGCTCGGGGCCCCTTCCCATCCCTGCTGGGGAGACCTGCTGAGCTCGGGGCCCCTTCCCATCCCTGCTGGGGAGACCTGCTGAGCTCGGGGCCCCTTCCCATCCCTGCTGGGGAGACCTGCTGAGCTCGGGGCCCCTTCCCATCCCTGCTGGGGAGACCTGCTGAGCTCGGGGCCCCTTCCCATCCCTGCTGGGGAGACCTGCTGAGCTCGGGGCCCCTTCCCATCCCTGCTGGGGAGACCTGCTGAGCTCGGGGCCCCTTCCCATCCCTGCTGGGGAGACCTGCTGAGCTCGGGGCCCCTTCCCATCCCTGCTGGGGAGACCTGCTGAGCTCGGGGCCCCTTCCCATCCCTGCTGGGGAGACCTGCTGAGCTCGGGGCCCCTTCCCATCCCTGCTGGGGAGACCTGCTGAGCTCGGGGCCCCTTCCCATCCCTGCTGGGGAGACCTGCTGAGCTCGGGGCCCCTTCCCATCCCTGCTGGGGAGACCTGCTGAGCTCGGGGCCCCTTCCCATCCCTGCTGGGGAGACCTGCTGAGCTCGGGGCCCCTTCCCATCCCTGCTGGGGAGACCTGCTGAGCTCGGGGCCCCTTCCCATCCCTGCTGGGGAGACCTGCTGAGCTCGGGGCCCCTTCCCATCCCTGCTGGGGAGACCTGCTGAGCTCGGGGCCCCTTCCCATCCCTGCTGGGGAGACCTGCTGAGCTCAGGGCCCCTTCTCTCCTTCCTTTCACACCAGAGTTCGGATTCCTGGATTCTTCCCCAAGCCTGTCACCTCCCTGGCTTCTCTCTCCCCTGGGAGCATGAGGGGTGGTATCCCAGGTTTCATCCTCAGCCTCTCTGTCCCCACAGTCTCCCACGGGTCTCCCCTGGGGGTTCAGGGTCCTTAGACTCCCGCTCCAACATCCCCGACATCTCTGGTGCTTAGGACACCTCCGCCGCTGCCTGGCCGGCCCCAGACTGAGGGCCCCACAGCCCAGTCCTGTGCTCTGCTCTCAGACGCCCTCCTGCACCAGCCTTCTTCTCCCTCCATCTCACTGTCTCCTCCAGACTCTGATCCCTCGCCCCCGGCGCACCCAGTTCTGACCTCTTTGCCCCCTGGACAGCCTCTGTGGGCCCAGGCAGCTCCCCTGCTGGAGAGGCAGAGAGACAGCGCGGCCCCCATGGGCAGGTGCCAGGGGCTGGGGGCCCAGCTGGGAGCCCGGACCTCTGCTGCTCTGCTCTGTGCCCCTTCATCCCTTTTGCCCTGTGATAGTGGAAACGAGTCCGGCATGCGGAGGGAGCAGTGTCGGCGCTGTGGGAGGGCGTCAGTGGGCGAAGACAGGGCAGTGACAGGCAGGTGGCCCGGGCTGGGGAGTCCATGGTGGTCTCGAAAGGATGGAGTGGAGAGGCGTGCATGGGCGGGGCTGGCCACCAGTGGGGGTATTTGGGAAGGATGACGTGAGTGACCCGTCCAGTGACCTCGAGCAGAGCAGCCCCTTCTCTGGGGCCATTCTCCCCAGCGGGTCCCAAGTCCTGCATCTGCTTTAGGACGAGGTTGCCTCATCTTTTCTGTTACTGTCTTCTGTTCACTTTATTCGCACCTCCAGGCCTGACAGCTTGATGGAAGCGTTCTTGCGGATGGAGCCGGGAAGGCTGGCGGGATTAGGACAGTGGGGTCCACCTCTGTCTGTGCCTTTGTGCTGCATTTGTAGGAAACTGTGTCCCAGGTTCTGGGAGTGTGACTCAGGTGTATGTGGTCAGCCTCAGAACACAGCCGTCTTGGGTTCCCCTGTTCCTGGCCTCTCCTGGATGGAAGTGTGGGAGCCCAGGGTGGGTCGGCCGCTAGGTGGCGATACCGTGCAGGTGCCTGCAGGCGGCCTGAGCCTCTAGGTTGGTTTTAGGGCTCCCGCACAGCCCAGTTGCACCCTAGTTTCGGACCGCGCCCAAGGGGCTGCTCTTAAAACCCAACCCCCATGTGCTTACACTTGTTCTATTTCTTCCTTCAGTATTTCCGGTTATGAAAGAACTTTATTGTGGAAAATATAGAAAAATACAAAAATAAACAAGGAAGAAAATGAAAACCATTCATCTATAATCTGACCACCCACAGCCAACCTATTATTAATATTCTGGTCCTTCTAGCATCTTAGATGTGTCTATAATTACACATTTAAAAAAATAAAATTGATGGGATGATATACGCTTGCTGCTTTCTTTCACTTGCCAGTGTATCATAAGCATTTCCTTACATTGTTGATGGTTCCTCAAAAATAGGGTTCTTCGGTCATTAAGTAAATCTCCAGCCTAAGGAGAGACCATTTACTTACTCCATTTCTATTGATATTTAGGTCATTTCCGCTTTTTGTGTGTGTTTTCTTTTAATCAAAGTAAGTAATTCACGGCCTTTTTGCTCATGAACGTGCATTTACATCTCTGATCTTTGTAAGATGAATTTCTCTGCCTCACGTGTCTGTTTGAGAGGGGGTGTGGCTGATTAGAGGTGGTGGTGCTGGTGTCCCCCAAGCAGCATCTCCCCAGCCCCGGCCAGTGTGGGGAGATGCTCTCCCTAAAACTACCGGTAGATTTGTCCCTTCTGGAATGTACACCAGGAGCCTCCCAACTTCTCGCTCCTTTTTTGTTTTAATTTATTTATTTTATTGGAGTATAGTCGCTACACAGTGTGTACATACATCCCCTCTGCCTGAACCGCCCTGCCACCTCTCTAGGCCATTCCAGCGCTGACCTGAGCTTCCTGTGTTTTACAGCGGCTTCCTGCTAGCTATCTGCGTCACGCGTGGGAGTGTATTTATGTCAGTGCTATTCTTTTTGTCTCACCCTCTCCTTCCCTCCCATGTCCGCGTGTCCATTCTCATGTCTGCATCTCTCTTCCTGCCTTGAAAACAGGCTCATCTGTACCATCTTTCTAGATTCCATGCTGCTGCTGCTGCTGCTAAGTCGCTTCAGTCGTGTCCAACTCTGTGCAACCCCATAGACGGCAGCCCACCAGGCTCCCCCGTACATATGTGCTAATACATGATATTTATTTTTCTCTTTCTGACTTAGTTCAGTCTACGTAATAGGCTGTAGGTTATCCACCTAGTTGTAGGTATCCTGTAGATGTTCTTCATCAAGTTGGGGAAGTTCCCCACCATTCCTTGTTTTCTGATGATTTTTATCATGAGTGGGTATTGAATTTTGTCAAAAGATTTTTTAGTTGATGTGACTGTGTGTTTTTCCATGTGGTGGTTAATACGGTGTTGATATGATAGCTTGTGTGGAGTGTTCAAATATTTAAACTTTACGTATCTAGAAAAGTTCATGGTATAGACTTCTATTTATATATTGCTGAATCCTATTTGTTAATGTTTTGCTAAGGATTTTTGCATCAATATTCATGAGTGATGTGCCCTCAAAAGTAGTTTTCTTTAATACTCTCTTAGTCTGGTTTTGGTATTAGGATAATACTTTATAAAGTGAGTTGGGAAGTGTTGACTGTTATTTTCTGAAAGAGACTCTATAAAATTTATGTTAATTCTTATTCAAATATTTGATAGAATTCACAGTGAAACCATCTCAGCCTGAAGATTACTTTTTCATGAATTTTTAAATTATGAATTAAATTTATGTAGCCATTAGAGAGCTTTTCTATTATTATCTTTCCTGTTGGGTGAGTTGTGGTAGTTTGTATGTTTCAAGGAGTAGGTGATTGATCTAAGTTGTCAAATTAATTTATAATTAAAAATTATTTTTTCTTAATTTTTTTTTGCTGTACGTGGCATATTGGATTTTAGTTCCCCAGCCTGGGGTTGAGCTTGTGCCCCCTGAAGTGGAAGCACAGAGTCTTAAACATGGGACCATCAGAGAAGTCACTGAGTTGTCAAATTTATATGGGAACCATTGTTCATAATTTTTCCTTATTATCCTCTTGATGTCTGCAGTGTCTGTAGCAAACTTGCTTCTTTCCTGAATTTGTTTATATAGTTCTCTATTTTTCTTTGTCATGCTTGCTAGAGATCCATTGATTTTATTGATATTTTCAAAGAACAGGTTTCATTGCTCTGTGCTCTGGGTCCACTGCACACGCGTGGGGTCCCATAGCCCTCCACATGGTGCCACTATACAACCGCCACGTGACCCCACTTACAAACACAGAAACCCCACACCAAGGATGTGATAACTCACCTGGGATCGCCTCACTAGCAGGTGGAGGAGCCAAGAATGCGTCTCAGATCCGCAAAGCAGCCCCCGCCCCCGCCCCAGACTCTGCCAGATCCTCAGCAAGGACCCAGGAGGGTGGAGCGTAAGAGCTCTTTTCTTTGCTAAGTGGAGACTCTGACCATATCCCTGCCTTTCTTTCTGTAATGGTCAGCGGAGGGCATTGAGAACAGCCTCGGAAAAACTCAGAAACCGCTCGTCTTTCTCTACAAACGTTGTCCAAGCCACCCCCGGCACACGTGTCAACAGGTACATCGGCCGCCTCCTGGAAGCCCGCCAGATGGAGCTGGAGATGGCAGACCTGAACTTCTTCACCCTCAAGTACAAGCAAGCTGAGCGAGAGCGAAAGGTGAGTGCCGGGGGCTCAGGGCGGCTGGGAGTCAGAGGCCCCAGGGCGTCCTGGGGATGTGGGTGCAGCTCTTTCTCGCTGTGCTGGTCCTAGGCGTCCTTGGCGCCCTTTCTCCTGGAAGCTGGCAGCTGACGGTCTATTTCTGTGTCTTCTAGTACCACCAGCTTCAGGACGAGTATTTCACCAGCGCCGTGGTTCTGGCTCTCATTCTGGCCGCCTTATTTGGCCTTGTCTACCTTCTAATAATCCCACAGTAAGTCCCATTGTGGGTCCATCAGTCACAGGAGGTTGCCAGGAATCCCTTTCTTTTCAAGTTCAGGTTCAGTTCCTGTGGTCACTCTCCCAGGGTGCCCGCCTGAGCCACACGCCAGTTCTCCATTACCTGGAGGACCTAGCTAAGCATGCCTGATGGCGAATGCATGGGACTGCTCACTTTCAGCTGTTAATTTTAAATGTGCTCAGTCCTCAGCCATCACGTATTTTCAGTGTACTCTGTCCACAGCACACGCGCCGTTGACTTCATGGCCCTGACTGTGGGAGATAACACACAGGACCGCCAGTGGGGCTCCCTGGCTTCTGGGTGCTTGTCGTTTTCAGAAACATTTAAATGAGGACAGGTAGCCTCTGGAAAGGAGCAAAAACATAAGATTTTAATGACATTGAATCATCCTAAATCAAAGTGAGTGACAGTTCTGGTTTCTTGGCAAGAAAGACCCTGCTTTTCTTCTAGATGAACCACTTTCTTAATAAACCTCCTGAGTGGAGCAGTTCAACCGTGAGTTTCCAGAAGACACTGGAAGCCAGCCCCCATCCCAAGACCCTGTGGGCACACAGTGGCCACCTGGATGGCCTATTAGGGGGTTCAGCTTTTTTAATAAATCTCTTCCCAAATGAAGCCCAGGAAGAGGGCAGTGCTCAGCAGCCAAGTCTGTGCAACCCTAGCCCTTCCTGCACGCGGAGGGCATCTCTCGAGCATTCCTAGGACTAGAGAGACCGTGAAGGGGGGCACTTAGAAGTTGGAGTGGACACAAGAAGGGTCTGTCTCCTAGAAGAGGACTGGCATGGGCAAGTCCCCAGAGACCACTGTGTCTTCCTGGGGGCTGGGACCTGCTGGGGGCGGGGAGGAAGGATGGCATCTCTCAGGTGCATGTCGCCTGCCCCAAACTGCAGTGACCGTCTGTCTTCTGTTGTAGGAGTGTGGCTGTCCTGCTCCTGCTGGTGTTCTGCATCTGCTTCCTGGTGGCCTGTGTCCTGTACCTACACATCACCCGGGTCCAGGTACATGTGTGCGTGTGTTCCGTACCTGCAGGTTTTCTGGTCCAGGTACAAGTCTGTGTGTGTCTTGTATCTCCACATCACCTGGACAGGTGAGTGATGGCCTCGGGCTGCCCTCTCAGCCGGACAGGTAGGGGCAGTGGAGGCAGTTTGTCCCCTCGCCTCCCTGGCAGGTGAAGAGTCTGTGTGGCAGGAACATATTAAGCCTGTTGTGTGCCAGGTGCTGTTTGTGGAGTTTCAGCAGTGTGCCCCGTGGACACAAGGGTGGTGGTTGACAGTGATGGAATAAATGAACACGTGGCGTGACACTGTTCTGTGCGGGTGGAGGGTCCTGTGGCTTCTTGTGTGTTCATGTCCTTGACTGGGGCGTCCGTTCTCCCGAGGATGCTTCATTTACGGATTGAGCTTGTGGTCCTGTGTCATGTGAGGCTGCTGGAGAGGACTCTGTCTTGTCTCACATGCCTTTCTCGTGTCCTGAGCCTTCATTATCAAACATCCCATGTCCCCACCAGACTCCCGCTTGTCACCTCTGCCAGACGCAGGATTATTTTCCCACAATTGTTGAAAACAGCTACTTTGGGAGAAGACTGAATCAGTTTTATTTAAATTCTTTATTTTTCATAGGTAACTTCTTGAGTTAAGAAAAAAATTCTGCTTACTCAAACCACATTCCCAGATCCTTGATTTCATAGATGGAGTGGTGTCTGGTTCTGTAAACTGAAATCTCCTACTTCAAATAAGATTGCTTTATGCACCTAATTTCAAGTGAGAGCAAGTGCACGTTAATTTCTGTGGCCTGTTGCATTCGTCCCCAGTATTTGGAATCTGTTCCTGGAGGACNAGTCCTGCGGCTTCTTGTGTGTTCATGTCCTTGACTGGGGTGTCCGTTCTCCCGAGGATGCTTCATTTACGGATTGAGCTTGTGGTCCTGTGTCATGTGAGGCTGCTGGGAGAGGACTCTGTCTTGTCTCACATGCCTTTCTCGCGTCCTGAGCCTTCATTATCAAACATCCCATGTCCCCACCAGACTCCCGCTTGTCACCTCTGCCAGACCCAGGGTTATTTTCCCACAATTGTTGAAAACAGCTACTTTGGGAGAAGATTGAATCAGTTTTATTTAAATTCTTTATTATTCATAAGTAACTTCTTGAGTTAAGAAAAAAATTCTGCTTACTCAAACCACATTCCCAGATCCTTGATTTCATAGATGGAGTGGTGTCTGGTTCTGTAAACTGAAATCTCCTACTTCAAATAAGATTGCTTTATGCACCTAATTTCAAGTGAGAGCAAGTGCACGTTAATTTCTGTGGCCTGTTGCATTCGTCCCCAGTATTTGGAATCTGTTCCTGGAGGACCAACAGTTCTCCTGGCGGAGGTGGCCCTGACTCCACCAGCCCCTCTTTTTCCATCCGTACCACCCCAACCCCCTGCCCTCGCCTGTGGGCCTGAGCATTTTTTCTAAGTGTGTGATTTTTGACTGAGTGCTGCAGCCCATGGTCCTAACAGCTGGTGGCTGCAGGGCACCCGGCCAGCGAGTGCCACCGATCCCACATCTGCTCTGCAGGCCCTGTGCTGGGCTCTCAGTTCACTGCCAGGCTTGTGCAGAGGACTGTGGGGCTCTGGGTGACAGGGAGGGGTCAGACCGCAGGCTCTGACTGGTGGGCAGTGAGGGTGGGAACAAGCCTTTCTGTGGANTGTCCCCAGTATTTGGAATCTGTTCCTGGCAGACCAACAGTTCTCCTGGCGGAGGTGGCCCTGACTCCACCAGCCCCTCTCTTTCCATCCGCACCACCCCAACCCCCTGCCCTCGCCTGTGGGCCTGAGCAGTTTTTCTAAGTGTGTGATTTTTGACTGAGTGCTGTAGCCCATGGTCCTAACGGCTGGTGGCTGCAGGTCAGCCGGCCAGCGAGTGCCACCGATCCCACATCTGCTCTGCAGGCCCTGTGCTGGGCTCTCAGTTCACTGCCAGGCTTGTGCAGAGGACTGTGGGGCTCTGGGTGACAGGGAGCGGTCAGACCGCAGGCTCTGACTGGTGGGCAGTGGGGGTGGGAACAAGCCTTTCTGTGGAGGCTAGCACGTGCGGAGATGGGGAGACACAGGTGGGATGGTCCATTGTAGCCAAATATCACCAAAAAAGCCTCGAGTCAACCATGACATAGAAGTGGCGACAGCCAGGGCTTCTGGCCGAGGGCAGCCGAGGCCGCCTTTACCCACACAGCTGGCGCTCCCATCACTAGGGACTAACTGTGGATCATGTTCCGGGGGGAACTTTTCATTGTTCATGTCAGTTCAGCTACCTTTTTTCTGTATCATGATAGACTGTTTTTCATGCTGTTGTTAGGTCTGTGTGTATGTATTTATCCATGTATCTATCTATTTATGTGTGTATATATATATATATATACANCGGTCAGACCGCAGGCTCTGACTGGTGGGCAGTGAGGGTGGGAACAAGCCTTCCTGTGGAGGCTAGCACGTGCGGAGATGGGGCGACGCAGGTGGGATGGTCCATTGTAGCCAAATATCACCAAGAAAGCCTCGAGTCAACCGTGACATAGAAGCGACGACAGCCAGGGCTTCTGGCCGAGGGCAGCCGAGGCTACCTGGGACCTTCACCCACACAGCTGGCGCTCCCATCACTAGGGACTAACTGTGGATCATGTTTGGGGGGGAACTTTTCATTGTTCATGTCAGTTCAGCTACCTTTTTTCTGTATCATGATAGACTTTTTCATGCTGTTGTTAGGTCTGTGTGTATATATTTATCCATGTATCTATCTATCTATCTATGTGTGTATATATATATATATATATATACACATATGAATTGTATTGGTTTGGGTGTGTGTATATATATATTTGCTCATGTAAAAGAACTGATAAGTTGACCAAATTAACTGTGAAAAAGGAGGCTATTAGTCTTAAGATGAACAGATAGCCCTCCTTATTCCGTGTGTACATGCTCCGACACCTCTCGTTGCTCCCAGCAAACAAGTCCAAGCTCTACTTGGGTCCCTGTGATTGTCATTACTAGAGAGGTATTTTAACTCTCGTGTGTTTAATCAAACACAGTTGTAGGATCAGGCATTTAGTATCGAATGAAGAGTCTTAGTACCCCGAGGCTGGGANATGAACAGATAGCCCTCCTTATTCCGTGTGTACATGCTCCGACGCCTCTTGTTGCTCCCAGCAAACAAGTCCAAGCTCTAGTTGGGTCCCTGTGATTGTCATTACTGGAGAGGTATTTTAACTGTCGTGTGTTTTAATCAAACACAGTTGTAGGATCAGGCATTTAGTATCGAATGAAGAGTCTTAGTACCCCGAGGCTGGGAGTCACAGCTGTTCACCGTTGTGTGATCCAGGGGCTCAAATAGCCTTCAGTGATAAAAGGAATTTATTGGCCCACATATTCAGGAAAAAACAGAAGGAGGGAGGGAGGGGAGGAGGGTGGGCCCAAGGCTGGTTTTATCCCGTAACTCCATTCTGCTGCTGGAGACCAGTTTTCTCTGGGTCTTCTCACTGCCCCAAAGCTTCCCTTCCTTAGGGTGGGGGGCCTCGGTAGTCCTGCTGTGTGTCCACATCCGCCCACCGTGCTCAGAGGGAGAGGCGGACACACCCTGGGCAGGGCTTGCCCGGTGGCCCTCTCTCTTCTCCTCGCCTCCCGAGAGGCTCTTGCCCTGTTCCCTCCTCCTGCCGCACTGGAGCCAGGCCTCACTCCCGGTGGCGCCCTGGGGGCCTCTGAAGTCCACTGGACCAGAAGGAGCACCTCAGGGTTTGCTGAGTGAAAGTGTGTGCAGCCCGAGCTTCACGGGGCTGAGGGCTTGGATCCCCTGGCGCATCTGTGGTCTTGCCCAGGGCTCTGTGGGAGAGAAGACAGGGCGGGTGTGATGCAGGTCAGTACACAAGCAGGGCTGGCACCACCGCAGAACAGCTCGTCTTTCTGAGAAGCTCAGAGGAGACCCGTGTTTCAAGGAAAATACAACCATGTAGGAGCCCAGAACAGGGACCCTGATCCACACCCACCGCTGTGTGAGCTGGAGCATCCACTGTCTGCGCTGGGTTGTGGGAGGAGTGGAGTCGGCTGGTGGTGTCTGGCTGCATTTTTTCCCACCTGTAGGGCAGGGATGGTAATGACCGCGACCTCAGAGCAGGGAGTTAGGGGGATAACTCTCTAGATGGCCCCAGGCTCCCTGACTGCTCAGCCTTTTCTGTAAGGTCACTGTGGTCTCTATTTTTGCTTTCATTTCTAATTTCAGAAGTGGGGGTCTTAAAAAGAACTTCTATCCATGAAATCATTTGTTGAATATTGCACAATGTTTAAATAGACTTAAAACATAATTACTGGACAAAAATTATATAAAGCCTGGGTGAAGAAAATGATAAAAGTTTAAGTCTATAAAGGAAGCCACAAATAAATGGGAAGTCTTTACCACTTCTGAGATAGAAGGATGCAACATTATGAAAACGTCAACTTAATCTCTTTGATGAATTTCAGTGCCAATCAGTGTCATAGAGTGGTGNAAACATAATTACTGGACAAAAATTATATAAAGCCTGGGTGAAGAAAATGATAAAAGTTTAAGTCTATAAAGGAAGCCACAAATAAATGGGAAGTCTTTACCACTTCTGAGATAGAAGGATGCAACATTATGAAAACGTCAACTTAATCTCTTTGATGAATTTCAGTGCCAATCAGTGTCATAGAGTGGTGGGAAGTGTGGCCCTTTTAAATTTAAAGATGTCAGTTTTCATCTTTTAGTTTGGGCAGCGTTTTCACCTGGGAGANGATGGATTTATGAGGGAGAAAGTGATCTCCCCGTCCTATTCCTCCGCCATCTTAGGACCGCCTCCTAAATAGACTTAAAACATAATTACTGGACAAAAATTATATAAAGCCTGTGTGAAGAAAATGATAAAAGTTAAAGTCTATAAAGGAAGCCACAAATAAATAAGTCTTTACCACTTCTGAGATAGAGGGATGCAACATTATGAAAATGTCAACTTAATCTCTTTGGTGAATTTCAGTGCCAATCAGTGTCATAGAGTGGTGGGAGGTGTGGCCCTTTTAAATTTAAAGATGTCAGTTTTCATCTTTTAGTTTGGGCAGCGTTTTCACCTGGGAGATTAATTATATGAAAACAGCCAAGAAATGTGTGTGGAGGATGAATAGTGGNATGCAACATTATGAAAATGTCAACTTAATCTCTTTGGTGAATTTCAGTGCCAATCAGTGTCATAGAGTGGTGGGAGGTGTGGCCCTTTTAAATTTAAAGATGTCAGTTTTCATCTTTTAGTTTGGGCAGCGTTTTCACCTGGGAGATTAATTATATGAAAACAGCCAAGAAATGTGTGTGGAGGATGAATAGTGAGTGAGAATCTAGCCACACACAGATGGCTGTGGACATTCTGTATCATGATTTATTTACCGTGGACACGATTGGCTTTGTGATAAGAAGCAGTCTTTAAAATAGTATTTTGTTGTGCAGTGTTTTCCAGGGTGCCTGACCATCCAGATCCGCACCGTCTTGTGCATCTTCATCGTGGTCTTAATCTACTCTGTGGCCCAAGGCTGTGTGGTGAGCGTCTCTGCTGGGTGCAGGGATGGGGGCTCCCCTGCAGGGACCACCCTGGAGGTCCTGTCCCTTGGCTGTAGAGGGGAACAAGGAGGGTCAGAGATCGGCCTTGGGGTGCCCAAGGAAGCGGGGGAAAGGGAACATCTTCCAGTGGAGGAAATGTGATGTCCTCCTGGTAACTGGGGACTTTGCCTTTCATTGTGTGCAGAGGACGAAGCTGAGGCAGAGAAACAGGAGGGGGTGGTATGGAGAGGAACAGAATGGAGTTGAGTGGTTTGGGAGGATGGTAGGGGCCTTGTGTTCCCCCAGTCCAGATCCTGGGGCTCTCCTTCTGGTAGTGAGGAGCCCAGAAGGGCCGTGAGCAGGCAGGAGTGTCTGAAACTTGGCTGTTGGCACCAAGGGAGTGGATTGGAGTGGAGGCCGTAGCAGGCTGGGAGGAGGGTGCACCCTGTGTCCTGAGTGGGGCCCCTCCCACACTCCTGGTCCCTCCATCCTCCTCCAGGTGGGCTGCCTGCCTTGGTCCTGGAGCTCCAGTCCCAA
>SJYS01002909.1:1448744-1463058 GCA_006410695.1 Philantomba maxwellii
GCTGTTTCATATTTGGAGAAATTGATTGTCTTAGTAGAAAAAAGTTCTGAACACAAAGATTTTGTCCTGATGGATTTACTCAGAGCATCAAATTGGACATGCCTGAATGAGCTTCAGGAAGTTCCTGTCAGTGAATCAACAGCCTTCCCCTTCTCTTACAAATTATCGGATGCCTGCTTGAGGAGGGCACCAGGCCGGGTAGAGCCTATGCAGCAAGGCCACTCCTGCCTGCTATAGACTATACAGTCAAAGGCAGCTGGCTCTGATGAAAGGAGAGAGAGAAGGAAGTTGCGGAGAACAAAAATGCTAATCAGATAAATGTTCTTTTCTGTGCCAGGCCTTGTGCTTGGACTCAGGGATACTGACATAAATAATCATCCAGAGGATAAAGTGATTAATTTTTTTTTTAATATGGGAGGGAAGAGGCAGAGGAGTTGTTCCAAGAGGCTGTGACATTTGAACTTGAAGAATGCTACAGAAAGGAGAGGGGAGGGCAAAGGGAAGAGCGTGATCAACTGCTGGGGGGTATGAAAGTCATGGATTCAGGGAGTGGCTGGATCTCAGGGTCCCAGAAGAGTGACAGAAGGTACCTGCAGACAATTGTGTCAGATCGTAAGGAGCACTGAAGGAGCTGTTGAAGGGTCTGGGTTTTATCCTGAAAGCATCAGGCAAGCCCCACTGCTTTTTTTTCTTCTTCTTCTTTTTTATTTTTAAAATTTTGAAAGTATGATAACACATTTACAGGAGACTTGGAAAATACAGAGCAAAGTTATATATGGTTCTACTACATATTAAAATTATTTTTTAAGTAGATAAATTAAGACTTTTAGTTGGAATTTCAATATCAAACTCTCAAAACTTAATGAATAGAAAAGTAGAAGGATACAGTCGACCTGATAAGCACTATAAACCAATTCAACATAATTAATATTTATACAATTTTCACACAACAGGATACAAGTTCTATTCCAGTTCCCATAGACTATAAACCAGGAGACCGTGAAACATCCAGAGACATGAAGCAAGGTGCAAACATTTCATGGTCTAAAGGAATTGACATAGTACACAGCCTATTCTCTTATCCCTGGGGATTTATGTTAGAAATCAATATGAAAAGATATTTGAAAATAGCCCAACATTTTCAAGCGTGGTGCCCCACAACTTTTTAAAGCAGGAGCAACATGGACAGATTCCAGGGAATGCTGGGCGTTTGGGTTGACAATGGAGGTAGAAGAATCTCTATGAGGATAACCCAGGGAAGAGATGACACAACTCAAAGTAAGGGAGAAGGAGAGGTGGGCAGGAGGGGACAGTTTCAAGCAACTTGTCTGGGTTAGCATTGCCAGGGCTCAGAGTCCTCCCTAAACCGAGGCTGTGCTTGATTTTAACACATGATATTGATATGCATCATGATGTAGCTCATGCAAGTGGCTTAAAAAAGAGAGGGCAAGAGACAGAAGCAATTGCCTGAGGAACAGCGTTTTGAAATTATATGTTGAATGGGAGTTGTGCTCTTAGAATATTTGTGTTGAAGCTAAAAGGTGATGATGGAGTCACCGGCTGATATCTCACTTAATTTATTGCACCAGAATAACAGAGGCATTTTCGTACTGATATATAGTATTGAGTTTGGTTCATGGTTATTCCCAGATTATATAGATGGACAGAGATTTTGGGTTTCAATAAAATAAAATTTAGATGAGCAAGTCACCTTGAATCATTTAAATGTACAAATAAGGCTCTAATGAATGTTGCACAGCCCTCTGGAATACTTTGGAATGGTTTCAGGTTATCAGTTCATCTAAATTGTCTAACCAGTTTGTTTTGTTTTGTTTTGGCCACGTCACACAGCATGTGGGATCTTAGTTCCCCAACCAGGGATCAAACCCATAACCCTTGCAGTGAAAGCATGGAGTCTTAGCTTACTGGACCTTCAGGGACATCCCCTAGTTTGTCTAACCAATTTTTGTATATGGAAATCTCCTAGGACTGTGTAGTGTGACTTTCACAGGAAAGCAATGCATCACAAAAGGTCACAAACACTATTTAAGAGACAAGGTTCAGGATGATGTGATCTGTTAGTTGCCTTTTGGTGCCCTCATAGCCGTACATGGTCTGGTCCTCCTAGGGCCGGCTCTCGAGTTTCTGTCTACCTTCTAGAGAGAGCTGGTGTGCTTCCCAGGCCATGTGGACTTGCGTAAATCTCTCTAGGAGAAAAATCTCTCCTAGTCTTAGGCAACTCGATGATGACATATTTTTCTGTGTTTCTGTGCCAGTTCAAACTCTATGCCATTAGGCTAGTTGAATCAGATTCTCCCAGTGCCTCCTCCCTACCCTTAGGTGAGGAAACTGCTGGAAGTTGTATTCACTTTTATGGGCTGCCAGGGCATGGCCGTCACTGCTTCAAAATGCCGCCGAGTGCTCTGTAACAATTAATAACTCATGGCAGATGGTTTGTCATCACATAGGAAAGTAAGGCAGGCATGCACCTAATTTGTCAAAAACCAACAGTGTAAACCTTACACTTACCCTGTCTTGAGCACTTAGTTCTCTCAATGAATGTTGCACAATAAAGGAACTTAAAGTTATAATTACATATCTGCTACATGTAGTATTTCAGGAAGACACATCAGCATGTGAGCAAGTTCTTAAAAAGCTACTTGATAGTAAGGGACTGGTAGTCCAGTGGTTGACCACGTGCTCCCACTGCAGGGGACGGAGGTTTGGTCCCTGGTTGGGGAACTAAGATCCCATATGCTGTGCCGTGAGGCCAGAAAAAAGGACTAAAAAGTTAAAAAAATAAAAAGCTACTTAACAATGAGAATTATTTAAATAAATGAACTAACAGCAGTATAATTGAGACAGAAATAATACTTTAAACTATAAACCAAGAAGTTATATAGTAACAAAACTCCATTCATACATATACATATTTAAATTTATACAGTAACAAAACTCCATTCATATAGATACATATTTAAATATTTCCATCCCTTTCCATTCTGAGGGCTCCAAGTTATTGCATCCCAGGATGTAATTGGGTGAGGAAAAGAACCGTTGCCCTTTCATTTGGTTAAGGGAGGTTTTGTGGTACCAGTTGGATTTGTAAAAGGTCTTTGAAAGAGAAGATGTGTTGGCAGGATTGGGAGGAAAAGGCATGTCAAGCAAAAAGTGTGTGGCTGGAGTGAAGAAGCAGAGGAAGGGAGTGGTAGGGTGGCTGGCCAGAGCAGCTGAAGGGAATTCAAGACCTACCTCCTGGAATGAAATAGAAGCCCACCAAAGCTTCAGACACACAGTTGCCAGTTGAGCTTTCTGCTTGAATAGGAGCCCATGTTCCCTAGTGCTCCAAGGACTCTGAGGTTTCAGGTGGGGATTAGCCGCTGAAATGATCCTGCTGTGAGAACAGTATGAATCAAGATTGTGGTCTCTATGTGAGGAATTCACATTTTGTCAGTCCGTTTTACCAGCTTTTCTTCCCTCGGTCCTGTGGCTTCCAAATAAAAGCTGTAAACAAACAAATACACACTGAGAGCCCACTGTGTGCAGAGCACTGCAGTAGGTGTTTTGGATTGCCCTGAATTGCAAAGAAGTGACCCTCAAGAGGCAGGCAAAGTGGGAATCCACGATTTTTAGTAAGAATGCTGATGGTAATACAGTGGTTATCCCAAATCCGTGTGTACTCAGCTGTAACGTGTGGGATATAGTTAGACAGGGCTAAGGGAGTATTAAGATGTTTCAAAATCTGTTTCCTAGTCAGTTTTATTTTTTTGGTTTTATGTGGATTTGGGTGCCATGTGGAAGCATTTAATATCTGAGATCTCTTTTATGGTGTTTTTGCATCTCAGTTTCTAAGCAGTCTGGTATAGCAGGAAAAGTACATACTTCTGAGTCAGGAGAACTGTCTTGAAGTCCCTTGGGTGTGCGATTTGGACAAGTTAATTTTTTCAGCTTCAAGCAGGCATACAGCTAACTCCTCGGTCTTGAAACGGAGTCCCCCTAAAACCAAGTTCCCAGTCTTACCCAGACTGATAGTTTTTGGAGTGATTAATAGATATTTGCATATTGAATCAATACATCAATATTTTATTGCTTATTTGTGAATATTTATGGCTAGAGGTGTTTACTGATTAATAGTTATGCAACACGGTGGCTTTTCTTAATGGCTTTTCATGTTTATTCACAAAAATGGTTTCCCAATATGTCTAAGTTTTATAAAGCAGTAATTGGTCTGGAGAACAGCATATACAATAGAAATATAATGCACGAGTTTTTTGCAGTTTTAAGCTTTCTAGTAGTCACATTAAACAAAGCTTGAAAACATCTGAAATTTCTTTTAGTATTTTACCTAGTCCAGTATATCTAAAATATTATTTTGACATGTAATCAGCATAAACATTATTTTTTCTTTAAAAAAATTTTTTTAATTGAAAGATAATTGCTTTGTAGAATTTTGTGGTTTTCTGTCATATATCAACAAGAATCAGCCATAGGTACACCCATGTTCCTTCCCTCCAGATCCTTCCTCCCATCTCCCTCAGCCTGTCACAGAGCCCCTGTTTGCATTCCCTGAGTCACACAGCAAATCCCCATNTCCAGTATATCTAAAATATTATTTTGACATGTAATCAGCATAAACATTATTTTTTCTTTAAAAAATTTTTTTTAATTGAAAGATAATTGCTTTGTAGAATTTTGTGGTTTTCTGTCATATATCAACAAGAATCAGCCATAGGTACACCCATGTTCCTTCCCTCCAGATCCTTCCTCCCATCTCCCTCCCCACCTCACCCCTCAGCCTGTCACAGAGCCCCTGTTTGCATTCCCTGAGTCACACAGCAAATCCCCATTGGCTGTCTATTTTACATATGGTATTGTAAATTTCCATGTTACTCTCTCCTTACATCTCTCCTTCTCCCTTCTCCCCGCCCCCCATGCCGTAGGTCTGTTCTCTATGTCTGTTTCTCCGTCACCATAAACATTATTAATGAAATATTTCATGTTGTTTTTAAAGGGAATAATTTTCCAAAATCCATTGTTGATTCATCTCAAACCACCAATTCATCTAAATTTGAATACCAAATTGGCCAAAAATCCTTGATTTCTATTTAGATGTCATAAAATTTACAGTTTAAAAAACTAGTTGTACATATGTAAATTATTATAGATGTACCTAAATTTTGTCCTATAACTGAATCAAGTATCAAGTTTTCAATTTTGATTTAAACCGATTAAAATGAAAATGCAGTAACTCAGTTGCACTAACCACATTTCAAGTGCTTCATAGTTTTATGTGGCTGGTATTGAATAGCACAGCTAAAATTATCTTGAATTGTTTTTTAGTAGGTCCCCAGACTTTTAGGCAGCAGAATCATTTCATAATAAAAAAATAAAGATATTCTAAACCTGGATTTCATCTTGGGAGTTGCCTTGTACTGGTTATGCTTAGTGGTGACGTCTGACACTCAGCTTGTTCTGCCTGCTAGATTGATGACATCTTTGAATGCAGCTCTCTAGGTTAGCCAAAGTAATGTTTAGTTGCTTTTAAAATGCTGCAGGAGGATGACTATTTTTTCATAGCAAGTGTCTGAATCCATTATCTTTTGAGTGAAAAGTCTGGATTTCAAACTGCTTGACCTGCCCAAGGTCCCATGGCTAGTCGTGGGGCAAGTACCTCTTAAACCTGGACTTATGGCTCCTGGCATCCATGGAGTCCTTATTTTGCCTGCTTTGGACACTTAAGGTCTTACCTGAAGGAGGACCCTTTCTTAGACCATATTTTTTGATTCTCAAACATATCATCAACTCCAGATCCAAAGTAGAATGTAGAAACCATGCTGTAGGCTGAGTTGTCTCAAAGGATCCTTGGGCAGAGCAAGGTGGTGGAGATGAAAAGTCTTGGGGATAGAGGCCTCCTTAGTAGTAAAAAGCTATGTGACAAAGTCCCTTCTTCCTGCTTCTTCATTGACCTGTAAAGGCAAAATTTAACTTGATAGAAAAACAACCATTTTAATCCCCCACATAGTGATGCCTTTAGTATGTTCATTTCTAATGTATCAAGTTCTCTTTTGGGAATGCCTCTTTTTGGCTCCTACATAAAACCAGTACAGATGACTCATAAGTGTTGGGTGGAAATGGATATGGGATACTTAGCTGAATGGTTCTTTAACATTCAGTGTAACTGGTTTTTAGATACTGTTGTTTTCTGTATGTTTTCTTAATGAATAGTCAAAAGGGAGGGATAGAGCTCATTCCTTAAGCTCCTGGCATTAGCTATTTCACCAGCATTTGCATACTTGATCAAGAAGGTTAATGTTTTCAGGACCAGTCAAAACTTCAAGTTGGAAATATTGGTTTAAGTGATGCTTTTTCAGATGCAGTAGTTGTTTTCTCTCATTTTAACTGAATCTCTCTGAGCTCCCATTATCAAGTTCATTGTATTACGTATTTAGATGTTCTGGGTAAAAATATGAAAATCCTTTGAGTTTTCACTATTGATGCAATACATCTTTTTTTTTTTGGCCATATTGCATGGCTTAGAGAATCTTAGTTCCCCAACCAGGGATTAAACGCTCATCCTCTGCAGTGGAAACGTGGAGTCTTAACACTGGACCACCAGAAAAGTCCCTAATGCAATACATCTTGAAGATCCCCTCTTTTTTGTTCTGGGCCACTAGTCAGAAATGTCCTTATGGACTCTTGTTTCCAGGAGGCTTAACTCTAAAGGCAGATAATCATTAATTGTGTAAGCGCATTTTAGAATTTTTGCATCTATGAAGTGATCATTTGTTTCATCTTGCCTTCTCTGCATCCAATTCGCTGAGGGTTTAAAAACTGAACAAATAAACCTGCCTGAGTTGTATGCAAATAAAAGTTAGACTTGCAGTGAGAACTTAATAGACTGTGTAGAGTACTTGAGTTTTGTGACATCTATTTGGGCAAAGAAACTATGAGGCTGTCTCGAGATGAAAAACACATTAAGGACAACATAAATGAGCCCCAAGTTTGGGGGGAGGTTACTTTCTGGTTCTTTATTATGTTATGAGTTGTGAGGATGAGGTTACTAGCTTGATGGCTCTGTTCAAGATGGTAACTGTTTTAAACCCTCCCCTTCCCCTGTCTGGGGAGACAGTTTTACAGCATACTAAATTATCTCTTTTTTTAATTAAATATTCCCAGAGGCCACCAGTAGCTTCCAAACCTGGCTGCACATCCGAATTACTTGTGGAGCCTTTAAAAAAGATAGATCACAGCTTTCCACCAATTTCATCAGAAATTGGTGAAATTTGTTGTGGAATTTGTGCTTTTTATGGAGCTCCCAAGCTGTATAAAAAGAGCTGTAAAGAGTCCTTTGTCAGCCCTCTTCCTCCCAGAATAAATGCATTAAACTCAAGAAATAGGATCAATACAGTGTTCCTCCAATATAACATAATTAAAAGACTATAGGTCAGGGAGAGATCCGATTAGGCGTTGCACTTTCTGCTGTGGAACTGGGGAGTGTTTTTCTAAGCTGATTCATCTTCAGAGAAAAGTTTTTGGAGAAGAAGCACTTAGAGTATGTCTAACACAAGTAAGTTCTTTCATTTCTCATTAGCATAGAACCCCTTTTGATTTTCCTCTCCAAGGTGGGGCCTAAGTGCACCTGGTAATTTACAAGAGAATGGGTGACACGTGGAGGTTTAAAGAGAGGCTCTGTGTAGGTTCAGACAATCTGTATGTCATAAGTATTGCACACCTGTTGGTAGAACACTGATTTAACAGTGGCTGGGTTCCAGGAGTGCCCTGCACCAAAACAAACCAGTATTTTCCTAGAGGCCTTCCTGGTAAACGTTTTTGGATTGCCTTTGTTTGTTGCATCTGTCTATAGGTAATGACCTGCTTGGCAGTTGCCACCTACAACTGGAAGCCAATATGATAGCCATTGCCTCCAAGCATAATGAATGACACACTGTCTTTGATAGGTTCTTGGCCCTTACTATGGTTTCCACAGGGAAGGGGTGAGGCTGCATGGGATGTTTGCTTATGTTGTACTTAATTTGGTTTCTATTCTAAGACAGCCTCAGAGGTTCTTTGTCTCTGAAAGATTTGCTAATCCAAGTGAATGATTATATTCTGTACTATGTTATGTCATGGAAAAATAGTGAAAAGATATACATAATCCTTTTGGCACTGGCATCTTACCGTTAACTCCCATGTTTCTATGATACTGTTTTAGCGCTTGTATTTACTGTTGTTATTTAGTTGCCCAGTCATGTCCAGTTCTTCGTGACCCCCATGGACTGCAGCCTGCCAGACTCCTCTGTCCATGGGGATTTCCAGGCAAGAATACTGGAGTGGGTTGCTATACCCTTCTCTTGGGGATCTTTCTGACCCAGGGATCGAACCTGTATCTCCTGCATGTCTCTGCATCACAGGCAGATTCTTTACTGCTGAGCCACCGGGGAGGCCCCTTGTATTTACTGAATTTCTAGAAAGGCTAGTGTGCATGTGATTATGCAAATAAAATGTAACATCTTATTACTGAAATATTTCATTGAATATATCACACTCTGGTTCTAAAGACGCAGTGAGAAATGCTGGGTTTTTAAGACCAATGATGGAAAAAAGAGAAAGAATCATTATCAGCTTGAGTTTCTTATCACTTCAGGGTTTTGATATAGTTAATGTTCAGTATCATAATTTTAAATGCTGACTTGTTCTCCATACTAGAAAAATTTGAGTGGGTGTCTAAAGGCTATTTCTTGCTTCCCATAATATAATAAGGTAGATTATAATATACATTAAGGAAGGTTCATACAGTCCTGTAGGTCCCATTTGATGAAAGTGGTTATATAATCTAACCTTCATGTTAATCAAGTAGCATGAAATAGTATCAGTCTGTCAGTAGCCTAGAAACAGACTTTCCCAAAGCAATGAGGTTAACCAGATACACTCAGGAATGTCCTTGCAACTTCTAAGCTTGTGAAAATAGAAACAGCCAGTTTGGGCTTTCACTTGCACTTAAAAATATTTGTAGTCAGGCCACCAGGCCACACAGATACAGAAAGGAAATTTTTATGAATATTAGATTAACTGTTAAAGTAATAAAAAGCACCAACTTTAAAGTCATCATTCAATTAATATTTGAGGATTATTATGGAACTATCAATTAAGCATGCCAGCAGTCCATTTTATGTTATTTATTAAATTTAGATTTTATTAATATAGTTTAAAATGCATGACATTTATTTAGCATCATCAGGGAACAAATGATCTCTGAGTAAATTTTTTCAGGTCATGAAGTTTAACCCTTGATGTGTCAAAACATTTCAGTTTAATAATACGGAATAGAATTCTTTCCAAAGTGTACTTTACTATTCTCTGTATTGTATCTGTGCTGTCAGAGGCTGTCATGATTCAGCCATGTCTAAATGAATTCAGAGCATCAGCAAATGTATTAATTATTAAAGATTCATTATATGTGGCTACCTTATTTTATTTATTTTTGGCTGCACTGGGTCTTCGTGGCTGCACTCAGTTTTTCTCTAGTTATGGTGCTGCAGCTTCTGCTAAGTCACTTCAGTTGCATCCGACTCTGTGCGACGCTATAGATGGCAGCCCACCAGGCTCCACTGCCCCTGAGATTCTCCAGGCAAGAACACTGGAG
Organism: Philantomba maxwellii; assembly: GCA_006410695.1. Lineage (NCBI taxonomy): Eukaryota > Metazoa > Chordata > Mammalia > Artiodactyla > Bovidae > Philantomba > Philantomba maxwellii. The sequence continues at coordinate 1,458,388 of SJYS01002909.1, forward strand.
CGGGCTGCCATTTGCTTCTCCAATGTGTGAAAGTGAAGTTGTTCAGTTGTGTCCAATGTTAGTGACCCCATGGGCTGCAGCCTACCAGGCTCCTCCATCCATGGGAGTTTCCAGGCAGGAGTGCTGGAGTGAGGTGCATTGCCTTCTCCGTAGTTATGGTGAGTGGGGGCTATTTTCCAGCTGCGGTGTGTGGGCCTCTGATTGCGGTGGCTTCTCTTGCTGCAGAGAGCATGGGTTCTAGGCCCATGGGCTTCAGTAGCTGCAGTGCATGGCATGGCACAGTGCAGTGCATGGCACACGGGCATAGTTGCCCTGCGGCATGTAGAATCTTCCCGGGCTAGGGATCGAAACCATGTCCCCTGCATTGGCAGGCAAGTTTCCTAACCACTGGATCGCCTGGGAAGTTCAGGATGGTCTCTTTTTATACTAAAATATCCTAAGGCTGCTATCCTTCATAAGTTTTATGTCTGCTTCTTGTTGTCTTCTGGTTTTTCTATCAATATGAGCCATCAGCTGACATATTTCACTTACTCAGCTGTCAGTGTGCCTGCCCATAGGAGCCTTCACCTATCCATGATTTGATGCTTTCAGTCTAACATAAACTGAGGCAAGATCAGGATTGCTGGAATGGTGTATCCCATGGGAGAACAGAGTCGGACACAACTGAAGCGACTTAGCAGCAGCAGCAGCAGCAGAGGAAATGGGTGAGGTGAGGTAGGAATTCTATAACAAAGATGGACAGACTTTGTGCCATCTGTTTTTGACTCTAGAAGACACCTTGCATTATTCATTAACTCTAGGGATCCAAAGATGAGAACAATGTGACTCATGCCTTTAGGATGCTTCCCAGCTGATACGGGCCAGGCTACTGCAGAAGGATGACTAGATCATGGAGGGCATCATGGAGACTCCACTCTGGGATTCATGAATGCTGGGGTTTTGGATATGTGAAGTTTCTGGATTAAAAAGGTAGATCATTTGGAGATGCTTTCAAAATGTTTACAAAAATAAATACGTTTGCCATTGTTTAGAAGTTCCAATTCATAGTAAGGAAAGTACTAGAATAAAAATAAATATAGTGACTCTGGAGTCTGACAACCCTATATTTGAATGATTTTGAGAAATCTTATTTTTAACTCCTTTTGTCAACTCCAGAATGGAATTGTAATGCCTGTCTTATAAGGTTGCTGTGAGGACTTAATAATACACGTGAAATGCCTGGCAGAGTACCTGACTCCAGTTCCATGTCTCACTAATATTATTTCTTTTTTATACCTCTTTCTCCCTTCTACTTCCCTTTAATGCTGTTTGATAATTAATATCTGTAATAGAGTGAAAAGACAAAACGAAAATTTTTTTCTTATTTTGCTGAGGCTCTTTTAAGTGATGTTGTCATTAAATGACAGTCACATCATTTGAAAGGTTGGCCTAATAATAGACTGAGAGATTTGAAGCTGAAAAAGTACAGATTTTCAGTTGAGTCTTAACTCCAATGTAGATCCTGAAAAAGGAGAACTGAAGAATTCAATACTCAAGACTCAGATACCTCCCTCCACGCACTATTGTATTGTAATTGTTTTGACCCTTTTCATTAAGACAAATCAGATGCTACATAGGCACCACAATCAACTCTAAAATAATAATAAAGTGAAAGTGAAGTCGCTCAGTCGTGTCCAGCTCTTTGTGACCACATGGACGGTAGCCTACCAGGCTCCTCCATCCATGGGATTTTCCAGGCAAGAATACTAGAGTGGATTCCCATTTCCTTCTCCAGGGGATCTTCCCAACCCAGGGATCAAGCTTGGGTCTCCGGCATTGCAGGCAGACGCTTTACCGTCTGAGCCACCAGGGAAGCCAATAATAATAATAATAATAATAATAAGGCATCATAAACCCTGGATGTGTAAGATACTGTGGAACCACAGTGGCACCTTTGCTGACTTTGAGCTTGCCTGAAACACTTAGAGTGTTCATTCTGGGAATTTGGACATTTTTCTCCTTCCTGTGAAATGTTTCCGTTCATCAGTCAATTCACCATACCATGCTGTTTTGTAATTTCAACCTATGTTGCTCTAGCAAACCTTCAATTACCCTGAGTAAATCAAGAATAGAAAATGACATGGGTTTCTTGCTCTTCACAGCTGTGTTAGTGAAGAAAATACATTTTCACTGACCCACATACAATTCTTCTGTCAGAAATAATGCCCATTGAAAGCTCAGAACAATACAGTTCTGTTTTGTTTTTAAGTAACTCTGCGTTTTTCTTCTCAGTCTCCTCACTGGCCTAATCTTGTTTTTTCTTTGAAGGTAAAACACTTAACCATCATCACCAGTATTGGTTCCTTCATAAATTAAGTTTTTCACAAGTCAATTTAGGCTGTGCCTTTTAAAATAATAGAACTGTAGATTTCCACCCTGATCACTTTTCTTTACCGGTTGTGTTAGCAGATGTTCAGCGTTTCATCTTCCTTAAGAGTGTAGTTTCTCACTGACTTGGCTTCAGATAGGGATTCTTTGCTATTGCGTTTTGTCTGTAAGAACTTAAGCTGTTTAAAGCTGTTTGCACTTGTGGCCAAGAGTCCTGGTTCCCAAAGCAACGGTTTATCACCCACCCCGTGTTATCTTTGCTCTTGTATTTCTCCGGTCACAGGAACACGAGTGCAGCCTGGTGGGCTGTCCCCTGGGGGCGTGCGTGGACTCGGAATGTGTGGACTGTTTGTGGCAAGCCCTGGGGGTCAGGCTCATGTTCCTGGAGTGCTCTGAGCAGCTTGGCTAATCTGGCAGCATAGTATGTTCTTGTGGTTAAATATAGACATACAGGCACTCTGCAAGTTGTAGGTCACTGTCTTACCGAGCAGCTAAAAATTGTCCCATTGGTATGAACAGTCTGCCCTGGACGGAAGGCCTGTTTTAGTTTGTCTTCTACTGTAGGTTTTAGCACCTGACTAAAAATACACCTTGGGCCAGAAATAAAGAGACCCACCTGGTGGCCGAGACACTTATGGTGGCAGAGAGCAGCGGGATCATGGACTCGGTCACTCTCTTTTTCTGCTTCGGAACATAGTCTGTGCAAACGGTTCCCGACCGTGAGTTTGGGTTCCTTTTCAGGCTCATGGAGATTACAACAGCTTGTTGGAGACGATCCTCTGTGATCAGCTTCATAAAAGGTCTTGGTAGGTATGAAAGGCTGATAATTGTGTGGAGTGGGTCATTGGTTATCAGACTCTGAGTGGAGAGAGGGTGCTCTTAAAGGTTTCCATGGATGGGGGTGGTAGGGACACCTGCATCTCTATGCAGGGATTACTCCTAATGTCACTTGTTTAGAGACGGGAATAATACCCTTTAGAATTTCTGATTGGGATTGCAATTGTTGGAATTGTTTATGAGGTTAAGATTTGGTTGATTTTGTTTATGAGTCTGTAGAACAACAAAGCTGTGATGTCATGGAATTTTTCTGTGCACTGAAATTCTACTAAAAGATTTGGTCTGACTCTCTGTTCTATAAAATTGCTAATCCGTTAAAAAAAAAATTGCTAGTATGCATTTGGAAGACAGCTAACATCCCATTAAATATTACAGCAGAGGTAGGGTTTATGCATGATTTCTTCTAAATGTTGATGTAAATATCCTTATTTGTTTTGTTTTAAACCTTGAAATGGGCCTAAAGCTGTCTTTCCTTTGCTTTGGGCCTAGCCTTCTCCAACATTTAAAAACTGTTTTTCTTTTTTTGTGTAGGAACTAAAAAACAGGATGCCATATGTTAACCAACATTAAGTGGATCCAAATTGCATGTGACTGCTTTTTCTTTATCCAAATAAAATAGCCTGGTTACATTAGCTCTATCATAACCTTGTGAGCAGTATTGTACAGGAGTTCCAAAAAATTAATGAGAGGACACTTCCATGACACAAAGTTAATTACATGCAACTTGGATATCGACCACTTAACTTTCTATTTAATGAAAGTAGAGGAAAAAGTTAATTTGTAAATGGTAAAGTCATACATACTGTTCTGGTAGAGGAGAAGCATTTTCTTTATTAATGATTTGGGAGATTTAATTACTTGTTAATTATTCTACTGCACTATCTCTAATAAGACTACTAGATATTTGCATATAATACCACTCTATTTCTAGGGATAAAATCTCTATTAGTCATTAATTTACCCCTTTATGGTTTATAAGGGGGAGTATATTAGGAAACTGTTTTTTTTCCCTCTCAGGAGATTTTTTTTAATGTATAACAAGCATATAAGTTAAAAGGCAAAATTTACAGTTAAAAGGCAAAATTTACAGTTTTATGCCTTTGGAAAAATGCTCCACCATAATAGGACTTAATGAAATGATTGATATTTTTGTTTGATATCTCTTGGAAATGTTACTGACCCTTGCTGTGTTACTGCTGGACAGACTGCTTGTGTGCTCTGGTAGCCAACTCAACTTCTTTTTAAACTCAGTGTCTCTCTTGCTCACAATCTATAAACTTAACTTTTCTAAGAGATCAGTAACAACTAATATGGTTCTATGAATTGAAAGATTTATGATCACCTGAAATGATAAACTGGGGGTAGGCAAGTATCTATTAAGTAAATTTTACAGTCATTGTACAGTTCCATAACTATTTAAAAATTTAATAAGACCTATAATATTTTTTATTAAATGATCTGGCATCT
>SJYS01002909.1:1464273-1482796 GCA_006410695.1 Philantomba maxwellii
TCTTGGGGATCTTAGTTTTCTGATTTTTGAGTTTTAAGCCAACTTTTTCACTCTCCTCTTTCCCTTTCATCTAGAGGCTCTTAGTTTCTCTTCACTTTCTGCCATAAGGGTGGTGTCATCTGCGTATCTGAGGTTATTGATATTTCTCCTGGCAATCTTGATTCCAGCTTGTGCTTCATCCAGCCTGGTGTTTCACATGATGTACTCTGCATAGAAGTTAAATAAGCAGGGTGACAATAAACAACCTTGTACTCCTTTCCTAACTTGGAACCAGTCCCTTGTTCCATGTCCAGTTCTAACTATTGCTTCTTGACCTGCATACAGGTTTCACAGGAGGCAGGAAAGGTGGTCTGGTATCCCATCTCTTTAAGAATTTTCCAGTTTGTTGTGATCCACACAGTCAAAAGCTTTGACGTAGTCAATAGAGCATAATGCATATGCAGAGCACCTATATCATACGTACATGCAGGTATAGTACTGTAAACATATGTATGCGAATGTATTTGATAGTAGAATGCATATTGTATATTGTACTGGTGTGTATATATATTACATTATGATATAGATCATATTCACAAAGACATACATAGGATCGGATTCCTTGTCAAGTCCCCTCACCCCGTGTCCTGCATCATGTTGTCTCCAAGGGGATCCTAGAGGGGAACAGCTAGACCTTGGTTTGTGACATTTGATGTCAGGAGAGGGTAGCTTCCGGCTCTGCTTGATGGTGGTCATCTTCGCATAGCCAGCCTGCCTTGTCTTCATTGTCCCTCCAGATTGGGTCCCTGGGTCATGCGCCCACTAATGCAGCTGCAAACCCTTCTCTTACCTTTGATTCTGGCTTCAGTGTGGTTCTGATAACATAGCCCAAGAAGCTGGGTTTGTCCTTCCTGGTGGGCCTGAGTGTCTCACCCACACAGCAGCCCACTTACCACTGCTGCTCCGACAGCCTCTAGAGCCTTCTTGACCATGACACAGCAAGAACCACATTTTGTGTTAGGCCCAGAGCACACACAGGGACCTATCTATGAACCCAGACAGGGACGGGAAACAGAAGTGTCGTGAAACAAGGTGCCGCCACTCTGCTGTTTTTTTCTCCTGTGGTTTTCTATTCTATTTCATTGCAGACATGCTGCTTGTGGTATCTTGTGACTGAGTGTACTAAATTTTAAACTTTGTCTTCTTTATTGAATTTTGAAGAGCACGTTATACATATTGGGCTTCCCTGGTTCAATCCCTGGGTTGGGAAGATCCCCTGGAGAAGGGAATGGCTACTCACACTGTATTCTTGCCTGGAGAGTTCCGTGGACAGAGGAGCCTGGCAGGTTATAGTCCATGGGGTTGTAGAGAGTTGGACATGACTGAGTGACTAACACTGTTTTTTTTTTTGTTTTTTTTTAACATATTAAGGATTCAGTGAACATTTGTTATTTAGCAAATTGGTTAACTGATCTCACTCATAGTATTTTCAGACAACAATATTTCTGAAAAGACTCAAACTATATTGTAACATAGGTNTTTTTTTTTTTTTTTTTTTTTAACATATTAAGGATTCAGTGAACATTTGTTATTTAGCAAATTGGTTAACTGATCTCACTCATAGTATTTTCAGACAACAATATTTCTGAAAAGACTCAAACTATATTGTAACATAGGTATGATCAAGGATGCCTGTGTAAATGACATCCCACCTATATTCACCTTTGCTGTGTGTTCTAAGTGTAAATGCTCCAGGATACACACTATTCAGTCCAACGCATTTAATTAATGTGAAAGGTTGTGGCTGGACCTAAAAAGTCTTAGTGAATATTCTAACTTATGTGATCAAAGCTACATTGTAGATGGTATTCAGTTTTTTATATAATTTATTTTTATATCATTATAGCATTCCTTCATTATTGCCACTATAAGGCAATAATGGAAACTGAACAAATGAGCCTTATTTTTTTTTTTCAAAGTGTTGTATTATGAAAAATTTTCAAATACATATACAAGGAGAAAGAATATACAATATACACATATAAATGCAGTATGCAACACATCACCATCACTCAGTTTGAGCAGTTGGCAAGCTAATGGTCGTGTTTACTTCATACATACATTTAAGAGATCTTTTTCTCTTAAATATTTTGAGTCAATTTTGGACATCATTTCATTGAACTCCATATAATCAGTATACAGTCTAGAAAATATAGATATTTTCTTACCTACCCACAATGCTTCTATCTTTCCTAACCATGATTCTTTGTTACCTAGTATCCAAATTCAAATTCGTATTCAATATGCTTTGACATTTTAAAAAAGTGACTTCTAACAGTTGGTTTGCTCAAATCATGCAGAAGACCTGCAGATTATGTTTGGCGGTTCTGTCTCCTTCAGTTCAGTTCAGTCGCTCAGTCGTGTCGCCTAAGTCTCCTTTAATCATCCTACTTACTTATGTTTGTATGTCTGTATGTATTTGGCTGTGCCAGGTCTAAGTTGGGGCATGCAAGATCTAGTTCCCTGACCAGGGATCTAACCCAGACCCCTGCTTTGGGAGCGTGGAATCTTAACCACTGGACAACCAGGGAAGGCCCCCATTCTGCCTATTTTTATATTTTATTGACTTGTAGAAATTAATGTAAGTAAGTAAGTGAGTGAAGTCGCTCAGTCGTGTCTGACTCTTTGCGACCCCATGGACTGTAGCCCACCAGGCTCTTCCATCCATGGGATTCTCCAGGCAAGAATACTGGAGTGGGTTGCCATTTCCTTCTCCAGGGGATCTTCCCAACCCAGGGATCGAACCCAGGTCTCCCACATTGCAGGCAGACGCTTTAACCTCTGAGCCACCAGGGAAGCCCCAGAAATTAATGTACTTTTCTTATAAAATGGACCTAATTCTGGATTATTTCCTTTGCTTCCTAGGGTGACAGTTAACTTGCTTCTATATCCCCATTATTTCTTATAAATGGTTGTTAGTTCTAGTGTTTTTGAAAACTGGATGCGCTTGGACATAAGGTGAGAAACATTTCCCTCTTGGCCCCACTGCCAAGGTCATTTCTGTTCTCGCATTAGAAGACTCGGAAGCCCTCTGCCATTCTCAGGAATACATAGCTGACTGTTTTCAGTGTTTGGGGTCAAGAATTCTGACCAATATCCTACCACAGGCAGGGAATTTTGAGAAAGCTACTAGAGTCAGTATTCTAAAGAAGTATCTTAAACACCTTAATCATGATAACATCTCACCAGGAAACATCTCTTGCATGATTTCCTTATTTGGAAGTTGTGATGTTACAGGATTTCAGGTCACCTCTATAAAATGTATAGGACCTTCCTTTCTGTTCTGATGAGTCTCATCCAGCTTCCCACCTTCATTATTTTTTCTCAGGGTGAGTACAGTGGTCTTTAATTTGTCCCTCAAACAGCCCCTTTGTAGCCCATCCTATACAACAATATTGATCCAACTTTTCTCCCAGAAACCTGCTAGCTTCAAGTAAGATCCAGACTCATTGACTTGTCATCAAGCACTTAATTCTGATAATAAGAACAAAAGACCTACTTTTTACGAGTTTAAGTTTTCGTATATATGTGTACTTGTTCAATTATGTTGTTCACGCTGAGACTAGCGTGGAAGCAGATGGGTTCAGTTCAGTTGTTTAATTATGCCAGGCCTTGTGCTAAGGGCTTGGCATCTTTATGGTCCAGTTCTTGAGGACTTCTCAGTGCCTTGGTGAAGGTAGCCTGCACATGTCTGCTGTGATGGGGGTGCATGGTAGGAGGACAAGGGGTGGGGGGACAAAAAGAGACCCTCCGCTGATGTCTCTAGGCGTCTGCCACGCTGTGCCCTTGCCTCAGTTGAACCTTTCTCATCTCTGCTTGTCAGAGTCCTACCTGTCCTTTCAGCCTTGGGTCAGATGCCGTCTATTCCTCCAAGTCTGGCCAATCAGTGGCTGGGAACAGTTGATGCTTCTATCTTCCTAGGTCTAGCCCAGAGTTTTGTGAAAGGTGCAGTCTTGGGACATGTTTTTTTTTAAAAAATGTTGACATGAAGGACTTCCCTGGTGGTCCAGTGGTTAAGACCCCTTGCTCCCAATGCACGAGGCATGGTTTTGATCCCTGCTTAGGGAACAAATCCCGTGTGCTATGCGGCTTGACCTAAAATAAATAAATGTTTATTTTTTAATGTTGACCTAAGCCCTGAGTTTATAGCGAAGCATAGTCAGGTTTCCCCATGTGTCCACCTGTAGCATAGGGAGTTGCCAGTCTCAGAAGGGTGCATAGGAGCCAGAGGAGCAGTGGTAGCCCTAGAAGGGTCAGGATTGTTTGTCAAACTTTCTTCTAGAGGAAAGACAGACCATGGAATCTCACTGATTTGTATTAAGTCAAGGAAAGGCAAGTATTAATTATTAAGTTGCTGAATTGTGGAAGTTTTGAATAAGTGATGTTTTATGTGTTGTCAGCCTTCCCTGACAGCTCGGTTAGTAAAGAATCTGCCTGCGATGCAGGAGACCCCAGTTCAGTTCCTGGCTCGGGAAGATCCATTGGCGAAGGGATAGGCTACCCACTCCAGTGTTCTTGGGCTTCCCTAGTGGTTCAGCTGGTAAAGAATCTGCCTGCAATGTGGGAGACCTGGGTTCAATACTTGGGTTGGGAAGACCTTTTGGAGAAGGGAAAGGCTACCCACTCCAGTATTCTGGCCTGGAGAATTCCATGGACTGTTTAGTCCAGGGGGTCACAACGAGCCGGCCCCACTTTCACTTTCACTTATGCGTTGTCAGTGCATATTTTTACACAGTCATAGAATACTGGAGCTAGAAAGGACAATGAGGCTTGGCCTGTTTAGGAGGACAGGTAAGGAAAGGGAAGCCCAGGTGGTTCAGCTTCCTCCCCCTGGGTCACAAAGAGCCGTGTCGGGACTCAGACCTCAGAGTCTCCATGCAGTGCTCTTTCTCTGTTTGGCTTACAAAGCATTAGGTAAGTTGGAGTTCATAAAGCATATCAGTTTCGCTGCAGACTAAAGGAATGAAGAACACTTCTGTCAACTGGATTCATTGGTCCTCTTTACTTTCCTCAGAGATCTGAGTGTGGTCCCCGGGCCAGCAGCATAACCTGGAAGCTGGTTAGAAATGCAGATTATCCAGCCTTACCCCAGAGCCCCTGAATCAGGAGGGGCCAACCCTTCCAGGTGAATCTGTGTGCAGAGTGTCTGAGAACCGCTGCATCCCATCGGAAGTCAGTAGATCTTTTTTCAGAGCTCACATATAACAGCGTAAGGCCTTGTCCAATTTAGCACCACTTTTGAATTAAAAAATTTCTAATTAATGAGATTTGACTGCATGAAATGAGCCAGAAGAGGAAGAAAATAGGAAGAGATGTGAGGAGGAGGAAGACGGGGAGAAAGGTCGGCAAGCACCCCATAAATGAGAGCAGTCTGTCGGTTCTGTTCAAGAGGAGAAGGAAGTTGAAATTCAGGATTATCCTGTCTCTAGCAGGTTATCCGATCTCCTTTTGGTGAGAAAGGACCTTGAAATGTCAGTGTAACCTCATCTTCCTTTGCTCACAGATCTCGGCAAACATTCCTTCAGGCTCTGATGACAGCACTTAGACTTTGAAAATTGGGGAAAAGTCCATGTAATTGCATCTGAGCAGATGACAGACATTTATAAAGGAGATCACTGAAGTGTTATTGTTGTTTCTCCAAGATCAAACACTGGAAGCCAAAGGAAGAGAGAAAGAAAACAGAGCAATGACTTGATGCTTTCTCTTTATCGAACTACTTCACTCTCTCCAGGGTATTCTGTCTTTGGGAGACTAAAGACAAAACTGCATTGAGAGGCCACGGATTGTAGTAAATACAGAGCACTGTGCCTTCAAGTTCACTTGCTTCCTCTTAGGATAACAACCAGTTAAAGGTTATGTCATCAGGAAAGCAGAGTCTGTACCTTTCTAAGGCGTGTCGTTAATCAGATTTCATATATTTAGATGGGGCCTCAATTCTTGATTATTTTTTGTGCTCCTAATCTTTCTCAGGGAGACGGCAATGGCACCCCCCTCCAGTACTCTTGCCTGGGAAATCCCATGGACGGAGGAGCCTGGTGGGCTAGAGTCCATGGGGTCGCGAAGAGTCGGACACGACTGAGCAACTTCACTTTCACTTTTCACTTTCATGCATTGGAGAAGGAAATGGCAACCCACTCCAGTGTTCTTGCCTGGAGAATCCCAGGGATAGAGGAGCCTGGTGGGCTGCCGTCTATGGAGTCACACAGAGTCGGACACGACTGAAGCGACTTAGCAGCAGCAGCCTTTCTCAGACTCATCTAATGACTAAAAGATACATTCAAGTTCAAGAAGGCAGATAGCTTGGCAGGGGACCCATGGCTGGAGGTTGTATGAGTCTTTCTAGAAATTAACCAAATCTGTTAATCTATAGGAAGCCTCCAATTACAACTTTTATATTTTATCTGTCATCCTTTGAAGTCCCCAAACTAGCCAGGGGGAAAAACCCTGTGGGCAAAGGGACTTATTTTATTTAGGCTTCATCACAAGCAACTGGTTTGTTTTTAAAAACAACAACAACAACAACAACAAAAAAAAAAACTGTGTGATCCAGGAAGTTCACAAGCTGTCAAGGAGACACGGGTTCAGATCCAGAGTCAACCACTCTGTGATTTTGGACAAATCACTTAACCTCTCTCAACATACACGGTCCTAGCTGTGAAAAGGAGATTGTTTGACTATCTAGGATTATTTTTGAGGATTAAAGATATTAATTATCCTAGAGCTATCTTATGAAATTGAAACTTGAAGGAGCACAATTTGAGAACTATAGAATTAAGAGCCAAATAGTGTAAGAGAAGGCAGGAATGTAGTCAACAAAAATGAGGAACGTTGCACATTATGAAAACTTTATGGAGATTAAGCAGAATTTAACATGTCATTGAACATATTTTTCTTCCAAGGCAAGATTTATTTCTGAGTATTTTTGCCTAGTAGTCTTTTCTTGACCTACTTTGAAATGTATAATATTACTGAGGAATCTTCCATCTCCTTAGAAATGTTTTTCTGTTGCTCAAGCTAATTGTTTCGTCTTATCCCAACATTTTCCACTTCCTAATAATGCTCATCAGAGAAAAATAATTCATCCAATCATACTTGGAGGGTTTCTTTTTTTTCCTTTTCATCCTAATTTACTTTCCATGACCTTGAGGGTTTCTGGTCATTTTGAGTATTTGCAGTCCTTTTAAAATGCCATTTCTTAAGCACCCTCATAAATCCATTAGTGGACAATTTATTATTGTTCTATATACAGTGTGACATGTTCTCACAGTAGCTGCGTCATCCTCGGTTTGTTATGTTTTATGAAACGTTCCTGTAGTCCCAGTAAACAAAATAAGTCTTACAGGAAAGGATGGATTAAGGGGGAAAGTGTGGCCCTAAAGAAGGACCCAGCTCTTGTTTGTGAAAGAGGTTTGCCCTCCAAACCTACAAAGTGAACAAGGCACTGAGAATCAGCAGGAAGAATAACTTGTGTCCAACTGCAGAGAAATCTGATCAGTTTGCTCCTGTGTTGAAAGGTAAGGTTACACGGATCTCTGGAAAGTAAAGTTGCATAAGGGGATCTCCCTTTCTGGGAGGGGTACCTCTTTTAGACAGTTATTACCTACTGTCTCAGGATACTTAAAAAAAAAAAAAGAAAGTCATTTTTTATTTCAAATGTGCAGAGTGTGATTCCAATAATGGAAACATCAGAACAAGCATTGAGTGTTTTGAAAAGCTGGCTCCTTGTTGTCTGTCTTTGTGAGCTGCTGAGAGCCAGCAGAGATGACCCCTTTATGTGTCCTGTACTTGTGAAGGAGGTAAAGAAGCGGGGTGTGCCATCAGCATTTTGATTCAAGCCATTAAAGGCTGGTTAAAACTCTAATTTTCAGTCAAACTGACAGGGATACAGGCAGGCCATAGGGATGGATCAGGAAAACAGACCTTGCCACCCCGCAGCCAAGCACTCTAGGTTTCCTTGGACCCCATGAGTGCACAGGGCTTTCATCTCTCCACAGCAGTTCCAGACTAGAACATCTGAGTGCCTTTGGGCAGATAGACAAGACATGGTTCCTCTGTTCCCTCACTCAATTTAATTTTCCCTTTGTTTTTTTTTAGAATGTATTGCAGTCTAACACATTGTGTGTGCCTGTGTTTGTTGTTGTTTAATCGCTCAGTCATGTCCTCTTTACGATCCCATGGACTGCAGCACAGCAGACTTCCTTGTCCTTCACCGACTCCCAGAGCTTGCTCAAACTCATGTCTATTAAGTTGGTGATGCCATCCAACCATCTCACTTTCTGTCATCCCCTTCTCTTCCTGCCTTCAATCTTTCCCAGTATCAGGGGCTTTTCCAAGGAGTCAGCTCTTTGCATTGGGTGGCCAAAGTACTGGAGCTTCAGCGTTAGTACACATGTGAAATTGCTGATTATATGACCCTGTCTCAGTAATCTGTAAACTCCATGAGGGCAGGACCCATCTGTTTTGTTCACAGCTATCTTCCCAGTGCCTGGAACAGAGCTCAAAACCTCAGCCCTCATTCATTAAATATTGATCAAAGTGAATGGGTGAATGAATGAGTAGATGGATGGATGAATGGTAGGCTATAATGAGCAATGGTCTTGCTGCTCCTGCTGCTAAGTCACTTCAGTCGTGTCTGAGTCTGTGCTACCCCATAGATGGCAGCCCACTAGGCTCCTCCATCCTTGGGATTTTCCAGGCAAGAGTACTGGAGTGGGTTGCCATTGCCTTCTCCGGAGCAATAGTCTTAACATCTCTTAAAATCTAACTGAGAAAACCAGTTGCTTTCCTATAGCATGGATTGCCACTTCTAGCCTCTGGGGCATTTACATGAGGAAACTCATTATATATAGCCTTTCCTTTCCTTTACTGTCATGATAAAAATGTAGCTGAGCTATGAGTTGTGGGGGCGTTTGTATGGGTGTTGCCATTTGCAGTTTAATAATTCCTGGAAATGTTGGAAACTTGGGGAAATTGTACTGAAGACCTTAACCAGTTAAGAGCAGTCAAACTAAAAATTAAGGTACTAGTCAATGAAATTGGAGGAAAAAACAATCACATTCAAAAGATCATCACTTGTAGCTGGAAATAGATCCAATAAAGAGGTAACAAGTGGCCACAAAGGCCTAAAACATGTTTTACAGAGTAAGGACCCTGCTCAGTGTAAGAAATAGACACCCAGTGAAATGGGGAGAGACACCTCCTGAAACCATCCAGCAGAACCAAACTGAAATGGAATTTAGAATAAATATAATAAAATGCCATCCACAAAACCCACTTAAGACGGAAGAATTAGAATGTGTTTAATCTGAGATTAAAATGTAAATGGGAAAATGTAAAGAGAAAACAGATTTCAGAAAGATTCATTAATTTAGAGACCTGATTAATATCTGAAAGTCATGCCCTTTTTCTCAACCCTGCCTCAGCTCGCCATCCCAGCTGGGTGGACTGTGGGGCAGAGCCCAGACCCAGCCAGAGGAGGAGAGGGTAGTGACCAGACCCTGAAGTCAGGACGGGCTTGTTTGCCTGGCTGGATAGAAAGCAGGGAAAGCAGTGGAGAGGAATAGACTCAGACTGTAGGGTCGTCCTTCAGTATCCCACAGAGGACTGGTTCCAGGAGCCTTGTAGATTCCAAAATCTATGGGTTCTCAGGTCCCTTATATAAAATGGCATAGTATTTACATATAACCTGCGCATTTCCTCCCACATACTTGAAACCATCTCTCAATTACTAATAAGACCAAATACAATGCAAATGCTATATAAGTAGTTGTAAATGCAATCAGTGCAAATACTGTGTAAATAGTTACCAGCCCATGGCAAATTCAAGTTTTCCTGGAACTTTTTTTTTTTTTTTTTAATATTTGCTTTTCAGGGTTGGTGGAATCCACAGATGTGGAGCCAGGAGGCAGNCCCACTCCAGTGTTCTTGCCTGGAGAATCCCAGGGACAGGGGAGCCTGTTGGGCTCCTGTCTGTGGGGTCGCACAGAGTCGGACACGACTGAAGCGACTTAGCAGCAGCAGCAGCAGTACCAAACAGCTTCAAGCAATTGCATTTTTTTTTAATTGGAGGATAATTGCTTTACAATGTTGTGGTTGTTGCTGCTGTACGACGTGAACCAGCTGTGAAAGTGAAAGTCGCTCAGTCATGTCTGACTCTACAACCCCATGGACTATACAGTCCGTGCAATTCTCCAGGCCAGAATACTAGAGTGGGTAGCCTTTCCCTTCTCCAGGGGATCTTCCCAACCCAGGGATTGAACCCAGGTCTCCTGCATTGCAGGCGGATTCTTTACCAGCTGAGCCAGCAGGGAAGCCCATGAAGCAGCTATCTGTCTGCACATTTGCCCTCCCTCTTGCGCTCTCTTCCACGCCACCCCGCCTCTCGGTCTTCACAGAGCGCTGAGCTGAGCTCCCAGTGCCTTATGGCCGGCTGCCGCTGGCTGTCCCTTTACACGTGGTGGTGAGTATTTGCCAGTGCCGCTCTCAGTTCGTCCCACCCTCTCCTTCCCCCACTGTGTCCAAAAGTCCATTTTCTTCATCTGCATCTCTGTTCCTGCCCTGCACACAGGTTCACCAGTACCATTTTTCTAGATTCCATACATATGTGCAGGCAGCTGCATTTTTAAGTTCTGGTGGTTTTTGAGAGTTTTGCCTTCTTTTTCTTTTGTTAGTGTTTCTATCTGTAGATTTTGTACCTTTCCCTGGTACTTTTCTGTTTCCAGACTATTGTGAACTTGGAAACTAGGCCATTGATTTTAATTGTCTGTAGATTAAGATCAAGTCAGCGCTGAGGGAGGCTGTAATGATTTTTTTCCCAATGGTCCTGGTCTCATGTTTAGTATGAACTGCGTAACTCAGTTTCGACTGTCAGGAACATGTAGTTTCTGCTTCTCAACTGTGTTGTTACCAAATAACTGAGTCGCTGAGAGGTGCCCTGAGAATTATCTTAACAAAAAACTAGAATCATTTATGAATTAATTATGGTAGGATGAAGAGGAAAAAGGGCTTCCTGGTGGCTCAGCAGTGTAGAATTTGCCTGCAGTGCAGGTTCGATCCCTGGGTCAGGAAGATCCCCTAGAGGAGGGCACAGCAACCCACTTCCCTGAAGAATCCCATTTACAGAGGAGCCTGGCTGGCTACAGTCCATGGGGTTGCAAAAAAATCAGACACGACTGAGTGACTGAGTATGCACGAGGCGGGGTTACTAAAAGGTGTGAGTGGATCTAGATCAAGGACACCTAACACCTACTTCAATACCTCTCCCTGCATCTCTGTCTGCCCAACTGATCTGTTTGCGGCCGGAATAATGGGCGCCTCTCCTTGAATCACTTTCAGCTCTGGCACAGGGCACTGCTGGGCTAGGATAGTTCCAGCCTGCTAAGGCTGTACACACTTTTGTAGTCACAGGATGTCTGGCTTTGAAGGACAGGCGGATATTGTTTTTTTATGATAGCAGTGAATTGGTTCTTTGGCCTTTTTTAAATGCACAAATTGTCTAGGAGACATTCTGGTATCTGCATTTCAGCCCTTCTGGTTCAAAATGCAGCTTTGCAGGAGGACTGCCAGAGGTCACTGTTAAGAAAATCCTCTCACTATAGTCAGGACTCTCAGGCCCCTAGAGTCTTATAATGATGGATCTGGTTTTGCAGTTGCGTATCCCATCAAGCTGATTATTGCTGTCTTCTAGAAAAAGGTTAAGTTCTGTGGACAGCTAAAGGGAATAAAAGTCCTCCACTTTGAGTTTTTCAGTTTCTATTTCAGTCTCAGTCCTATAGCGCAATGCCACTGATACTTTAAAACAGGGGTCCCCAACCTCTGGGACCTAATGCCTGATGATCTGAGGTGGAGCTGATGTAATGGTAATAGAAACAAAGTGCACAATAAATGTAATGCATTTAAATCATCCCAGAACCACCCCCCATCACCCCCTGGTCCTTGGAAAAATTGTCTTCCACCAAACCAGACCCTGGTGCCAGAAAGGTTGGGGACCACTGCGTTAGAATAAAATCTCATGGAGATTCCTTGTCCTTCTGTGCTTCGGGCCTGGGAGTCCTCCTACTTCCACCAAGTTCTTGCACTTGGAGTAGGAGGTGACATAGTAAAGGAATAGCCAGGCCTTCATTTGTATCACTTGATCTTTGAATATGCTCTTTAGAATTAATAGCACCTTCTAATGATCTGCTAGCAGTGCCATTTAATAATGACTCTTCATTACAAATACTTCACACTATTCCTTTAAAGATAATAATGACTCTTCATTACAAATACTTCACACTATTCCTTTAAAGACTCTGGCCCCTGATTCTTCTCATAGAGTTCCCTCCTTATGAATCACTTCAAGACATACAGAAATAAAATACGGTGTCATTTGAGTTATTTAAGGAGATTTATTAAGTATTATCTGTGCAAAGAACTCTGTTAGATCTGGGAGGCTGCAGCCCTGTTAGGAGTATATGATTCAGTTACAGAGCCAACCCTCAGCAAAATCATGTGACCAGTTGGTAATGCTTTCACTTGTCAACTATGTNGGTGAAAGCATTTGCAAGAATAAAACTAACTCTATACTGGTAACCGCAACGTGTCCACTAACAGACAAGTCTCAGAGACACCTGGACCTGGGAGGTTAATGCTAGGTCTGTGTTGATCGAAGTGCCCCAGGCACCCTGCTTCATTGTCCTTACAGTCTGAGGGTCATAGATACCGCCAGCCCTTTGGTGGGATCCTTATCCTAAGCAATGAGGCAGAGAGCTCAGCTCTAGAAAAGGACGGAAGAAGGCCTCTGCTACTAAAGGGGGTTACATTCCTCTCTCAACAACACTAAACAAACCCGTGCCCGCAAACTGTCAGAATATCTTCCAAACGAGAGCCACTGCTCTGGTTTTTCCTGGAATGGTGTTCAAAGCCTGCTAGGTGTGAAGGCTTGGCCCTCTAAGCGGAGTGGGCTGCCTAGCAACCTGGTCTTTACCTTAAACTTGGCCCTGTTCCCTACACTGTGTCATCCTAGTATCTCAGACTCACCTGGCTGTGCTGGGGAGGAGGCAGGGTGGGTGGAAAGAAGACATATCTCGTCTCTGGGTACTCCAGGGTAGACCTAGGGCATCCATCTCCCCTGTCCACACCTTCCCCCTCTACCCCTTCATCTCTGTTGGGGACTCTGAGAACCATGTTTGGAATCTGAGTAACAAGATCATCAGCCAGTTCCTCCCACCCCACCCAGAGGCACAATAGAGGGCAAGACTGGACCCAGGGCAAGTCCTGAGGAAGGCCTACAGACATACAGATGGTTGGATGGACAGATGAGTAAGTCAGGCCACGGCAGGAGCTCCTGAGCACAGCTGCGTCCTGGGCTCAGGGCTGAGCACTCAGTCGTCCTCAATGGTGAGTTCGTGCTGGGTGGCCTCCTCGATGCTCTGAAGCAGGTTGATTTCCCACTGCCTCACTCGCTCTGTCTGTTAACAGAAAGGCATCTCTGAGGTCCACCTTGTAAGAACACTGATCTTTGCCAGAGACAAGCTGGGTAGGAAAAGCAGGTGCCCATCNATGCTCTGAAGCAGGTTGATTTCCCACTGCCTCACTCGCTCTGTCTGTTAACAGAAAGGCATCTCTGAGGTCCACCTTGTAAGAACACTGATCTTTGCCAGAGACAAGCTGGGTAGGAAAAGCAGGTGCCCATCCGGGACTGCAAGGCCCTCACATGGGTCTGCTCTTGGGCACCATGCAGGACTCACAGGTGAAAGCTAGCCTGGCCAGCCTTTGCATGCCAGGCACTATGACCCCATGCCAGTCAGACCCCAGGGGACTGAGCCCAGCGTGAGGACAAGCAGGCACATGAGCGAATAGAGGGAGCTAGGACCCCAGGGTCTGGGTCTGACAAGGGCAGAGAGGGGTTGCGGGGGAGGAGACAGGAACAAGGAGGGATCCGCCAGGCGTGGGCAGAGAGTGTGAGGGGTGGAGTGGGCACTTGCAGATGAGTGTGTGAGGCTGTCGAGACAGGCCATTTTCCTGCTGTGTCTTCTAGGGGCTCTTCCAGGGTGGCTGAGGGCAGGTAGAGGAGGAAGGGCCCCTAGGACAGTGGGATGGGGGTGGGATGACTCAGGCTGTTGAACAAAGTAGAGAAGATGGGGGTGGGATGACTCAGGCTGTTGAACAAGGTAGAGGCACGTAGAAACACAGTGGGCAAAGTTCAGACGGCTTAGCCTCATCTGGTAGTGTGTGGTGTGAGGGCTGGATCTCAAGAGGACAAGTCACAGCCGAGAGGAGGACAGAGAGGGCGGCTTTCTAGGACTCCACTCCATCCCCCCAGCCCCTCAACCCCAGGGCAGGCTGATAGGTGTGCTATGGAGTTCGAGGAGTGCATGGGAACTGCGGGAGGCACCACAAGCAAAAGTCCTTCTTGTGGGGTCATGGGGACCCCTCAGAGTCAGGGAAGGGTGGGAACAGGCAGGGCCCGGGGCTGGATGGTCTCCTTCAGTCCTGGTGACCTCATGATGCCCAGGACATGACCCCTCAACGAGGAAAGAGCAGCATTTACTCTCAGCTGTCACCAGGCTGCCTTTCGGGGGGGCTTGGGCAGGGACTCCAAGCTCTGGGGGATGGGCTGGGGTCGGGTCGGGTCCTACCACAGCAGCCAGCCTCTTCAGGTCCCGAGGCCTCCTCCTGGCGGTGTCCGGGATCCCGGGCAATCCCAAGTTTGGTGGTGATCTCCTCGCTGGTGGGGACTTGCCCTTCTGCTGCTGCTGGGTGATGGAGGCTGGCACGGGTGGGTCTTCCTCAAAAGCAAAGGGGTCTGAGTTGGATCCGAGCTGCTCCCTGGACACTTCAGAGGCCTCGATGGTGGAAAGCCGCCTCTTTCTGAAGGAGGCCATGAGGCTGACCCCTCCTGGGGACGACAGGAGGTCCCAGGAGGGGCGTACAGGTAGTGGGGACTCGCCTGCAGGGCCCCTTTCCCGGTGGCTGGGGACATCGCCCCGTAATCCTGAGTGCCAGCTGAGGGCAGCTCCCGCCGGGGTGCTGTGCCTCAGGGCCCACCTCAGGGATGACCGTCTGGTCATGGAAGAAAGGTTCTCATCCTCAGGGGAGCTCAACCCAGAAGCCTGTCAAAACAAAACACAGAGGTCAGCGTCCCAGAAGGTCAGTCACAGCCAGGGGGAGGCTTGGGCTGGGCACCGAGCCCCCGGGGAACTTTCCTGAGATGTGACCACCGTAAGGCAGGGCCTCCAGTTCTTCCCCAGTGAGGGGAGCCTCCAGCACTAAGCTGAAACCTGGCCCAGGACAAGACCACCCTCGTACTCTGCCTGTCTTTTTAGTAGTTTTCTGGGGTTTTTTTTGTTGTTAAAATGTTAAGCATCCATCAAAAAGATTTTTTTTTTTAAAGGATAAGACAAAAACATATGACTTTTAGATAATGTTTCTTTAAGAAAAAAAGTTTGAAATGTCAATGAAATCATCTTAACCTTGAAACTCAGTATGAAAAAGCAAAATTGCAGTTTTTTTGTATGTAAATGCAATCACATTGGGTGGGCATGGGTGCTGAGAGTGGGGTAGGATGTTTTCTCAAAATCTTGATAATATCCCAATCCCAAACCCATTGATCGGTGGTAGTGACTTCATCATGGCCACTTTTCTTCTTCCAAAATAAACCCTTGATTAAACCACCAGAGGTGCTGAAAATACAGTCTAGAGAGGGTTTCCTATGGAAACATTTAATCCATGGAGTGTGTTGGAACTTTCAAAATCTGTTCTTCTGGATTTCTCACAGTATTCTTGTAAGGTGGGTGTAATCATCACCCAGGAGCTGAGGGGAAGTCAAGTTCAGGTGGGGTGAGTGACTGGAAGCAGATAAGCAACAGGGCTGAGCTGTGGGCCAAAGCTGGTGAAGCCCAGATTTGGGGATGCCTCANGTATTCTTGTAAGGTGGGTGTAATCATCACCCAGGAGCTGAGGGGAAGTCAAGTTCAGGTGGGGTGAGTGACTGGAAGCAGATAAGCAACAGGGCTGAGCTGTGGGCCAAAGCTGGTGAAGCCCAGATTTGGGGATGCCTCAAGCTGGGCCAGAAAGCAGGGAGGAAGTGCTCCCTCCCCTTGGGAGAATGAGCTGATCACAATCACTTACACACAGTCTACTGTGCAGCCCTTGGGGTCCTTTTGAACACTGTTTCATTTAGCAAAAACCCTTAGAAATAGATTGTTGTAACTCTAACTAGGGCTTCCCAGGTGGTTCTGTGGGTTCCATCACTGGGTCAGGAAGATCCCATGGAGAAGGAAATGGCAATAAACTCCAGTATTCTTGCCTGGAGAATCCCATGGACAGAGGAGCCTAGCGGGCTCAGACCATGGGGTAACAAAGAGTCGGTCATGACTAAAGTCACTAAGCAGCAGCAGCAACTCTTATTAACCTGAAAGATAGGATTTACTCCAGAGAATCAAGTTGGCATCAGAAATTGCCAAACTGTCTTCCAAAGCAGCTGTGCCAATCTTCCATCCCACTGGCAGCACAGGAGGGTCCTGGTTCCTCCACATCCTCACCAACATTTGGTATTGTCTATTTTTTAAATTTCAGTATTTCTAATATATGAGTCAGTTCAGTTGCTCAGTCGTGTCTGACTCTTTGCGACCCCATGAATCGCAGCACGCCAGGCCTCCCTGTCCATCACCATCTCCCGGAGTTCACTCAAACCCACATCCATTGAGTCGGTGATGCCATCCAGCCATCTCATCCTCTGTTGTCCCCTTCTCCTCCTGCCCCCAATCCCTCCCAGCATCAGAGTCTTTTCCAGTGAGTCAACTCTTCACATGAGGTGGCCAAAGTACTGGAGTTTCAGCTTTAGCATCATTCCTTCCAAGGAAATCCCAGGGCTGATCTCCTTCAGAATGGACTGGTTGTATCTCCTTGCAGTCCAAGGGACTCTCAAGAGTCTTCTCCAACACCACAGTTCAAAAGCATCAATTCTTCAGCGCTCAGCTTTCTTCACAGTCCAACTCTCACATCCATACATGACCACAGGAAAAACCATAGCCTTGACTAGACGGACTGTTGTTGGCAAAGTAATGTCTCTGCTTTTCAATATGCTATCTAGGTTGGTCATAACTTTTCTTCCAAGGAGTAAGTGTCTTTTAATTTCATGGCTGCAGTCACCATCTGCAGTGATTTTGGAGCCCCAAAAAATAAAGTCAGCCACTGTTTCCACTGTTTCCCCATCTATTTGCCATGAAGTGATGGGACTAGATGCCATGATTAGTTTTGTGAGTGTTGAGTTTTAGGCCAACTCTTTCACTGTCCTCTTTCACTTTCATCAAGAGGCTTTTTAGTTCCTCTTCACTTTCTGCCATAAGGATGGTGTCATCTGCATATCTGAGGTTATTGATATTTCTCCTGGCAATCTTGATTCCAGCTTATGCTTCTTCCAGCCCAGCATTTCTCATGATGTACTCTGCATATAAGTTAAATAAGCAGGGTGACAATATACAGCCTTAGTGGTATCTAATTTGCATAGCAGTCTTCATTTGAATTTCTGTAATGTCTAATGATGGTAAATAAATGAAAAGATGATGACTATCTTGTTTGGTGGAGTAAAGTTCAAACAGCTGCCACATCTAGAATAAACTCACCTATTCAACGACTCAGATTGGATTAGAACACAAATCCAACTTCACACTGTATACAGTAGGATGCACTAAAGATCAGAAGCTCAAGAAAATTTCGAAGTAGGATGAAACAATGGAGGGACTTCACTATTTATATCAGAAAAGGCTGAATTCATAGCAGAATACATTAATACATCAAGACCACAAAAGTACAGTGTAATAAAAAATAAAAGTGAAAAATTTTCTATTATAATTATCTTTGCACCAGATTGTATAGCATCAACATTCATAGAGCAAAATTCAAGAAATAAGGAGAAACATAAATGAAGTAGTGATGATAATTCACTTTTCTTTTTTTAGCCCCCGCTAGATCAAGGAGAAAAAGAAATGATCTAAAGCTCTTGGAAGATAATCAGCACCTGTGAAAGGAGATGAAGTCTTCCTACTTCAAACAGGGACCAAGATCTCAGAATAAAGACGTGGGGTGAGGGGGAAGACTGGGACTTTCACAAAAGAGAAACTTCAAGGAGAGATATTTTTTATTAACAAGAGCTATCTTTAACCCATTTATGAAAATGAAAAAAACAATGATTCAGTTTTGGAAATTTGAATACAGTCATATTGTAACATTGAAAGTTTACAGATAAAATGATTTAGTATTGTTTTACAAATATTTATACACAGAGCTTACAGATAAAAAAATGTATTGCTTTACAAAAATGATCTCCTAGTCATACACATGAGAAATGGGAAAAAACTGGGATTTCAAAGGAGTAGGGAAGAGAGATCTTTTTCTCATTACATGTTGTTCTGCCTGGTTGGCCATTTGGGAGAAAAAAAAAAAAAAGAATGGTAAAATCATGCCCCTACCTCATGCCTTACATCTGTCTCTTATACACATC
>SJYS01002909.1:1496461-1525254 GCA_006410695.1 Philantomba maxwellii
TTGGACAGGACTGAAGTGATTTAGCATGCAAGATTCCTGAGATAGATAATATAACTGATAATGTAAGGACCTGATTATACTAAATAATGTAGTATTTACTAGATAATGTGAATTCAGAGGGCTAAAAAAAGTGTGAAGGGAAGACCAGTCTCTTCCTCAGTCACCTAATTTTACACCTTCCCCTGCAAGGCGGGCCAATTTCTTACACATTCTTCTTAAAATAGTCCATACATTTAAAATCACAATGGCACATACATTCACTTTACTTGTTTGTGCACAAACAATAGCATATTCTGTGCCTTCCTATTTTTACTTGACTTGGAAATTTTACTTGCCTAATCTTACAGACCTTGGAGATTTTTCTCTCTCAGTAAATATACAACTGCCTTTTTCTTGTCAATAGCTACCTGGTTTCCAAGGACTGGGTGCCAGAGAGAGTGCCTGGTATCTGGATGGAAGCAGGCCCATTTCTCACTGTCTCGGAAGCTACAGTGACATTTTTCTTTCCATCTAAGAGCATATCTAGAGACAGGAAGTTTAACAAAAGAGAAAGCCATGATCATCTATTCCTGATAAAAATCTGATCTGAGGCTGAAAGGCAGAGGAAACCGGGGTCTGTGCTCAGTTCGTTAGCCTCAGCCCTCTCTCTCTCTCTCTTTTTTAAAACTTATTATTATTATTATTATTTGGCCACACCGTGTGGTATGTGGGAATTTAGTTCCCCAAACAGGGACAGAACAGGTGCCCTCTGCAATGGAAGTGCAGAGTCTGAACCACTGGACCACCAGGGAGTCCTCAGCCCTTCTCTTAATGGCTCTGAGTCCGTCTACTCTCCGGAAGCTCTGTTAACTGGGCTTTGGGGGCTGTGGTGAGACTGCGGAGCTTGGCATCAGTCCTGGGAGGTATTGTCCCTTTCCTTCCTTCTTTCCTCCAGAGAAAGGCTCTCAAGACAGCAACTGAGGGGCCTGTTGTCTTTTTCCTGCAGAAGCAGAAACAGTTCCGGCTTTGCTACTGAGAAACAAGGCTTTCAAAGACTTAGGTTCAAAGCGCTCCTTCCTCTTCCTGGGCCTTGATTTCCCCACTTGAAAATTGACCAGTGGGCTGCCCTTGTCCAGCTCATCTCTCCTGCTTTCCCTAGGTCGTCCAGGGAGCACTGGCAGGCTCAACCTGAAGATGTCCCTTGAACAAAACAAGCNCACCTCAAAAATAATGTTATAAAACTCAGAACTGTTGTCAGCTCCTGAACCAGAAACTAAAAATATGACCAAAATGACTGTGAACTTCCAATTGCAATTTTTTTCCCCACCAACAGTAATTTTATTGTTGTTGAGGAGACGCTGGGGGCAAGGAGAAGTGTGTGTGTGTGTGACAATTTATTGATATAGTAGAGGCAGAACACAAGGCAGGTAACTTGGTGAGGGCCACAGAGCCAGTGAGTGGCTGGAAAAAGATCTAGTAAATTAATTTTAACTCGATTCTTCTTGAGATGGGGCTTCCCAGGTGGCGCTAGTGGTAAAGAACCTGCTTGCCAATGCAGGTAGATATAAGAGGTATGGATTTGATCCCTGGGTCGGGACAATGCCCTTAGAGAAGGAAACAGCAAACCACTCAAGTATTCTTGCCTGGAGAACCCAATGGAAAGAGGAGCCTGGTGGGCTATAGTTCATGGGGTTGCACAGATTTGGACAGGACTGAAGTGATTTAGCATGCAAGATTCCTGAGATAGATAATATAACTGATAATGTAAGGACCTGATTATTTGGTATAATCAGGTATTATTTGGTAGTATTTACTAGATAATGTGAATCCAGAGGGCTAAAAAAAGAGTGTGAAGGGAAGACCAGTCTCTTCCTCAGTTGCCTAATTTCACACCTTCCCCTGCAAGGTGGGCCAATTTCTTACACATTCTTCTTAAAATAGTCCATACATTTAAAATCACAATGGCACATACATTTACTTTACTTGTTTGTGCACAGACAATAGTATATTTTGTGCCTTCCTATTTTTACTTGGAAATTTTACTTGCCTAATCTTACAGACCTTGGAGATTTTTCTCTCTCAGTAAATATAGAACTGCCTTTTTCTTGTCAATAGCTACCTGGTTTCCAAGGACTGGGTGCCAGAGAGAGTGCCTGGTGTCTGGATGGGAGCAGGCCCATTTCTCACTGTCTCGGAAGCTACAGTGACATTTTTCTTTCCATCTAAGAGGATATCTAGAGACAGGAAGTTTAACAAAAGAGAAAGCAATGATCATCGATTCCTGATAAAAATCTGATCTGAGGCTGAAAGGCAGAGGAAACCGGGGTCTGTGCTCAGTTCGTTAGCCTCAGCCCTCTCTCTCTCTCTCTTTTTTAAAACTTATTATTATTATTATTATTTGGCCACACCGTGTGGTATGTGGGAATTTAGTTCCCCAAANATTCCTGATAAAAATCTGATCTGAGGCTGAAAGGCAGAGGAAACCGGGGTCTGTGCTCAGTTCGTTAGCCTCAGCCCTCTCTCTCTCTCTCTTTTTTAAAACTTATTATTATTATTATTATTTGGCCACACCGTGTGGTATGTGGGAATTTAGTTCCCCAAACAGGGACAGAACAGGTGCCCTCTGCAATGGAAGTGCAGAGTCTGAACCACTGGACCACCAGGGAGTCCTCAGCCCTTCTCTTAATGGCTCTGAGTCCGTCTACTCTCCGGAAGCTCTGTTAACTGGGCTTTGGGGGCTGTGGTGAGACTGCGGAGCTTGGCATCAGTCCTGGGAGGTATTGTCCCTTTCCTTCCTTCTTTCCTCCAGAGAAAGGCTCTCAAGACAGCAACTGAGGGGCCTGTTGTCTTTTTCCTGCAGAAGCAGAAACAGTTCCGGCTTTGCTACTGAGAAACAAGGCTTTCAAAGACTTAGGTTCAAAGCGCTCCTTCCTCTTCCTGGGCCTTGATTTCCCCACTTGAAAATTGACCAGTGGGCTGCCCTTGTCCAGCTCATCTCTCCTGCTTTCCCTAGGTCGTCCAGGGAGCACTGGCAGGCTCAACCTGAAGATGTCCCTTGAACAAAACAAGCAAGCGCCATCCTTCACGTGGCCGTGCGCTCCTGGCTGGAATTGCACTTTGGCTCCAGGTCTGAACCTTAACAACAGGACAAACACAGTCTGAAACGCGGACCGTTTGCCCTCCTTCCACCCACGGTTTGCGCAGGGCTGTGCACGTACAAACAAAACAAACTTATTTTGAACACTGCCCTCGAGCACGCGGCGCTGCCAATCATTAACCGCTGGCTGAGGTGGCCCAGCCCGCGCCCTTCAAAAGGCGCACGCGGTGCTCAGCGAGCATCGGCCGCCGCTCAGGCAGCATCCGCCCACCGAGCCGCCCCGACCGCCCAGCGAGCGCCGGTTCCTGCCTGCCACCCACCGCTGGCGATGCCCGAAGTCCGCGCTGTCCGAGCCTGGCCGCTTCTGCTATCGCTGGCCGTTCAGCTCGGCGCGACGGTCGGCGCTCCCCAACCCTGGCGCTGTGCGCCCTGCTCCGCCGAGAGGCTGGCGCTCTGCCCGCCCGTGCCCGCCTCGTGCCCGGAACTCACCCGGTCCGCGGGCTGCGGCTGCTGCCCCATGTGCGCCCTGCCCCTCGGAGCCGCATGCGGCGTGGCCACTGCTCGCTGCGCTCGCGGGCTCAGCTGCCGCGCCCTCCCGGGAGAGCCGAGGCCCCTGCACGCCCTCACCCGAGGCCAGGGCGCCTGCATGACCACGCCCAGCGATGAGGCCACAGGTACCACCGTCTCCTCCCCTGGCTTCCTCCCCTGGGACAGATGGGGTAGGAGGCTCGGGCAAGGCAGGGAAGGGGGCTCCCCCAAAGCCAGTAGAGAGCAAGCCCGGCCAGGCTTAGAGCTTGCGGCCAAAGCGTGGACCGGGAAAGGATTTTAAGTCGTCCGGATGAACCCTATTGTTGTGTGGTCCTGCAGGGGCGCTCAGGATTAGGGAGAACACACACAACTTGGTGAGAGAGTTGGGGAGGGGGCCCAGAGCCCCCTTGGCAGCCCACTGACCTATAGAAACCTGGACATGAGAAAGGAGGGAGGCCATGGGGATGCCCAGGCAGTGGGTGCCACCCCAGGTGCCCCTGGCCCTCCTCTTTGCCATTTTCCAGAAGGCCTGCAGTGGGAGCCCATCCTGCTGGCTTCCTGGGAAGTGTTTGCAATGTCCTTTGTAATATACGTCCTGTGCAGACCATTATGTGCTTACCAAATGTTTACAGAACATAATGTGAAAGTTTAGGTTAAAAACATCACTTGCATTCATTGCCATAGAAAAATGGTGTTTGATGTGTGTGCCACCTGCTCAGAACTTGACAATTAGAGCTTTCCCGAATTTTGCAGTGATTTATTTGTAGTGGGAAGCAGAGGAAATACCCACTTCTCTGCCTTCTTTCCCTACCTCCCTGTCGTGGCAGTTGCGTGTCCAGTGTGGTTCTGTGATTCTTGGAGCCTTTCTGTGGCTCTTTGTCCTGATGGGGGTCTGCTGGAGGGGAGACGGTTTTTCTTCTGGTTCTCTGCCTTCTGAGTCAATGAAATGGAGTCATCTCTGTGGCCCTCAAAGGATAGGGCACCCCCACTCCAGGGGAGTCCCACAGGAGAGCCAGTTCTCCATCATTCTGTCCATGTACCAAACCCAAACCTTAGGACCCCCTGCATGAAATCTGGTGACCCATTCTCCTCTTCCCAGGGTCGTAAAGAGATCACTTTGACTGTGGGAAGGCAGAGTCCCTGGAAAAGAAGAGAGTAGAACTGCAGTCTAGACCCCACCTCTGAACGAACCCTACCACCTGTTCATAGGGAATTACTAAAATGCCCATTTTATGGATGGGAAAGAAGAGGATGGGGGTGAGGATTTGAATTGTGGTTTAGTTGCTAAGTCGTGTCTGACTCTTGTAACCCCGTGGGCTATAGCCCACCAGGCTCCTCTGTCCATGGGATTCTCCAGGCAAGAATATTGGAGTGGGTTGCCATTTCCTTCTCCATTTGAACTGTAATCCATGGCTTTCTCTGGGCTCTTCCCAGGCTGTGACAAATGTGCATTTGGCTACATTAGAAACAGGGCACTCTTGCCTTTGGTATTGCTGTTGGGTTACCCCTCTACCCAGAAGCCACTATAATTTCCTTTAAAGAGGAAGTAGGCAAAACTCTGGGTCAGTATGACCATCCTGTCCCTGTTTGGTTTTGTGGGAAGGGAAGCAACTTCAGGGCGTCACAAGTGCAGAGGCTTCGGTGAGGGTGGCTCATGTGCTTTTGTTTTTCCATTTTCAGATACAAAAGACACCACCATCCCAGAGAATGTGTCCCCGGAGAGCTCAGAGATAACTCAGGAGCAGCTTCTGGACAATTTCCACTTGATGACCGAGTCCAGTGAGGACCTGCCCATCCTCTGGAATGCCATCAGTAATTATGAGAGCTTGAAGGCTCTTGAGATCAGTGACGTTAAGAAGTGGAAGGTGAGACCCTTGAAGCAGGGGGAACCTCTAGCTTGAACCTGCTGGCCCTGCCGGTTCGGTCCTGAGCCCTGGCGATAGGCACATACTTCCCCAAAGCCTAGCAGACATTCCTCAGTTTCAACAAAGGAACCTGCTGGATAGAAAGAAAATGCAGTCCATGCTGTGCGGCTTTAGATGCATTACTTCATGTCTCTGAGCTCATCTCTAAAATAAGGGTGTCAGACTAGCGGTGTCTAAAGGGCACTAAGCTGTTCTTATCTTCTGTCGCATCTTTTCCCCCACTTTTAAGAAATTGTGTTAAAATATTCATAACATAAAAGTTAGCCCTTTAACCATCTTAAAGTATAAAGTCTAGTGGCTTAAGTACGTTCACATTATTCTGCCAGTGCCGCCACTGTCCATCTTGAGAGCCTTTTCATCTTCCCAAATGAAAACTCTGTCCCCATTAAACACAAACTCTGGGTGGCATCTTAATTGGTGTCTGTTTTCAGTTCTACCACTTGAGGGCGGCAAAGAATCAAAGTTGGAGTGACGGTTCATTTGTGAAGCCAAAAATCACTTCTGCAAACATGCATCATCAGAAAAGTGGAGGATTGAACTGTTTTCTAGGCACTTCAGAGTTTCATCTGGAAATGATAACAATAGGGAAAAGTTCATTCTTATTTCAGATTGTTCAAATGAGTGCCTTAATCCTCAGTGAATTTGGCTTATGTGAACTAACCTTGTAGAGGAAAGTTGTACAAAATTCAGAAGTCTCTGCTACTAAGTCCTCCATTCACAAAGTTGTGCCCAGATGACTGGTGCCAGAATTATCCATGGTGGGG
The DNA here is from genome assembly GCA_006410695.1 of Philantomba maxwellii. NCBI lineage: Eukaryota > Metazoa > Chordata > Mammalia > Artiodactyla > Bovidae > Philantomba > Philantomba maxwellii. The sequence continues at coordinate 1,502,755 of SJYS01002909.1, forward strand.
AGGGAAGGCAGGAGAGTTGGAGAGCTCGTGGGGTTAGTGACGCTCTTGACCCTTTAGGTGCTTAGCGAATGTTCAGGAGGGGGGGCGTGGGGTTCCCATCTTTTATGTTAACAATTCAGGACAGAGATTAAGCCACCCTCCTTCTACAGGTGAGAGAGTGAGGCCCAGGGAAGGCAGGTCCAGGCCTGTGCTCAGAGCCCACATAAAGCCTTCTGCATCCACTCCCCGCCTCCACCTGAGGCTGACAGTATACTGTCCTTCATCCCAATGTCAATTTATCCTTTTAGGAGCCCTGCCAGCGAGAACTCTACAAAGTGCTGGACAGATTAGCCAGGGAGCAGCAGAAGGCAGGAGACAAACTTTATAAATTTTATCTGCCAAACTGCAACAAGAATGGATTCTATCACAGCAAACAGGTATGTGCATCCTCACAGGATGGCCCTTACTACTCACACCTCTGCTAAGCCAGTCTTTCAGTGAACAGGGTGTCCAGCTCCAAGTAAGCACTGTGAAGCCCCATAACTGATCATATCGTGTAAGACTAATTTCTCTGGGACTAGGAGCCACTAGCCCCTGGGAGCCTGAAGATAAGCTTGGTGCTTACCGTCAGTGGGGGACGCTAGATGCAGGGGTTCCGGGCTGAGCGTTATTCCATCATCCAGCAAGTCTGAGCAGGTGGGGACCTTCACAGGCCCCTCAGGATCTCAGTTTCTCACCATAATAGAGAGGAAGGGGACAACTCTACTTAGGAAAACGATGATCTGTTTCGACATCTCTCACATTTTTCTCCCTACAAAGGAAAATAAATGAACTTTATAATTCATTACAGTAGCATTGTTTCTTGGATAATAAATGAGATTAACAAACCAAGACCTAATTTTGAAGAGCCCTTTCAGACTCAATGAAGCCCAGATTCTGTGAATATTTCTGGAGGAAACTGAGAACCAGGAAGTGCTTTGTAACAGATGAGGAATTTGTCAGAGAAGGTCTGCCACGCGCGGACAGGCTCCCTCTGGGCTCATCAGCTCTGATGTATGGGCTGTGAAGCCAACAGTTGCACACATGCTATACCATTCAACACACACCTGACGTCCTTATTGCACCGGGCACTTGATCTTTGTCTCCACTGTGACGTAGGATTTGCCCTCAGTCATGGTCACAGCCAGTTTGGGGGGCTGGGTTGCTCACAGTTGGTTCTCAGCTGGGCAGCACGGAACCCCCCCTTCCCCTCAGCTTCACTGGGGCTGCTCTTGACCTTGATCCTTCTCTTTGCAGTGTGAGACGTCGCTGGAGGGAGAGCCTGGGCTCTGTTGGTGTGTCTACCCTTGGAGTGGGAAGAGGATCTTGGGGTCTGTGGCCATCAGAGGGGACCCCAAATGCCAACAGTATTTTAACTTACAGAACTGAAAACAGATACAATATGATTGAATTCCTGCACATGCAATATTTAAGTACATAGTATATTTATACTCTGAAATACACACACACTTTTATATAGAGAGATGTATATGTATATATATGTAGGAATTACTTTTTTATACTCCACATATTACTTGTAGTTTATTTATTCACCATAAATTTATTTTTTCTACACAGTAACTTGTGTTATATTAATTTATGTATCATGAAACACTTCCCATCACGTTGTATGTAAATACTTGTATTTTAGCTCTTCAGGGGTTCGTGCTTCTGTCTTAAAGAGCATAGGAAACTACTGCCTAGCAAGTAGCAATGATTTTTTTCAAGTGATTCAATGGAGGATGTTTAAGCTGCACATAAGAATGATTTACTTTATTTACCGTGTTTAGCGTAAATTGGCAGGGAAACTTAAATGTTGATTATGTAGTCAAATCTACATGTGATAATGTCGTTAAATGTTAAAATGTGCATTGGATATATTGTCAAACATGGGAACACAGTGTAAACATGGAATAAATGTCCCACTCTGGAACATTGCTACTGTCGTGGACATTGGTTGAACATAATGTCTTCTTCTTTCCTGAATTCCTTCCGTCCTCCATCCTGCCCCTTCCTTGTGTGGCATTGGTGATTAGAGTCTGCAGGCTCCTTGTACCCACAGCTGGCAGGTCTGCTCTGCCCACCCCACTGCCCAGGGCACCCCTCCGTTTGCAAGCCCTAAGCTCTCCACTAGCTCTTCCCCTTCCTCTTGAAAACAGGCCAGGGTTTCTCCCATTTTCAGGGCAAGACAGAATCACTTCCTTAACCTCCCCTCGCCTGTCTGTTCTCTGACTCTTCCCGACCCTGTCCTCTGCAGGCTCCAGTGGTGCCCTCCATGATGGCACCGTTGGCCCCTCTGTTTGCCTGACTAGGCCCTGAGCTCACAGCGTGAGTCTCTGTTTTGTGGATTTCTTTCTTTCTTTAACTATTCTCTGCTTGCTTTTCCTGACACCGCCCCTTCTCATTCCTGCCTGCCCTGCTGACTTCTCCTTCCTTGTCTCCTCTGCATGGGCATCTCATCCCTCCTAGGGGATCCCACCAGGTCCCTACCTGGTCTGGGCTCCCCATCCTGGGTCTGCCCCTTCCCTGTCTGACCCCATGTCTGCTCCCTTCCTCTGCCCGGTCCCCAGGGCTCCCTGTGAACTCAGCTCTGAGACTCATCATTTAAACTGTACCAGTCAGTCTGATGTGAGTCAACCATAGATAGCCTCATCCCACCCTAGTAACAGTGTACAGCATCATGGTCACCATTATCCCACAGTGGCAATAGAAGCGTTCTCAGCACTCCAGCCCTCATGAAACCCCTGTAGGACCCAGCTTGAGGGACTCAGGAGCAGAGCTGGGGGAAGGTGGACGGACTTCCCATGACATGTGGGAGGTATCTTCTGGGCAAAACTTAAAGGACTCAACTCTAAACTTGAAGGAACCATCACAGCAGTGCCTACAGAGGTCCTCATCTCAACCGAAGTTGGGGGCTTTCATCCACCTTGCTTAGGTGGTTAATTGAAAGTATCAGTTAAACTATAGAAATATCAATATGGTCTTGGATGCGGGGCCCAGCCCTGTCCAGTCCCAAGGCTTTTGAACATGCTCTCATGGATGGGTCATAACTGGCCACTGTGTCTCATATTTCTAGCTCCAGTTTCTCTCAAACACATCAGGAGTTGATGGGCATTTGCGAGGGAATCTGAGTTAAGGGTCCTTCATGATTTCAGTGCCCCTACCGCATCTTTTCTTGTTGTTGTGTCCACCGGATTCTCCAGCAACCTCTCAGCAGCTCCCTTGGGTCAGGGGGCAGCTCTCTGTTCACTGGTAGAAGTTGTGCACCCATGTGTGGAGAACGTAGTCACAACAGCAAGTCCCACGGGTGCACACAGGTGTCTGGGGGCCTTGGCTCTGGGGACAGCTGCTTGGCGAGACAGAAGGACTTCTGCCCAGATGTGTTTGGAAACTCTTCCATGTCTGATCCAGGCCATAAGCATTATTAACAGGATGGCTTCTGTGGGTGCGTCAGTTCTGGAGCGCTGCTGCTCTGAGTCCTCACAGCCAGCAGAGGAAGAAGGTACGAATGGAACCTCTCCCTGGTTTTCATGCTTTTGACTCTATGGGTCTAAACTGGGATAACACGTCCCTACTTCCTGAGCTTGGGACTCCCTCAAATCTGAGGCAGCTAGAGCAGTGCTTAGAAGGAAATTTACAGCTGGACAGGCCCCTATTAAGAAAAAAAATCTCAAAAAACTTTAGGACAATGGAAAAGGAAGGTGAAACCAAATCTCAATCTAGCAGAAGCAAGGAAATAATAAAGATGAGAGGGAAATAAATGAATAAATGGAGAAAAGAAAATCAACTGAGAAAAATCAGTGAAATCAAAACTTGTTCTTTGAAAAGATCTACATGATTGACAAATCTTCAGCTCTTCTGACCAAGAAAAAAGACTCCAATAAATAGAATCAGAAATGAAAGATGTGGCTTTATCACTGATTTTACAAAAATAAAAAGGATTATAAAGGAATACTATGAACAACTGTACACTAACAAATTGGATTACTGAGATGAAATGGAAGCATTTTAGAAACACATGAACTGTCCAAACTGACACAAGAAGAATTAGACTATCTGATTAGACCTGTAACAAGTGAAATGACTGAATTAGGAAAGGAAAAAGCTGCCCATTAATAAAAGCCCAGACCCAGATGGCTTCTTTGAAGAATTCTACCAAGCGTTTAAAGACTACAAATTCTTTACAAACTCTTCCAAAATTTAGAAGATGGGAGAACACTTCTCAATTCATTTTATGATCCTACATTCATAAAAATTTTACCTTGATTCTACACCAGACAAAGACATCACAAGAAAAGAAAACTACAGCCCCAAATCTCCTGTGACTATGGGCACAAAAATTCGCAACAAAATACTAGCAAACTAAGTCCAGCAACATGTTAGAATAATCATTCACCATAATCAAGTGGGATTTACCTCAGGAAGGCATGGTTGTTTTAACATCCTAAAATCAACTAATGTGATAAACCATACAAATAAAATTTAAAAAACCCCACAGATCATCTCAATAGGCTCAGAAAAAGTATTTGATAACATCCAACATCCTTTCATGATAAAAACTCTCGACAAACTAGGAACAGAAGGAAATTTCTTCAAGCAGACAAAAGGCATCTTGGAAAACACCACAGCTGACATCATGGTTAATGGTGAAAGTCTATATGCTTTTCCCCTAAAGTCAGAAACTAGACAAGTATGTCTGTGCTCATGACTTTGCTTACATTGTGCTGGAGGTGCTAGTCAGGTAAGTTAGGCAAGAGAAAGAAATATAAGGCATCTAGACATAGGAAGAAGTAGAGCTGTGTCTGTTTGAAGATGACATGATCTTATACATAAAAAATTCTAAGGAATCCACTAAAAGATTATTAGAACTAATAAATGATACAGAGTCCATATATAAAAATTAATTGCTTGCAACAATCAAAAAATGAAATTACGAAAATTTCACTCACAATAGCATCAAGAAGAATAAAATACTTAGTAGTATACTTAACAAAAGAAATACAAAATTTGCATTCTGAAAACTACAAAATAGTTTTACAAGAAATTAAAGATGAATCACAAGCTGGAACTGAGATTGCCAGAGGAAATATCAATAACCTCAGATATGAAGATGATATCACATTAATGGCAGAAAACGAAGAGGAACTAAAGAGCCTCTTGAAGAAGGTGAAAGAGGAGAGTGAAAAAGCTGGCTTAAATTTCAACATTTCAAAAAACTAAGATCATGGCATCCGGTTCCACCACCCCATGGCAAATAGATGGGAAAAAATGGAAACAGGGACAGACTTTATTTTCCTGGGCTCCAGATCACTGCGGATGGTGACTGCAGCCATGACATTAAAAGACACTTGCTCCTTGAAGAAAAGCTATGACAAACTTAGCGTACTAAAAACCAGAGACATCACTTTGAAAACAAAGGCTTGTCTAGTCAAAGATATGGTTTTTCCAGTAGTCATGTATGGGTGTGAGAGTTGGACCATAAAGAAGGCTGAGCGTTGAAGAATTGATGCCTTTGAACTGTGGTGCTGGAGAAGACTGGAGGGTTCCTTGGACTGCAAGGAGATCAAACCAGTCAATACTAAAGGAAATCCTGAATTGGAAGGACTGAGGCTGAAGTGAAGCTTCAATACTTTGGCCACCTGATGCGAAGAGCTGACTCATTGGAAAAGACCCTGAAGCTGGGAAAGCATGAAGGCAGGAGGAGAAGGGGACGACAGAGGATGAGATGGTTGGATGTCATCATCAACTCAATGGACATGAATTTGAGCAAGCTCCGGGAGATGGTGAAGGGCTGGTAAGCCTGGCGTGCTGCAGTCCATGGGGTCGCAAAGAGTCAGAAATGACTGAGTGACTGAACAAAATACAAAAAGGCCAAAACCCAGCTGCCATTTCTGAGGTTCTGGGAGCAAAACTGGGGGACTGCGCATGATCCCTGCACACCAAGGGGGTGGCCGGACCACCTAAGCCACCGCTCCAGCCCACCTATCGGCCCCTAACCTTATTCCATTTAAGGGGCAGGTGCACCCCACTCCTCTGACCCATCTCAGGAAGGCAGCAAGGACACTTGTTACTTGCTCTCACACCCTGGTGCTGCAGCAGGAGCCCCAGCCTGGATTTCTCATCAGGCCTCTTATCAGTGTCTATTGATTAAGGAGTCCAAGGACACAAGCTGGTAACAAAGGGAAGGGAAACCAGCAGCAGTGATGCCTTGGACCTTACTCATCCCTGTGCTCCTGCACTCACTCCCCACCAGCTGCATGGCCCACTTGCTTTGTCTCGTTTACTGTGTTTCTCTACAAGAGCAGTGATCCTGTGTTTTGTTCTCTGCATACAGACGGTTCTGGGATAGAAAATGTGGGCAACATTACTGGTGGAATGTGGGGCTGGGAGAGGAGGCCAGGCCATTCTCAATGCTGGGGGTGTGGCTGGGCTGGGGTTGTGGGAGTGGGAGCCTGAGATGGCCACGGGGCTGGGGGGGTGGCGCAGACACCCCACCCCCAACTCTGGGAACAGATGCCTTCCTGGGCGGTGGGCCGCCCCTCCCCCACACTCCAGCAGGATACTTCGGTAAATAAAAGGAATTCATTCATGTTCACTATGGAAGTTGTTGAAATTGTAATGAAATAGAAACAAAATAAGGACATTATCTACATTCAAAGTATAAACAGGTTATCATCTGGGTGTATTTCCTTTCAGTTGTGTGTATGTGTGTATACATAATTGCATTCTGCTTTTCCTTTACCTCACCATGAGCATTTTTATGTCTTGTTAATATCAAAAACATTTTAGTAGTGGCATAATATTCCTTCTACAGAGGTTATTTCAGTTTAATATGTCCTAGTGGTCTCTGGGCACATTCCAATTAGGCCTTTCTGCTAAGTTTCTGTACAAGTATGGTTGGTTCAAGTTTGGACCACATGAGAAAATGACTCTGGACAGGTTGCCTCATCAGAGAAGCCCTGTTTCATGACACCCAGGTCAGCATCAGTGACTGAGATTTTCCTAGTGTGTTCATTTTCTGGTTGAATCCTGGTAAGGTGTTGTCATAGCAACCGCTTGGCCTCGGCCTCGGTGAGTAGAGAGCCTCATCACTCCTTTCCTTGTGGCCTTGGGGATGGTGGCTGGGGACCTGCACTCAGGGCGGTGTAAGCTGAAGCCTGAGGGTGGAAGGTCTACCTAGGTGACCGAGGAAGGGAAGGTATGGGGCAGAACGAGGTGGGTGCAGTTCACGTGCTTACTGGACGTGGCAGGAGAGCATTTGGAAGAAAAGGTGACCACAGGTGTGGAAGGAGGTGGAGAATGAGGATAAGAAAGGGCACATGATTTGGGGGCTTCCAGGAAGACAAGCCCAGGGGGCTTATAGAGTCAACATCCTGGGTAGCTCACAGCTCATAGTGGCTCCAAAGGGCCTGCCAGGTTCCTGCCCAGGTTCCCAGGACCACCTCCCCCACCCCAGTGCCCAGAGCACCCACAGAGCTCTATGCTCATCACACACAGCTCTGTGATGCAGGGCCCACCTGAGATGTTCTACTAACAGGTCAGTTATGGTTCTAAACAGGAGATTCCTTGATGTGCATTTCATCCTTTGATGCCCAGAAGTCACAGGCTCAGAACTTTGCCTGAAGAGGCTCTGTGACAAGGGGCAGCTGTTCCAAGGCTGTGGAGAGGGGACGGAGACCCTGGAAACCCGCTCCATGTCTCCTGGGGTTTCTATCCCTTTCTGGCCTCATCCACTCCCTTCTCCAGACCAGAGAGGGGTTGGCTGAGTGGATCACAGGAAAGGATGTGCGGCTGAATGCTCCAGAATGTTCCATGCCTTCTCCTGCTCAGCCATGAAGGCTGCCCGGAGTGGTGACAGACAGGACAACAGGGGATACAATCTAAAGGCCACAAGGGTCAGGTGGTCACTCAGGTCAACAAGCTGGCCTCTTAGAACCAGACGTGACCCAGTCACGTCTGCAGCTCTTCACCCACTGCAGACATGACCCAGCACCCCCATGGGTACCAGCAAAACCCGAGGGTGGCTCCTTGGGTTCTCTTGCCAGACTCAGCAGGGAAAGTTGGAAAGTTCCAACTACAGCCGGAACACCACTGCCCTCTGGTTTGTTAGTAACACAAAAACTGGAGGAAGGGGGATTTCTTTATGGTAAAAATTTTATTTACTATTTATAAATACATTGCAAGACAAACTTTTCAAAAATATTTTTTTTTCTCAAAAACTTAATTAAAAAAATAAAGGAAAGCTAATAGGTAGGCGGAACATCTTTGAGATCCCTTTGTGTTCTCCAGGAGGGCTGTGTGCAGCGTGGATCCAACCAGAGGCTGCAGGGGGGTGGCCAGGGACCCCTCCCCACTCTCCTGCAGACTTGGGAGGGCGCCCCCTGGGAGAGTGGCCGAGCCCCATGCACAAGCCCCCTCCGTCGGTCGTGGCTGTGTTTATATTCTATAGCAACGCTTACAACTCATCTAGGATTATCTAGTATAGGTGCTATCATATTTGGACGATGACGTATACACTGTGAACAGTCAGGAAGAGGGTACTCTGTGTGTACTTGTGACTTAGAAAGAAAAGGAGGAAGTCCAAGTGCACCAAGCAAGGGCGATTCTCTGTGCTCCCAGTGTCCCTGACCGGCTCCCCAACAAGCCACTCGTCTTCCAGGTTATATAGGATGATTATTTTTTATACTGTGCAAAGGAGGACAAAAGGGGAGAGATGAAAAGAAACCTTTTTTGCCTTCAAGGAGCTTATCCTCAGAATAAACTTGCTCTTGAATGGCTGAGTGGGCGTCATCTGGAGAGCCAGGCTATTACTTGTGATGCCTCTGGCTGTCGCCCTGCCCCCTTGCCCCATGGGGCTTCAGCAAAGCCCGCGTCTTCAGAAAGCTGCCTGGCAAAGAAGGGTCAGATATCCCCGCCTTTGTCGGTTTCCAGAGTTCCCTAGATCATTCTTGTCATTTCTTTTTTTTTTCAAACAAGATTCCACTTGATTCTCTCCACTTGTTTCCAAGCAGTGCAGGCCCCTTGAAGATACAAAATACCTTCTCGGTCCAGGGATCCTGGCCCCGGTAGCCCCAGGTGAGTGTGTCGGGATGAGCAGGCATTAAAGGACAGGGCGTTCCTCTTCTTGATGAGGCCTTGTCTCATCTTACAAGTGGAGACAAGCGAGTCTACCTGAGCAACACCGGTTGCTAAGGCATGAAGTGGAGGGTTGGCTGTGGTGGACAGGAGGGGAGGGTCCCAGGGCAGTGTGAGCTACGGCGGCACCGTGGTTGAGCTTACAAGTATTTTTATAGGAAGCGACGAGAAAAATCAAACTGCGTTTCACTGACTACTGGAAAGTGGAAAGATGCCAGGTTCACCATGTGGAAGAAAACTAGGCATTTCAAACATCTCTTTCTAAACTTTGGTTAAAAAAAAAAATCAATTCACCACAAAAAGAAATAGAAGTCGAGGCTGTAGCCAGCTGCTGATCATGTCCTTGGCAGTCTTTTGTGCAAAATAAGGCATATTTGAGCTCCACATTAACTAAAACAGAAAGAAAAAGGAATGTGTTGAAATAAATCTCCCCAAAATCAATTATGCCCACCCTGGGATAATCAGGGTGACACCCACACATTTGGCAGGACAGGGGCTCACTCTGCACTTGTTAATGAAGCAGAGAACTCCATGAGATGCCCATAATGTCCACTAACATAGTCGCCCTATCATTACAATTATTATTTTTTTAACTTGCAAGGAAACAGAACTGATCACTAAAAATGACATTTTCTTCTGTTTACTTAAATTTGTCTTGAGACCATGAAATATATTTATCTTTTTTTCTCCCAGTGGCTCTCAGTTATGAAAAGAAAACAAAATGAAATATCATTTTATTCTTTCATATGATGGTTTGAAATTTCATTTTCATATTAGATTTTTTTTTTAAAGAAAATGATTCATTTATTAATGAGCTTGCTCAAAAATCAAGGAAATCACAAGTCAAAACCAGTCACTAGTTTGCAAAGGAAACACCTTTCATAAAGCCTGAAAACAAAAGTTCAACAAAAAGTTAAACCAGAAACATGTTCATTGTTCCCATCCTTGCTAAAACCTGGGGCTGGTAACTGTTGCTTGAGGAGTTTTGTTCTATGATAGTGCAGTGTTAGGTATGACTCATGGGCTTTAATCGATAGTAACTAATCTTTGATAAGATCTTTCATTAAAAGCGGTATTTCATACTACAATCAGATACACTTTCATCTTATTGATCTGATTTTTCTGTGGCTCTTAAGAGTGTCACCAAACAAAGTATAATTAGGACAAGGCCAATTTTATGTTTGGTGGTGCTGGTGGTTTGGTCAGTAAATCATGTCCAACTCTTGCGACCCCATGGAGTATAGCCTGTCAGGCTCTTCTGTCCATGGGATTTCTCAGGCAAGAATACTGGAGTGGGTTGCCATTCCCGTCTCCATTCATATTAGAGTTAAGTAAACTTTATATTAAAATGATACTATTCATTGACTCAGGATAGCTGTAATGTATTTTACCAGAAAAAAAAAATGCTACCATCTTTTAGAAACTCATTCTTTCAACAAGTGCTTTTGGATGAAAACAATTTACATATGTAATTAAATGAACCACGAGGCTCATGGGGGGGAAAGCTTAACTTTGGAAATCTTACACTGCATGTGCAAGAAGGTTTAAGTGTTGTAAATTCTTTAAAATGAAGCAAAGTGTCTCCTCCCAGGTGTGCAGTGGTAAAGAATCCACCTGCAATGCAGGAAATGCAAGAGATGTGGGTTCAATCCCTGGGTTAGGAAGATTCCCTGGAGAAGGAAATGGCAACCCATTCCAGTTTTCTTGCCTGGAAAATCCCACGGACAGAAGAGCCTAGTGGGAGCATGCATGCGAGGTGTCTCTTAGACAGCCTGGCCACAGACCCTCTTTCCTGCTCTTGTCTGGGCAGATTGAGAGCTCTGTCTTGTGTGTAGGACTGTCCTCCAGGCCAGCGCAGCTGCTGGGTCACCAGCCCCTGGGATCTAAGTGTCCCCTCCCACCAGGGCCGGGTCCTGTGCCCCCGTGGACCCCTGCCAGTCCCCAGCACTTACGTGGCCACAGTCTACTTGCTCTCCATGCTGAGGCAGTGCACATCCCCTTTCCCCTTCACGCTGAAGGCCGGGAGGGGCTGCCCGTACTTATCCACACACCAGCAGAAACCCCGCTTCCTGCCCTTGGAAGGGCGGCACTGTAGGCAGAGCACAGATTAAATGAGCCCTGGGGAGGCCCCACCTTGGGGGTCCTATCAATGGGGCAGGTGGTCAGCACCCAGGATGGCTTCCCAGCACGGTCCCTGCTACCCTCAGAAAGCACAACTGATCAAGGCCTTGTGTGCACAGCGTGTGTCTGGGGCTGTGATGGGTGGATGTGAGTGCCCCCCAAAGCAAGGGGACCTGGTGGTTTTGTGTCCCTCAGGGTCTCACAGGAGTGGACACTAGACCCCGATGGCCCTGCAAAGTCTATCTGCTGAATGGGGGAGGCATGACAATGCCCCTGTGTATGTGGTACCTTCTCGGGGTAAGTCTGCTGAATAAGTGATTAATAGAAATATACAAAAAGGCCAAAGAGACCTGTTCAATGATCACTGAACAGGATGGGGCCCTCTGATCGAGGCCACTACCACCAACACTTTGAATATGGCTGTGCTGTTCTGTGATTAATTCTGTAGGTACTGGGGTAGGAGTTGTCCCACTAAAAAGTCAGTTGAGATGCTATTAGAACATGATCTGAAATCTACACAGGTGTACTCCCTATGCCTTCAAATGAACACATCTCCCATATGTCTGATCCTGTACAGCTGGGCACCATCAGGAAGGCATGGGCCTACAAGGGTCTGACATGGGACCTTAGGAGAAGCTTCCTGCCATAGGACATCACATCAGGCTTCTTGGGAATTCTCTACAATTGTTGATAAAAAATGTCCCTCCATGGTGCAATGCTAACATGTCCTGGTCCCTCCACGGCTAGCAAAGGGGTCCCAGGAGGCCTTACACTGCTTGCGGGTTGGGAAGGAGTCATGGACAGTGAGAAGACACTCATGTGAAGCCCCTCAGGTCTTGGGTGTGGTGGTGGGGGGGCAGGGGTGGGAGCAGGGGCTGCGGCCGAGGACTCAGGTGGAAGCCCGTTCCCTCGTCCATATCAGCGGAGGACGGATAGGAGCAAGTTGCTTGGATGGTGCTCACCTGCTTCTTCTTGTAGAAGCCCTTCTTGTCGCAGTTGGGAATGTGGATGGCCCTGGGGCTGAGTATGTTCAGGAACTTGAGGTGGTTCAGTGTGTCCTCCATTTCCCGGCGGCAGGGCCCCTGGGGAGGAGGCACAGGTTACNCTCACCTGCTTCTTCTTGTAGAAGCCCTTCTTGTCGCAGTTGGGAATGTGGATGGCCCTGGGGCTGAGTATGTTCAGGAACTTGAGGTGGTTCAGTGTGTCCTCCATTTCCCGGCGGCAGGGCCCCTGGGGAGGAGGCACAGGTTACCTGGGAACTCTGTGTCTGATAAAACCCCATAACACCCGAGGAACTGACCATGTGCTCCTCAAGTATCTTTTGTCTGATTCAGTTGTCACCATTCTTGTGCAGATGCCAACCACAGCCCCCTGTCTCTTCTGTGATTCCCCAGGGCAAGCTACAGGACTGGGACAGGACACACAGGCCAGGACCCTCAGAGGCCACATGAACAAAAAGAGGCCAGCTTTGTGAGAACACTGCTCTGCCCAGCAGAGGTCTGAAGAGCAGTACACTGATTGTCATGGGATCTCTGCCACAGGGGAGGGTCAATATCCCTTCTGTAGGAGGGGCTCACAGCTGCTCGGTGCATCAGCAGGACCACCAGAGTAACTGCTGGGCTCTTGAGTCAATGGTGACCCTGTGATCTCTGGATACCCACGCCAGGCAGCCCCATCCCCACATCTGCAAGAGGAAAAGCTCTCACGTATTCTGTCTCATGCTTGGACTCGGAGGAGTTCTGGGTGTCTGTGTTCTGAGACTCGCGGTCAACCTTGTAGCGCTGGCTGTCCTTGGTATAACCTTTCTTGATGACATCCATCTTGGTGTGGGCAAGGTGGGATTTGGAGTCGGGCACCCGGCGTGTGCTGGGGAGAGCCTGGTTCTCCGTGCTCCCCACGCTGTGGTCCTCTTCCGACTCACTGCCATTTCCTTGAAGGACACAAGGAGGCACAGACTTGATGGTCATTGATATTTAATGACCGTCTTTTCAAAATCTTACCATTTTGATCAAGTCTGATCCACATGGAAACGTGATTCAACAATTCCAAATAGGTTTAGAAAAAACACGGTAAAGTATTATTCTATAATATTAGTGGTGAATGGTACTCCCTTGGCCTCAAGAAGTCATCTTTTAAAAATTAAATGTGATGTGCTTCTACAACATATGTGCTGCTCAAGAAAATGCTTTTCATGCTCTCAGCTTTCCCGTATCTCTCACCCTCCACCAGGACGGGGCAGATCTGAGTCAGTGAAGGCTCAGGCCCATTCAGAAATCCGGTAGGGCTACTTCAGAAATCCGGTGGGCCTCCTGGGTGTGGGACTTGTGGACAAGCGTATCTTCGCCCCACCTGGACTTGCTGCATCAGAAGCACTTGGGTAATGGTGGCACCTGGGAGTCAGCAAGACCCAGGGATTCTGATTCCAGCCTGTCCTAAGCGGTACCAGGTAAATGGCTCAGATGGAGAAACTGAATTCTCTGCAAAGCAGCTTTACCTCAGGCACCTGGACTCAGGAGGCCTGTCTGGTAGTGTTCTATATGGTGTTCACGGTTGCATCTCTTACTCACTGTCCAGGTAGGGTCTGGAACACTCAGGAAAGCTACACAGACCCTGTGCATCCTGGGGCACTGTCCTGGATGAGTCCTTTCTACCTCCTTTGCACAGGAGCAGAGGGGACAAGGACATCTCCATCTCTCAAGGCTTATAATCCTCTGTGCCAAAGAGCTTCACTCTGAAAAGGAAGCCTTCCTGCAGATCTCTGACTATAACCAAGCTAATGCAGACACATTTGCTATGGGCATTGGAATGTCTACAATGTCACTGGAAAGTCAAGGACTCTGACTAAATGTACAGCTGATGTGGAGCCAGGATGTTCTGCCCATTTCTTTTCCTGGATGAACCTGGGATGTTAAGGGAGAAGGGCCAGCAGAGAGCACCTTCCTTTTGTCTGGTTTTATGTAGCCAGGACACTGTCAGTGCCCTGAGGCTATCCTCCCAGGTAGGGCTCAGTTCACTATCTGATTCCGTGTCTACTACACCTGAGGTGCCAAGTGTACTGCTGCAGCTGACCTGTTCTCTACCCTCCTGAGAACACACCCATCGAGATGGCAGCCTGCCCACCCTCCTGGAAGCCTGCCAAGGCTTCTGGCTCCGGGCTCTGAGGAGCAAATGCCTTGCTCTAGCTTGGAGAATGCTTCTGGAGGGTTGAGTAGGGTTGAAAGATACTCTGCTCTGTTGCAGAAACTGCTCTCTTCAGGAGGCTCTTTGGACAGGTATGCTCACTGAGGTGTTTGGAGAAGTCCCCATTTCCTCTGGTTTTGATTTCCTCACCCAGGAAAAGAAACGGTTCCTTGAAGAGAAGTGGCAAATTTCCCAAAGGGTCTAGTGTCTGGGAAAGCACAAATTCATCCAGCTCAGATCCGATACAGTAAGTTTTAAATTTGGTTCCAATTTCCTTTCATCTTAGTTTTCTCTTTTCAGGGAGTACTGGGCCAAAGGGGAATGTTAAGAATATGTAAATGAATATATTTGCATTTCTTTTTCAAGAACTCTTGAGTAATTTCTTTTGGTTTCTTTCTAAGGCCTGCTGACAAGCACAAAGAGAAACCCCTTTCATTTAAGCCACAGATAATTGTTTTAAACTTTTGACTGTGACTTAAATTTACTTCTCCCCCTCAAGTGAATTTGAGAAGTCACTTAGATCTTTTTGTAATTTTATAATAAACTACATCAACCTATACTATGGAGATCCTATGACAGTAATCATAATGCCTATTAAAGTCTGGCTCCAAACGATAATATCTGTAACAACTTTTAAGATCACCTTTTGAATTTCCAAAAATGCACAGTAACAGTGAAGTACTCACACAGCAAATGACCCAACTGCCCTGAGTGTCAAACACATCCAGGAATTCTAACAGTCTACTATAGCCAGTATATGTTTTAGGCAGTTGTAATTTTACCTTTTCCACTAGTCTTGGAAAGGAAATAGCCTCACCTGGGAGAGGAAACCTGCACGGAGGGAAATTAGAAGGGGACTTCCATCCTTCTAGCCACGGATGTTGGGGCGGGCGGAGGCTAGCCTACTGTGCTTTGTCCAGCTGGAGGTTGGAGGTGGGGGCTTTTTCTCCTAGCCTTCAGCGATGTGGAAATTTTTTCACTCACAGGGCTGAAGCTGGCTAAGCATGCTTCAAAGTTAGAGGAACAGCTGCCACCTCAAGAGTCACTTTTTTCTGAACGTCAGGTTGTCCGACTGCAGAAGATATACCTGGTTCCCACCTCCCTGGTTTTGGGACACCCCTGGACGGGACACTGCTTTGCAAACTGTGGTCTGTGCATATCTTAGTACTTTTAAAGCCAGGTACCATTTCCTACAACGTGCCTGCCCACATTGCCGGTCCAAATGCACCCCGTCCCGTCCCCTGCGCCTCTAGGTCCGCAAGAATCGTCCGCGCGGACACATTCGTTCCTAGTTCGTGGGAAACCGAAGTCGGAATTGGGCCGCACAGTACACGCCCACATTTCCGCGCGGCGTCTGCATGAATGGCCGGAGAATCTCTTCCGTCCAGGACCTCTCCATTGACCACTGACCTCCAAATCTGCTCCCTCCCTCCCCAGGGGATCTATAATCCGTTTTCGCCGAAAGAGTTTTACAATTTACAAGAACGCGCAACTCAAAGAACGAAGAGAGTAGAAGGCCGGTCGGGGAGGGTACCTCCGGCGAGCGCCCTGTCGTCTTGAGGCTTCAGCTTTCCCATGTACAACCCTCGGGGCTGGAAGAGCTACGAAGTAGCACCACCTCTGACCTTGGCCCAGGGGTGCGCTTCGGCAGCGCATCTGGCGCGGGCAGCTCACCTGGCGCGGGCAGCAGGTAGGGGCTCAGGCGGCCGACGGCGCTGGCGTTGGCGCAGAGCCCGCGGCCGTCCAACAACGCGTGTAGCGGGCGCGGATCGCCAGGCGGCGGCTGGCAGCGGAGGCCGGAGCCACAGCGCTCGGTGTAGACGCCGCAAGGCTGACCCTCGCGCAGCGCGCAAGTGAGACAGCACCCGCAGCCCGGCTCGCGCACCAGCTCGGCGCACGGGGGCGAGGGGGGCGGCGGCGCGCACTGGGCAACGGCACGCGCGTCGCACGGCTCGCAGCGCACCACCGGGCCGGCGCCCACCGTGCTCGCCCCAGCGCGTGCCGCCGGCGGTCCGCGGAGCAACGCCAGCGCGGTCAGAGCCGCAGCCCAGAGCGCGGGGCGTGCCCGCAGCATGGCGCCCGCAGTGGGGGCCGGGTGCTCGTCCGGCCGCGGGGCGCGGGGACTGGGCGGCAGCGAGCTGAGCGAGGCTGTAGGAGCGGGGCTGGCAAGGGCTGGCCCTCAGCGTGCAATAGCTGCCGCGCTCGCATCTGGGCGGTCCGGGCGCGCCGGCCGCTATATAGAAGCCTGGCGGCCGANGGCGCCCGCAGTGGGGGCCGGGTGCTCGTCCGGCCGCGGGGCGCGGGGACTGGGCGGCAGCGAGCTGAGCGAGGCTGTAGGAGCGGGGCTGGCAAGGGCTGGCCCTCAGCGTGCAATAGCTGCCGCGCTCGCATCTGGGCGGTCCGGGCGCGCCGGCCGCTATATAGAAGCCTGGCGGCCGAGGACACGCCCCGGAACGGCGCGCCGGCTGCGGGGAGGGGAGCGGGGGCGGGCCGGCGCAGACCCGGCTCCGCCGACCCGCGCCAAGCCCTGCGTTGCAGGGTCGAGTGCGGGGGCGCATAGCCCGCGGCCGCCGCGGCAGGCACCTGTTTCGCTACCGCAAGCCCGGCGGCCCCCCTCCCCCTCCATTCCCGGAAACCTGGCAGCCCCACCAGTCTGCAGTCCCAGGTGCCTCCGGCCACCCAGGAGTCTTGGTCACCCCGGGATCTCCGGCGCCCCAGGCCACGCCAGCGACCCTGACCTGGGCCACTCCCTTGCAGCCGCCCTTCTCTCTCTGTGTCCCAGGTTGAGGTTGCTCCGGGTCGAAATGGTGTCAAGGAAACTGGTGAGCGCAACTTCTCACCGTGTGTACTTTGCAAAGCTTTGAAAAATTTAATTCCTCGGGTCGGGGGGTGGAGGATGAATTTCTGAATGAGGATGCTCGATTCGCATCTAGGTCTCAGGGAGCCAAGGACTTGGGGCTTTACCACAAGCAGCCCGCCCGCCACAAACGCGCGTCTGCAGGTGCTCACGTGGTCTTCGCTCTTTCCAGATAAGAATTCTCAATGCCTTGAGGGTTCGCACTTTCCGGGTGTCTGCAAGTCCCTGGTTACTAAAATGGACCGGCGGCAAATGGTTACTTAGAGGGTTTGTCAGAGATTTGACATCACGCTTGTCTTTGATTTAGGTATTTTCCCTGATGAGGTTTTCAAGTAGAGCTTATATTCACAACAAAAGAATATAAAAAAAACCAAAACGAGCATTGCTGAAGTGTAATTTATAACTGAATAGTCCTTAAAATTGGTGATATTCACTTTTTTTTTTTTTCAGGCTAGTTTTTTTCAAGTTCCCAGCGGTGCGTTGAAATGGAGACTCTGGGAGTCTCGCTCGTCTGTGTAATCTGAACACCTCGCATTATGCGGGGCGGTGGGGGGAGCGGCGGGGTGGTGAGCCGGAGGGCGCAATTGCTCCCCGAAGTCTCCGCGAATCCGGTGGGCCAGCTCCGTGCCGGTCAATGGTGTCTGCCCTCCCCTTCCTTAGGTGACCAACAGAGGACGCCAGTGGTCCAGGATTGAATTGGGAATTATCAATACCCTTTCAAGGTTCTTAAAAAGAGGCTGTGGATCAGCAGTGGCAACCCGCGATACCACCGCGGGAGCGGACTCTCCTGGACGCTGCGGAAAACGGATACTCCCCAGCTAGGAGGAGGATAGGCGTCTAGGCGGAGCCTTTTGCAGTTTGCAGTAGAAACATCAAATAAGGACCTCCTTGCGTCCTCTCCTGTCCATAAAGGACAGGAGATAGGATGGGACATATCCCTTTTCAGTAACAGAATTCAGCTGGCCTGGTTATGATTGGTGATCGCTGGGGTCAGCCTGGTTATCTTCACCTCATGACAGAAACCTCCCATCTCCTTCCTCCACTCTGGCCAGAGCTCTCCTCTTTGAGTGTGTGTGTGTGTGTGTGTGTGTGTGTGTGTGTGTGTGTGTGTGTGTGTGTGTTAGTGTTATATCACCATAGCTAACCTCCTTTTAGAAACTGGAAAGGCCAATTTACTAATACCAAATAAATAATAATAGCAATAATTGAGGGTCTTTCCTGGTGGCTCATATGTTAAAGAATCTGCCTGCAATTCAGGAGACCCAGGTTTGATCCCTGGGTCAGGAAGATCCCCTGGAGAAGGGCTGGCAACCCACTCCTGTATTCTTGGCTGGAGAATTCCATGGACAGAGAAGCCTGGCTGGCTGAAGTCCATGGGATCTCACAGAGTTGGACACGAGTGACTAACACACACACACACACACACACACACACACACAAATTATTGAGTCTCTACAAAGGAGAGGAGATCAAAGGCAAACAGAGGGGATTTTGCCTCCCCCAGCCCACAAAGCCACAGCCCCTCATTTCTGTTACCCACCCTAACCCACCCAGAACTCAGACTAGACTGCCCTGTTTATTGTGAACTGTGCCATAACCATTACTCCCTATTCCCTTTCTCCTGTACTACTTCTGCATCCATATGTCATCTGCTTTGATAGCCAAGAACAAGAACAGAGTCTCCAATTCCATTGGAAAGTTCAACAAAACTTGTTACTCAATAACTAACCGTGGATAACGACTGATACTTTAGATGGTTTCTATAGCAAAAGATTCTTGGAGTGGCAAGTCCCCCTATGTTTAGTACTGTGTTATACATGGGATGAGCTGATCTTTCGTCAGTATGACACTTTTTACCAGCATTATCATCTGAGTAGTGGACAAGGGAAGCCCAGGGAGAATGTCTAAATCACCCTGGCCTTGCAGTTTGAGAAAAGGTGAGTGTTCTGCGAGGGAGTCCCTAGGGGGCGCCTAAGCGCCAGGATGTCCTCCAACAAACCAGAGACCAAGAAAACTAAAGGTTACATTGTAACTTTCAATAATATTCCACAACCACGTTTTATAGACTGTCATGGCCTTTTTTCTGAAATCTTGCACCAGGAAGTAAGTAAATCTGTGGCAGTGATGTGGGAAGAATTCTATTTCAATTTTAGTCATTTTTATTTGACATAACTGCAGGGAACCACACCTCTCCCCATGGCCCTCCTTCCCCCCTAATGTAATTGTTGCAGGGTAAACTTGGGGTCTTGAATGGGATAAAACTTAATTTTATGGCATGCTAGGGGATGCCAACTTTGGCATGATAGGATTTAATTAATTTGGAGTTTATGGTTTAATCTGGAGTTTATGGTTATAACATAAACTATAGCAGTTAGTAGGAAAGATGGCTTTTCCCCTGGGGAAGGTACTTGGCATACAATTGCTGAATTGTAGCAGACAACCATTGGCACGAAGGACAGGAGACAGGATGGGACATTTCCTTTTCACTAACAGAGTTCAGCTGGCCTGGTTATGGTTGGTGGTTGCTGGGGTCAGCCTAGTTATCTTCACCTCATGACAGAAGCCGCTCATTTCTTAGAGCCCACTGCTCAGCTCACAGACCCCTTGTCTCCATATGACATCTGCCTCCCTTGCTTCTCTTCTGCCCTGGCAGGACATGCCACCCTACCGTCTCTCTCCCTGCCTCTAGCAGCAGGCTCTCTCTTCCACATCCCAGAGGTGTAGCTGTCAGGTTTACCTGCCAGAGTAGGCTTTGAACAGAAATGTTCTAACTCCTAGAGGGGAGTGATGTTACAGACCTAGTTTCGGGGATGGGTGCCATTCTGCCTAAAGCTTTGCCATTTCCCACTAGGAGATGTGGGGGTAGGGAAAGGGAACCTAATTTCTCCTCTATCAAATGGTCTGCTGGTAAGCCTCCTGAATTTGTGGATGCATTACTGGGCTTCCCCAGTGGCTCCGAGGTACAGAATCTACCTGCAGTGCAGGAGATGCAGGAGATGTGGGTTTGATCCCTGGGTCGGGTAGATGCCACTGAAGGAGGGCACGGCAACCCACTCCAGTCTTCTTGCCTTTAGAATCTCATGGACAGAGGAGCCTGGCGGGTTCAGTCCATAGGGTGGCAAAGAGTCGGACACGACTGAAGCGACTGATCACACATGCACGCAGGACACTACTGCTGGGAAGAACACTAGAAATTGCCATAACCTACAAATGACACCATTAAGAGTTTATCTGTCCTCGAACTGAGCACCTCCATGTTCTGGCCACAGGGTCTCACAGGCTGTCTGGAAAGATTGAGGGGAACCAGACAGTGGTGGGCAGTATGACCTGGGAGATAACAGCAGAGGTTACTAAGTCTACCTGTGACCCTGAGGACGAGCGGTAAAGACTTTCCTATGGAAGGAGCTTCAGAGAAGTGGTGGCATTGGAGTTGAGTTTAAAGAGGGGTATGAGCATGCAAGGACCTCAGCTCTGTGTACCTGGAGGGATGAGGGAGGCCTTGGAATGGACAGCACTGGGGTTGGCATGTGTCTGTCAGAGGAGGTGGACCTCTGAGGTTTGGAAGAGAAGAGAGAAAAGTTCAATAAACTGAATTGAGAAGATGGCACTGTTGGCATTAGAGTGGGCACTTCAAAGTTAGTGCCATCCTGCTTGGTTGACAATTTGGAGATGAATGGAAGCCCTCCAGAGAAAGGGCTTGGGCACATTCTGAGCAGAAGACAAGCCTTCTGGGACCGCCCCCCCCCCCGCCAACCCCTGCTCCCCAGGGGTTAGGGGTGGAAAGGCAGGTTTCCCCAGCACAATGATTCTGTGCCACAGCCTTTTCTCTCCCAAGGGCATTGTTCTCCCCATGGGCCCAGTACCTATGTCCACACAGTCATTTACAGGGCAAGGCCTGTTTCTCTGTTCTGGTTATACACAGTAGGGCAATTCCTATGTCTGCTTCAAATCCAGCTTTTGTTCAAGGCTGAAACTTCGGGAACGAAAAGGGAGATTGGGACCTTGATCACAGGAAATCTGAATGTTTGGCCATCTGCTGACTCGTTCCTCCCCTTACTGGCTTCTGACCTGGAACAGGTTCTGAAAGGGCACTGCTGTGGATCTCATGGCATCTATGGAAGGGTTAACTCTTGGAAACAGTGATGCCTACTCTGTGGGAAGTTTAAGAGTATATTCCTGTATTCTCATAGCCACCTGAACAAACCTTCTGTTAGAAGTTTTATTCTCAGATGAATGCCACGGCAGAGCACCTGCTCCCCTCAGATGCCTGATTCCTTAGTTCAAATGTTTGCGTGTTTCCAGTTTCTGCTCTCTTTGGGGATAGTATGCAGTCTTCAGATTGTCCATGGACATAACAGGGTCTTCCCCTGGCAAATAGGGTACAAGGAAAATTTGACGGGCATTTTTCTTTCAGTTGGCACCAACATACATCCTGTCACCTCCCAGCCAGGGATCTCCTTTCTGTCACTCTGGATTATTGGCATTTTCTGGAATTTTCAGTGAATGAAATTATAGACTCTTTTCAGTCTGGCTTCTTTTACTCAGCATAATTATTAATACTTTGAGATTTATCCCTGTTGAGTCAGGGATGAATAAGTAGTTCGTTTTTGCTGTTTTTGAGTTGAATCCCATTGTATAGCTACAATCCTGGATTTTTTAAATCTATTAACCTGTTGGTGTATATTTGAGTTGTTTTCATTCTTTGGCTATTAAACATGAAACTACTATAAAGATTCATGGACAAATATTTGTATGGATACAAGTTTTCAGTTCTCCTAGGTAAAAACTGGTAATGAAGCACCTGGATTATATTGTATATAATCATATATATGTAATATATATAATGTCATATAAGTCCACTTATATATATTCATATTCATATGTAGAATATACATATATATATTTTTGATGTTTATGAAGTGGACAAACTGTCAGACTGTTTTCCAGAATGACTATATTATGTTCATTCCCACCGGTAGTGTGTGGGAGTTCCAACTGCCAACAGTTGGGATGGGCAGACTTTTTCATTTTAGCCATTCTATTAGTTAAATAATGGTATCTCATTTTGGTTTTAATTTGCATTGCCTTAACGACTAAGGACGTTGAGCATTTACTTTGTGTTAATCTGTTGTCTGTGTATCTTCTCTCTTGTGAAGTGTCTGTTCAAATTGTTACCCATTTAAAAAAAA
>SJYS01002909.1:1551919-1579209 GCA_006410695.1 Philantomba maxwellii
TCTTTTTATTTTAGGTAAGTGTCATGTTTTAGGCTGTTTACTATGAGGGAAATTTAATGCTGCGGTATCTCATTTAACCCTGACTGCAGAGTCTCAAGGTGGGTTTTGTTATTATTACTACTGGAACCTTCACTTCACATTGAAATGGATTCAGGGAGACCCAGAGGAGTTAGGAGTCCATTGTCACATTGTATGTCCCAGAACAAAACCTCGATCTCAACCAGATGGGAATAAAAATAGCCAGCAGTTCCCGAGGGCCAGGGCCTGAAGTGCCCATGGCATGGTGCCTTGTGTCCTGAAAAAAGGTGAATTGCAAAACAATGGTGGGACTCTACCCCATGCTTAGTGTCAATAGGCACCCCCGATCCTGGGTTCCCTTAACAAGTGGTGTCCTGAAACCCTGTGCTGTGGGCTGAATATTCTTGTTCCCCAATCCCATATGCTGAAGACCTCGCTCTCTAACTCCAGTGGGATGATATTTGGATGTGGGACCTTTGGGAGGTGATAAGAGCTAGATGAGGTCATGAGGATGGGGCCCTCACAATGGGATTAGTGTCTTTATAAGAAGAGGCACCAGAATGCTTGCTCCTTCCTCTCTCTCTCCCCCTCCCTATCATATGAGGACACAGTGAGAAGAGAGCTGTCCGCAAACCAAGAAGTGAGTGTTCACCAGAATCAAAACTTGCTGGTACCCTAATCTCAGCCTTCCCACCTTCAGAACCCTAAGCAATCAATGCTTAGGCTGCCTGGACTTAGTTATGGGGCCCAGGCTCACTAAGACACTCCAGTTCTCTGCTTGGGCTTGTGTGGAGCCCCCTCATCACTGACCTGGTCTGCATAGTTGGTGGTGCTCAGTGTGGGGGCAGGGGCAGAAAGGCTGCTGGGGGAAACCTGGAGGTGACCTCCAGACAAGTCTCTTCTGGAGTTCTAAGGAAGCATCAATTCTGTATTGGGAGTCAGCAGCCCGAAACGTTGACTCTGGAATCCAGTGTCCCTGGGTGGATCCTGTCCTCTACTTTCAGGAGAGGATAATTTCCATGTTACCCACTCCTCCTCCGAGCTGCTGGGAGGGAGCCTCGGCTGTCCCTGTGGAGTCTGATGATGTGTGAGTAGGGAAGTATGAGCTGTGGATCACACGGGACCTCGGGCTGACCACTAGGTGCCACTGCCCAAGGAAAGATGTGGACTCCGTGGGCTTCTTGTGTGGAGGCCGGAAATCCCAGAGATTCCTCACTGCTCTAGAGTCAGGGATACAGGTAACATGGCCACAGCTGTTAAAACCTGCCCCAGAGGCAGCCACCATAGACATGTAGTCAGAGCCAAGAGCATTGCTTTCTTCCAGAAACAATGCGGTACAAAGGATCCAGATTCACCATCTCCAGGCATCATCCAAGGGCTCCAAGAGNGGTAACATGGCCACAGCTGTTAAAACCTGCCCCAGAGGCAGCCACCATAGACATGTAGTCAGAGCCAAGAGCATTGCTTTCTTCCAGAAACAATGCGGTACAAAGGATCCAGATTCACCATCTCCAGGCATCATCCAAGGGCTCCAAGAGGAGGTGGGGGCGACAGAGGTGAGATGGTTGGATGGCATCGCTGACTCAATGGACATGAGTTTGAGAAAACTCCAGGAGATGGTGAAGGACAGGGAAGCCTGGCGTGCTGCAGCTCATGGGGTCGCAAAGAGCTGGACACGACTGAACGACTGAAAAACGAGGGCTCCAAGCCTGCATTACGTGGTCTCATTCTCAAAGTTGTCCTTTGAAGTGGGTATTACCTCATTTTCAGAGACAGAGAGGCCAATGTTCAGAGAGATGCAGGCCCACTTCTGCAGACATACATCTAAGTGTCTGTCTTTGATGGCAAACCTTGGGTTCAGAGCTGTCGGGGGTCCCCAGGACCTGGCTTTCTCCTAGGCATTCAATTTCCCCCTTTGCAGGAAGAGTTCTTTTCCTCAAGAACTGATGTCTTAGTGGGTGGGAGTGGTGAGGGTTTAGGCACCATAGAACACTGGTGTGAAAATTCTGTCCCAAATCGAGTGTGCTCTTGCCACAGCACCAGAGGGTCTCTGCTTTGAGGAGGGCCCACCCCAGGGGGTCACTGAGCACCCACGGGCTTTGCCTCTAGTCCTACAGTAAGGCAGAGAGGCAGCACCATTGTCACCTCCACTTCCCACAGGTGCTGAGACCCCGAGGACCCGACAAGGAGGCCCACAGCTCACTGAAGGGCACAGACATTCTGGGTTGTGCCCCAGGCCTCCTGGGGCCAGGCCATCTCCTTCCTACCCTGGGTCTCCCCTCACACTGCTACACTTTACCAAGCATCCTCAGAGAGTGACTTTGGATGAAACCCATTAGGGAGGAAAGTGTGAGTCCTCTGGTGGTGAGGGGGCAGCATTCAGACCCCTGCCAGGGTTTATGGATTTTGGAGGAAGTATAAAGAGACTGACAACATGGCTGGGGCGCCAGAGGAATCTGAAACCTGAGGTTCCTCTCAAGGCGCCTCTGGGCAACCCCACTCGCCCCTTCTCTGTCTTCTTGCGGACCACTGATGTGGAGTAGGGTGTCCACCAGGACCCAGCAGGACAGGGTGCTGAGGATGCCAGGAGTGCTCCGTAAGGGTGCCCAGCCTCAGAGCACCAGGCTCCACAGGCCCCCTGGAGAGCATTCCAGCTAGGCAGGGCTGTGGGCCATGGCCCCACCATCTCCTCTGGGGAGCTCGGGCTGGGATCTGGTGGGCATCCATGTCTGTGAACAGGTTCTGAGTCTGAATTTCTAGCAGCTGAGTCTGGGCATTGGGGGAGGTCATAGAGAACAGCATATTCCCACTGGGGGCCTCCTGTTTCTGGCAGAGGCCGGCACTGAGAGCTGGGAGCAGGGTTACAGAAACTCAATGCTCTGGGGCTGGACGGTAGAGCCAGCTGCTCGTCATTCCATTGTGTGAGATCTTAATAAGCAGGGTAATTCAGTCTGACGGCAGCTCAGGGGCAGGCGCAGCAGGCGATGGTGGGGACGGGTGGGTTGGGGGGGCACCTGTAAGAGCATTTTGTCACCAGGCTCCCAGGTGGATGGGGTTTCAGGAGGGCTAATTCAGTCACATTTAACTGATAAGAACTAGAGTCCCAGAAGGGGAAGTGAGGAGCTGATGTCATGGACACACCCGGGCCGTGAGAATCACTCTCACTGACTGTGAAGCAACTCTGAGGCTCAGGGCCTTGTCTCCGGCCACCTCCCTGTCCTGCCAGCATCACTTGCCCCGGAACCCCGTCTCCTGTGACCTCTGGGACAGCCCCTGCCAGTTGTGCCTCCCCTGTGCTTCCCCCGCAGGGCTGGTGGATGGTGATGGGCACCAGTCCATGTTGCAGTCAGGAAATGGTGGGGCTTCCTGGAGATCCTGCAAAGACGCCTTGAGAAAGGGCACGTGCCGCTTCTCTGTGGCCATAAGCATGAAGGACTAGGGCCAGGATGGAGGAGTTGCAAGGAGACAGACTGGAGCAAACATTCTGCGGACCACTGTTCATCTGAAGCAAACATTCCCCTGCAAATAAGCGCTCTTCTACCCCGAGGCTGCCTCTCCCCACCATCCTGTGCATGTGGGAGAGATGAGTAGCTTTTGCCCATGGTGGGATTCAAGCTTTGGGTGGTAGGCAGCCAGAATACCCCAAACAGCCCTTCTGAAAGCAAAATGTGGGATGTGTGTTTGAGTTCAGCTTCCCTCCTGCCTCAGTGGTCAACCCTGCCCTGACAGTAATAAGGAACAATGACTCTGCTGCTGCACCTCCTGTACTGTGTGTCAGTGCTCTATTTTAGCCTCACAGCAACCCTCAAGGTAGGTCTGTTAGCCCCATTATGCAAGGATTAAGTACTATCCAAGGTCACTGCTGGGTTTCCCTGGTGGCTGAGCAGTAAAGAATCTGCCTACAATGCGGGAGACCTGAGTTAGATCCCTGGGTCAGGAAGATCCCCTGGAGAAGGGAATGGCTGCCCACTCCAGTATTTTTGCCTGGAAAATTCCATGGATATAGGAGCCTGGTGAGCTATAGTTCCTGGGATTGCAAAGAGTTGGACACAGCTGAGCAACTAACTCACACACAGTTACTGGCAGGAAATAGCTGGGATTGAAGCCAGCTATTCAATTAGATTGAAGATCTAAGCCCCTGAAGCTTCTACTCTTTCCGCCTCCACCTCAGCCCAGACCTTTGCCTAGCCAACCCGACACCACTGGACAGTCTGGTTCAGGACCCTGGACAGTGACCCAGACACGTGTTGGGCACCACGGGGGGGCTGGAGGTATGGACTTTCAAGACCTGAGGGCTTCTCTCTGTCTTTTGATTACTTCCTCCGGGCTTTTGGCTCCTTCCTAACACCTGGGCTCCCAGAGAGACCTTTCCTGACCACTGCCTAAAACAGCCTCCCCCATCCTCTTCTAAAGCTCCAACCCTCACCCTGGTCTCCACAACACCTAGAATACCAGTTCCTTGGCTGTCCTGCTCACACAGTTCTGGAATGCCACCCAGCACAGAGTAAACCCGCAATGGTTTTTCATTGAGTGACGGCAGGAAGGAGGCAGGAAGAAGAAGGTCCTGTCTTGCTTTCTCAGGTAGGTGAGATGCTTTCTAAGGTAGGCTTTCTAAGTGGAGAGATGCAGTGAACAACCCAAAACGGCCAAAATGACTTTAGGTTGTGATAAATGAAGGCAGAGTGATAGAGATGACAGGAGGGCCTATCAGAAAAATGACTCTTGCTTTAAGTCTGAACCACGTGAGGGATCAGCCATGAAAAGAGCCAAGAAAAGTGTTGAAGGCAGGACAAGAGCTTGCAAAGGTCCTGATGTGGGAACCAACTCAGCAGCTTCAAATACAGACCTTAGGTGAGTTCCCTTGGGAAGGGGTGCAGCAGGGAGGATCCTTGGGTGGCCCCTGATGTCCTTCGGGAACTCCTGAGTCACTGGTCTGGGGTTGTCAAGCCCTGCAGGTGCTCCCAGGGAGAAGCCAGGACACATGCACAAGTCTGATTCATGGGGGCATATCGAAGGATCTGGGCAGCCGATCCTCACAAACGGCCTGTGAAAGAACCACTGCAAAGTGCAGACATTCGACTGGGGCCCTTTTCAATACACGTGTTTCACAGCCTTTGCATCTTCCTTCCTGACATTGCAAGTCTTGATTTCATAAAACCAAGAAGAATCATTGGGAAAACAGGATTATGCTGGCTGAAACACTGCTGTCATGCTGAGTCAGACAGTTGCCAAAAAAGAAGACTCCTCCACTCTTTGCGAACTACTTTACAAGAAAGTAGTCTATGAAATATATTTTTGAAGACAACTAGAGATCATGGCCATGGGGGGTGAAGGCAGCGAGGAGGAGTCCCCCCCTTACCCCCGTTGCCCAGGCTTGGGGTGTGTCTCTGAGCTGTTGTCCACAATCTCCCTGTTTCAAGTGTGAGTTGTCCTGGATTGATTGACAAAGATAAACCCGATCACACCCTTAGATGGCAACTCGGGGATCCAGTCCCATCAGCTGCACACAGTCCCAAGGCTTTTGTGTCTAAATTATGGGAATTTGGAATTCGCCTTGGCTGTCCACCACCAGAAATCAGGAAATCTCTGAAAAGCAAATCACACAGACTCCAGCTGTCCAGGTGTCATTTGCCAGAAATGGCTCCAGGGAGATTTTATTTACAAGAGAGTGACTGGCCCTGCAGTGTAAGTCCTTGACCAGCAGCTTGCAGCTGTCCCGTGTGGCTGGGGGTGGGGGTCAGATACTGTGCAGGCGGAACCAGACCCGGCGGAACCCACCCATGAGCGGGAGGCAGGTCAGGGACCAGATGGGGCTGCGGTGAGGAGGTGGGGCGTTTGGGCAGCTGCCCTGTTCACAGGCTGCTGGCCCCACGCTATGGGATCAGAGGAGAGCATCATGGCTGGTCCACATGGGACACGCTACTTCTTTGAGCCTCGTTTCCTCGTCAAAAGAGGGGATGGATTATAGAAGCTGCTTCTTCATTTATTTCAGCTACACCTGCCTCTGTTCTGGCCAGGCGCTGGGGTAGTACAATTAGAGGCAGTCTGCTAACCCAGACAGTGGCCCCCAGAGAGCCTTCTTTCCCTCCGGGGGTGGGGGACCTTCCTCCCTCATCCTTACATGTAATAAACAACTGGCCACTGTCCCCTGCTCAGGCCTTTTTGGTGCCTCAGGGCTCTGGAGTTCCTGGCGTCAGGGCCAGAGATCCCAGGAGAAGTTCTAAGAATAGCATCCTTTCCATGACTGTTACGTCCCAAGTCAGACCTGACTTTCTTTGCAGTACTAAATAAATATTAACAAAGTTGATGCTCTCTCCAGCCGAAACTTCGTTTTTTTTCTAAAATCTACATTAATGGCATCCTAACTTTCCCCTATAGCAATCCCCTTCTTTGGACTGACTGCTAAAAAGCTGGTATCTCATAAAATAAACCCGGAAGAACTTAGGAAGCCCAGTGCAGTCTGGGAAACATCATAACCCACTAAGAAAATCTTACAAAATATCTTTCTTAGTTTCTTGAGTAGTGGAGTTTAGACTTTACGCAGAGCCAAACTTAAAATCTGTTGCTATTTTGTATTATTTAACAAAAAGCCTACCCTCCCTATTAAGGATGATTTGAATATTTATTCTCTTCAGAGTTTTCTGCTTTTAGGAAACATAACAGACAAATGGTGCCAATTTGATTAGATTATTTTGCTTCAAATCCAGAGGGCTCCCAATGCCTTTTGGAGGAAATCTCAGCCCTGAAGAGGGCTCTCACTATGCAGTCTTGCCTTTTACCACACTGTCCACCCCACTCCACCCGGAACCTTCTCCCCTGAAAGGAGGTCGGCTTCTCCAAGGCTTCTCTCAAGTGTCTGCATAGACCATGGGGGCAGGGTTGGAGCTATGGCTGAAATCCAGTCTTTTCAGAATGCCTTGTGCTCTTCTTAGACCCCAGGATTGGTTGTGAGGGGCTTCCATCTCTCAGTCCCTTCCTTGGATCAAAAAGGCTATCTTGAGTGTCTTCTCATTTGCCTCCTGAATTTTGAGGAGGTGTGAAGCCTTCTGCTCACCTCCCTTTAGATGACAGAACTGTTTTTCTGCAGTGGACCAAGGTGTCCCATTTCTGCTTGTCTGTTCTCTGGCCCCTCGTCTCGGTGCCACCTTGCACGAGGACCTAGGGAGCTGGCACCTCTGGCTGCTCTTCCCCCCTGCATCCTTGCATGTAATAAACTCTCAGAATGGGAGCAGGGGGACCTCTCTGTTCCTCTCCCTGCTGAATCATCAGGTCAGACCTGCCTCGTGCTTTGCACCCGCCTCCCACTTCCCTCCCCACTCCTTCCTCCCTTGCCCCAAGATTCAAGTCCCTGTTTGGGGTTTTCTACTTGGAAAAAGGTAGCGTTGGGAGCACACAGAAGTGATGGATGACATGCTGAAAGCTGGAGTGTGCCAGGCATGAAGGGAGCACCATCTGCACTGCTTCTCTCATCCCACTCCCATCATGTCTCAGATGGGACCTCATCTGAGGTCCTCATGTGAAGAAGAGGAAATGGGGGCTCAGAGGGAAAGTGCCATGCCCAAGTTGCTGGGTCAATGCGTGGCAGGGCTGTGATGGGAGGCCTGGTCCGTCAGACTGGGAATTACTTTCCTGCACTGGGATGTCAGCAGAGGGAGTTGGATGCTTTCCCTATTGATACCTTCATAGCTCTTGACAGCTTTCAAAAACTCTCCCTTGTGTCCCCACATTGGATCTTAACCTAAACTGATTGGTGGACAAAATTAGCATCCCATCCCCAAGTTGAGGGGCAAGCCTACGAGACAGTGGCTCGTCCAATCCTGCATGTATGGCTGTGGGACAGCTTTCCTGATGAGAGGTGTGTTAGGGCCCCCGTGAGTGTGGCTGGTACAGGCAGAGGCTGTGTGCTGATGGAGGGGGACCCCCACAGTCAAGGTGGTGCCTGGGCACACCAGACAGAAGGAGCATGAAGTTGACTGCACAAGGTGAAAGGCCGGAAGGGTCCCCAGGCCAGCATAGAGGTGGAGTCCGGGCGGCAGAAACAGGGCCATCACAGAGCTGGGGGGTGGGCTTGCATGCCCTGACTCCTTAAACAAGGACCTCTGGTTTCCCGTCACACGGCCTGGGTTCTGAGAAACACTGGGGTGACCCACAGGCAGAGGCATGAGCCAGGCAGAGCGTGACGGGGAGGGGCGGCCACGGGCAGGAGACAAAGCTGTGGGTGTGGGACAGCCCCAGGTGTGGGACCCTCTTCAGTTCTGGGGGCTTGGAGCCTGCCCTCTCGGCAGGGACCCTGGCTGGCTCTGTGGTGACCTCCCCTGGGTCATGTGGACCTGCATCCCCCCATCACTGTGAGGGGCCGTGAGGGAGGGGCTGGGGCTACAGATGTGGGTTGGGGTGAGGGTCTTGAGGTCAGTCCTCACTGGTCAGCGGGTGTAACCCTGGGCCCTTCACAGATGTTTCAGAAATGACTTTCCCAGAGTCAAGCAATCAAGTTAAAAGCAGGAGTGGCCACTCTCATGCACTTCTGAGTGGAACTGTTCTCTATATAAGAACCCTCTTTTCCCTGCTCTCCTCTCCATGACTGGGCTCGAACCTGGAGCAGCAACCCAACAGGCCTTGTCCTCAAGTGCCCCTTCCAAACTGAGTCCAAACCGGGTCTCAGGAGTATTCTGGCTGGCAGAAGACAAAGCTGGTTTCACTCTTGTAAAATTCTGCAGCTTGGAACAGGGCATGTGTAAGGCTGTAAACATTGCTAAGGTCAGAAGTTTTTGACAGTGGGTTGTTGGCCGGTAGGCATCACTGAGGTCCTCTGGGCTGGGTTAGAGTAGGGGTGTTAACGTTTGAGTTTGGGGGCACACAGGCCACATGAGTTTCTTCAAAACCAGAAGGCAGGTGGGCTCCTTGGGGTTCTTTCTGTCTTAGAAACTTTGAACTGATGGAGTTTGGAATCTGGGATGAAACCAAAGAAGTTGGCAAAATGAAAGTTGGAGAAAGACCAAAGCCTGGTTGTGTTTGGTACCCTGGATCCAGCAGTTCCTGAAGTCCACACCTGAGTGTGAAGCAGTAATTCTTGTTTGTCATTTTGCTTAAGCTGATTTGAGTTGAATTTGTGTTACTTGGAACTAAAGGGGTCCTGAGGAATTCAGATACTCCTGAGAAAGATCATAGGATGGTGGGTGCATCCATCCTCAGGGGCCCATGCTGGGGGACAGTTTGTGAAAGGGGAGGGAGACAGCAGTGTTTTCTGGAGTCTGATCAAGGTGGACAGGAGGAATCCTTAGGAAAAGACCGAATATCAGGCTTGTAAAGATCCTTGAAGGCAAGGAATACCAGCTTTTATCCATGGGTTTGCATCCCAACTAAAGTCACGCTTCTGTCATCACAGCAGAAGGTGAGTGTCTGCCTGAGACTCGAGGGAGGATGAGGCAGAGCATCAGCATCTGTCAGCTGTCTCGGTGCTGCTGGAGGAGGAAGCTCTGATTCTGGTGGTCCACCTGCTCCTGCCAGGAGGATGTGCCCCCCAAATGGACTTTTAACACTTCCCAAATCATTGGGGAAAATCTTTGAAAATGTGCAGGCTGCTTATTCTAATCCTGACAGTGACTTTCTCAGCTATTCATTGACTGCTTTGGAGATGAAGAAGATAGAGAACTTGCCAGACAGAATAAACAGGAGGGTGTGCCTTTTAACCTTGAAGCTTGATGGATTGATGCTCTCGAGGTGTTCTTTTCCAGAGAACATGCCTCGATCGGTTGCTGAGCTGGGGTCACCATCTGTGGGCACAGAGATCTGTCAACTTTGGGGAAGCTTGGCTGGCAGGAGCCTAGGAGGACTTATCCCTTCAGGTAGGCTGTGGAAAGCTGGGTTTAAGGACCTGAACACAGAGGTACAGACTCTGCAACAAATGCTTTTCATTGAAGTTTAAGTTCCCAAATAACATAACCAAAGTAATCTTGAAAATAACACTCTTGTAGCAAGTTGTCCCTAGTTTCTGATTTCATACCTAGTAGAACATTCATCGGAGAGGGCAATGACAACCCACTCCCAGTACTCTTGCCTGGAAAATCCCATGGGCAGAGGAGCCTGATAGGCTGCAGTCCATGGGGTCGCAAAGAGTCGGACACCACTGAACAACTTTACTTTCACTCTTCACTTTCATGCATTGGAGAAGGAAATCGCAACCTTCTCCAGTGTTCTTGCCTGAAGAATCCCAGGGGTGGGGGAGCCTGGTGGGCTGCTGTCTATGGGGTCGCACAGAGTCAGACACGACTGAAGTGACTTAGCAGCAGCAGCAGCAGCAGCAGAACATTCATAAAATGTGTGTTTATCCATCTATTCTTTTTCAGGTTCCTTTCCATTATAGGTTATCACAAGATACTGAGTATAGTTCCCTGTGTTATACAGTAGGTCCTTGTTGGTGATCTATTTTATATATAGCAGTGTTATGTATATTAATCCCCAACTCCTAATTTATCCCTCCCCACCCTTTCCCCTTTGGTAACCATAGTATATTTTCTAGGTCTGTGAATCTCTGTTTCAAGTTTTTCTTCTTGACTTGGTTTATGAGTAAAGGAGGCCCTGTCAGCCAAATGATCACCATATGTAAGCTCACAGAAGTGGAAGCGAGGAGGGGAAAGCACACACCTGTGGCAGACACACGTTAAAGCAGCCTTGGGTGCACGGGGCCAACAGGACCCTGACCTGGGGCAGGTGGGAGCTTGTCAGCATCCTGAGGAATGCCTCCAGCTGATGACTATCCACCTGAAAGTATTAGTTGAGAGTGGTCACTGGAGGATAAAGCTGGACAGAGGGAGACAAATAACAAGCCTGTTGAGACAAATGACCCATCCCAGGGTGGAGTGAAGATGGAGGTAACGATGGGATTTCACAGAAAGTCCCCCAGTGACAACATCACAGTCAGCAGAGGTGGAACACTGCCCATCAAGGAGTCTGGAGGAGAGACTAGGCATCAGCTGTGGGCATGTGGAGTGTGAGAAGTAGATTAGTCAACCCGTGGGTAGGGGTGCTGCAAGGGAATGCACGAGTCTGACTTCTGACTTCTGTGTGGAGCGGTCTCTATCCTGCCTTCTCTGCCTCTCCCTCAGGAGAACTGTTGATGAAAAAATTAATCAATAGTCAATCTAAGAAAGAGATGGAAAAACTTATTTGAGCCAACCTGAGCTTTATAACCTGGGAGATGGTCTTTCAGAGGTTCTCTGAGTACTGTTCTGAAGTGGTAAAGGGGGCGGCCAGGATAGATGTGACTGACAAAGGGGTACATACAATCAAGCACACATCTTGGTGGAAGGTTGCTGCTATTATCCAGAAACGGAGGAGAGGGCAATGACAACCCACTCCAGTACTCTTGCCTGGAAAATCCCATGGGCAGAGGAGCCTGGTAGGCTGCAATTCATGGGGTCGCGAAGAGTCAGACACCACTGAGCAACTTCACTTTCACTTTTCACTTTCATGCATTGGAGAAGGAAATGGCAACCTACTCCAGTGTTCTTGCCTGAAGAATCTTAATTAGTGGCCTCAAGGCTCTTCTAAGTATAGGAAGAGGCAGGAAACTAGGTT
Source organism: Philantomba maxwellii (assembly GCA_006410695.1). Lineage (NCBI taxonomy): Eukaryota > Metazoa > Chordata > Mammalia > Artiodactyla > Bovidae > Philantomba > Philantomba maxwellii. The sequence goes on from SJYS01002909.1 coordinate 1,563,515, forward strand.
TATAAATATCTGACTATCTGAGGACCAGTTTTTTCCCCCCCATTTTCTTAGTGCACGAAGTGCCTCATCCTGATCTTTGCCCCAGATTCCTTTCAGGGTGTATTGTAAGTCAGTGACTGCAGTGTTAATGATTTGGTTCTTGTAGAACTGAATGGTGGGCACCATTCTTTGTTTTACAATTCCTTCCCTTTTGACCTTAATTACGACCAAGGTTTGGGAGGCATTCTGTGACCAAGTTGTCCCACAGTGCTTAGAGTGTTCATTCCTAGGTTCCCTCTTGTTGCTTTTCCCCATATCTGTAGTTTTTACACTGTTTTCAACCACTGATCTTATAGAACTATATCTTTGATCAATCATTTCAAATCACCTAATCATCTGTGACTGGGTCACACATTTGGTAATGCAAGGAACTAATCTTATAAAATGGCAGAATACAAGTAATACAGCTAGTGACAATGTATCATAAACATTAGGGCTTCCCAGGTGGTGCTAGTGGTAAGGAATCCACCTGTCAAGGCAGAAGACACAATAGATGTGGGTTTGATCCCTGGGTTGGGTAGAAAGAAATGGCAACCCACTCCAGTATTCTTGCCTGGAGAATCCCATGGACAGGGGAACCTGGCCAGTGTTTCCCCAGGTCATCTGACCAGTCTCTTCCGCACCAGTCACTATCTTTGTGGGAAATGGCTCATTGGCATTGTATGTAGAGTTCACCAAAGATGTCTACGTGTACAAGATGAGTGGTGGGTCATGATGACCCATGACAGAATTGAGAAAGGCGTTATTACTAGGGAGTTAAAAGGCTGTCAGAAAATTGAAGAAAATGAAGTAAAGTTGATCTTTATGGTTGAGCAGGTATCTCTGTCATTGTGTGTGGGGGGGTGCAGATGCACAGTGCTCACTAGAGGGAAGGGAGGTGGCCTACAGTGGGCAGAGAAAAGCTTTACGTTTCCATTTTTCTTGTCCTGCCTCAAAATATGACTTTTTATTTAATCAAAACTGATTCAGATCTTCAGTGACCCACTAAGCTCTATGCCGACCCCCTAGAGTAGCACTGTTATTGAGATATAATTCATTTGCCAATATAACTTGTAGTTACCCATTTGTATTGGACATTCAATGTTTTTTAGTATAGTCACAGCATTGTACAACCATCATGACAATCTTATTTTAGAACGTTTTTGTCACACCCCCTCTCTGCCAAAAGAAGGCCATTATCCATTAGCAAACACTGTCCATTCCCCAGTATGGCGCTTCTAAATATTGATGATTCCTATTTTTTAAGCCTATCTATAAACCCTTTACTGACTAAAGAACCACATGGAATTTGTTTTTGTGTAACCAGTCTATCAGAAGTATTCAAAAACAGCTTGTATATGAATGAGGCATACTTTTAAATTGAAAAGATTTAAAAAATATGACCCAAGGATTGTGTATCTTTTAGAAAGGATGACCCCTTTGCATTTCTGTGCTATTTGTATGGCTGATGCAGTATTTTTCAAATCTTGAGAAACTGGTGGGAGGCTATGCAGATAACTGATGATTGCTTTTTTCTTTCTTGGCTATATTTTTCTAGCATCTGCTGTAAACAAAACAGAGAAAAGAGCCTTTCTAAACCTGGTGCAAATATCTCAAATTCAAGGAAGCCAATGATGGAAAATGTAATATCGAAGTTCAGATTATTATAAATACATGGCATAAATCACATCTGCTCATTAAACTTAATTCCAAGGAATAATAGCAAAAGCAAAGAGATGTTGGAAACTCTCTTGGGAGAAATAAAGTAGCCGACAAATTCTTGGTTTTAACTATTTTCTATCATGAGGATGCTTTGTCTTATTTTGGCCTAGTGTGTAGGGACCCAGACTACACACGTTGTAGCTCAAGGATCACAACGGAAACCTCTTCCAACACATCCATTCCAGAATTAAGAAATAGGTAGTGGTGCCCTGGGACCTCCAGTGGTTTGTGGCAGGACTCACCCAAAGCAGGAAGCCATAATGTATCAGTTCAAACCAGTAAGAATTAGGTACCAACTAGGATAGACCTGTCATCTTATTTATTTATTTTGCTGTCAAAGCAAGAGACTTTATTGGGAAGGGGTGACTGAGTGGAGAGCAGGAGGGGGAAGGAACCCAGGAGGACTGCCCTGCCTCGAGGCTCACAATCTCGGATTTTACGGCGGGGGAATTAGTTTCCGGGCCGTCTCTGGCCAGTCCTTCTGACTCAGGGTCTTTCTTGGAGATGCATACGTTGCTCAACCAAGATGGATTCTAGAGAGGTGGGTCCTAGGTGGTTGATAGGACAAGGGGCATCTTCTTTTGACCTTTCCTGAATTCTTCTGGTTGTTGGTGGCTTGTTAGTTCCATGTTCCTTACCAGGACCTCCTCTTGTAAAGTAACTCATGCAAATGGTTACTGTGGTGCCTGGCCAGTATGGGCAGTTTGAGTCAGTGTTTCCCCTGTGTCTGGACTAACTGAGGCTCAGGTTCTTTGCATCTCAGTGCAGAAGGAATTCAGTGAGAGGCAAAGTGATAGGCAAGAAGTAAATTTATTGGTACAGGACATTTGTCAGAGATGCATGTGGGCAAGCAAGAGAGTTCTGCCTAGACTTGTCATTTTAAACATTACTTTAAGGCTAAGGAATGTTTTGTCAAATGCAATCTTATGTGGGCCAACAATAAGAGGCAGTTAGGGCAGAATAGTCCTGATGGGGCTTCGGGGGCGGGCCCTCTCCCCGGTGCAGTCGTGCCAGCTTGGTTACACGAGTCCTGAGAACGTCTTGTGGGCGTCCATTGCTCCCCTGTGCCCATCCTGAGCATGGGAGCCACGCTGTCAGTGTGATCACTGGTTTGCTTGTTTCTCTTTCCTTCTCAAACGTGGAATCCCTGAACAGAATGATTCTCTCTCTCATGGAACTGTTTGTCTCAATGTATGACCTCAGGAAAGATAAACTTAGCTCTTCCACCTGCCAGGTACTGTTCAAAGTGCTAGAGATACAGCCCTGAGGAAAGTGGTTGTCTTATGCTCATGGAGCTAACCTGAGGGGTGGGATGTAAAGAAGGATAATAATCAAATAAGCAAACAGCTAAGTGACAAGTGGAGAAAATGCAACAGAGGAAAGAGGAGAGGCAGTGTCAGGGCCGCTGGAGTGGCTAAATTTGTGGTTTACCCAAGGCAGTTAGAGAAGGCACCTCTAATAAAATGACACTGCATAGATCCATAAAAAAAATAAGAGAGGAGGACTTCCCTCATGGTACAATGGACAAGAGTCCACCTGCCAATGCAGGGGACCTGGGATCGATCCCTGGTCTGGGAAGATTCCACATGTTGCAGAGCAATGGAAGCCTGTGTGCTACAACTACAGAAGCCCATGCTCTCTGAGATCTGTGAGTCACAACACTGAGCCCGTGTGCTGAGACTACTGAAGCGCACGCACCTAGAGCCCATGTTCCAAAATAAGAGAAGCCACGGCAACGAGAAGCCTGTGTGCTGTAGCTAGAGAGCAGCCCCTGCTGACTGCAGCTGGAGAAAGCCCACATGCGCAGCAACCCAAACCCAACATAACCAACAAATTTAAAAAAAGCAGTAAGGGAGAAATTGTGCGTATCAGGGAACTTAAGTGCCACGGTCCCGAGGCAGAAGCCTGGACGGTGAATTAGAAGAACAGCAATGAGGCCAGCATGGAGCAGCCCTGAATCAGAGTTAGGAGATGTGAACAGAAATGTCTCAGTGAACCAGACTGCACAGGGCTCTGCAGGTGTCGTACGGATTTGGGATAGGGCACTAGAGTAGAAGAGGAAAGGCTCACTCTGTTGAAAACACACAGTAGAAGACTGAGCATAGAAGCAGAGACCAGTCAGGATGTTTCTGCAGGAATCCAGGTCAGATGGTGTACCCATCCTTCACCAGGCGTCTCAGCTCCACGGTTTTCATCACCTAAGTTCAAATCACTTACAATCCACTGACTATAACTTCCAAATATTTCCAGAACCTGTCTGTGTCCCATCACTTCCTCTGCTCCTAAGGGTCTAAGGTACCCTCACATCCGATCTCATTATTGCTTCCTGGCCTCAGCCCTCCGTTTAGTCTCCCCTTGACACAACCACCAATGGATCTTCTGAAATGTAAGTCAGGGGAGTGATGTCATTGAATATGGCAGATAAGGATTCTTAGAACTCTGCTCCTTCACTAAAACAACAATGAAGCTGGAAAAAAAAAAAGCTACAGGCATCAACTTTTTCATATTCTAGAATATAATGAAAGTTTACAACAACCAGGAGAGTGTTTTATGAAGGAAGAAGCTCCTAGATTTCAGCATGAGAGCATCATCACGGCATTTTAACTCACCCACCTACAACCTTCCAGTTCCCAGCTCCATAGTGGCTATGGGGATGTTGACCTGTATTCCTTACGTGACTGGCTGGTTCCAGAGGAGGCAGTATAGACCTTGGTCTCAAATACATATGATTGTGTGTCTGTCGGGTGGTTCCCTGAGGGATTGGTTAGGGGCTCTTTTTTTTCACTTCCCTTGGAATTTTCTTGGGGCTAAAGTAGTCTTCTGAATGGCATTTATCAGAAGTATTTAAAGGCAAATATACTAGCTATAGGGCTTCCCAGGTGGCTCAGTGGGTAAAGAATCTGCCTGCAATGCAGGAGATGCAAGAGACGTGGGTTCTATCCCTGGGTCAGGAGGATCCTTTGGAGAAGGAAATGGCAACCCACTCCAGTATTCTTGCCTGGAGAATCCCATGGACAGAGGAGCTTGGTGGGCTACAGGAGCAGGGGGTGCAAAGAATCAGACAAGACTGAAGAGACTTAGCATGCACGCATGCATATTAGCTACAGGGCTTCCCAGGTGGCTCAGTGGGTAAAAAAAAAATCTGTCTGCAGTGCAGGAGATGCAAGAGGAGTGGGTTCAATCCTGGATTGGGAAAATACCCTGGAGAAGGGCATGGCAAACCACTCCGGTATGGACAGAGGAGCCTGGTGGGCTACAGTCCATAGACTTGCAAAAGAGTCAGACACGACTGAAGTGACTGCATGTACCTACCTACTTTGAGGCAGCAGATAGCAAATGGACAAGTAGCAGACAGACTGGAAGAGGATGGGTAAGGATATAAAGAAGGCTTCACAAAGCTTCCACATATTCTAGAGAATATAGGAGGCTACGTGTGTGCCCAGGGCTGAATGCTCAGAGAAGACGAGAGAAGACCCTAAATTTTATCTCTGGCTGATCTTTAGGTTCTGCTCAAGCTGGAAATGAATGCTAAGGCAGAGTTGTGAATGGCAAAAGCATTGAAAGATTGTCCAAACACATAGCCTATGTGCAAAGACTGGGAGAGTATGTCATTATGTTGGCTTCAGGCATTTAAGGAAGCGCTGTTAAATCACTAGCTGACCGCTAAACTAACAGAAGTGGGATTTAGTGGTCACCATGACAAAGAACAGTTGTTACAGAAAGAGTTTAGAAGTGTTATTAAACAAGCAACTGCAACCCACAAAAAGCAGCAAACAGCAAACCCTCATGAGAAGGGGATTATGTTTTCCAGAGTTACCACATTATAATATTTAAAATGTCCAAGTATCAACAAAAAGTTGCAATCTGTGCAAGGAAACAAGAATGCATAACCCAGTCTTTGGAAAAAAAACAAGAGAAATTTTCCCTGAGGAAGTGCAGGTATTGGATTTACTATAAAAGACTTTAGATCAGTGATCTTAAATCTGCTTAATGAGCTAAAGGGAACCATAGACCAATAACTAAAGGAAACCATGAAAATGATGTCTAAACAAGTGGAGAATATTACCAAAGAGATAGAAAATATACAAATGAACCAAATAGAAATTTTGGAGTGGAAACTTTCAATATTGGAAAAGATAGATTCACTAATGGAGGTTATACAAATAAAAGATGGCCAAGATATTCCATGTGAATACTAACCAGAAGATATAATGAAGGGGAGAAGGGCATGTGACGAAGGAAGCAGAGAGAGGAGTGTTGTGGCCAGTTGCCAAGGAATGCTGCCACCTCTAGAACTGAAGGAAGTAAGGACAAGTTTTCCCCTGGAGGTTCTTGAAGAAATGAGTCATGCTGACACCTTTTTTTTTTTTTTAGCCCTTAAGGAAGCATTTTGGACTCCTGACTTTTAGAACTATGAGAGAATATATTTGTGTTGACTTAAGCTGAAGGCCGGAGAAGGCAATGGCAACCCACTCCAGTACTCTTGCCTGGAAAATCCCATGGATGGAGGAGCCTGGTAGGCTGCAGTCCATGGGGTCGCAAAGAGTCGGACATGACTGAAGCAACTTAGCAGCAGTAGCAGCAAGCTGAAGGCAGGAGAAGGGGGTGACAGAGAATGAAATGGTTGAATGGCATCACTGATTCAATGGGCATGAGTTTGAGCAAACCTTGGGAGATAGTGAAGGACAGGGAAACCTGGTATGCTGCAGTTCATGGGGTGCAAAGAGCTAAACATGACTTAATGACTGAACAGCAACAAGAAGTCACTAAATTCGTGATCTTTTTTTTTTTTTTCCAGCAGCATTTGGAATCCCATACATAACCCGAGTGAAAGCAGGAATTTTTGTCTTTTCCCCCCACTTCTCTACAGAACTTTCAGGACTTAGATAGTCTTCAATAAATATTTGTTGAGTGAAAGAAGTCAAGCCAGACATTACGGTCCAGATTCGGGAAGGATGGCTAAATGCGATGAGGAGAAGATGATGTAAGGACACAGGGAGAAGAACCGCTGTCTACACACCAAGGAGAGAGGCCTCAGGGGAAACAAACCCTGCTCATGCCTTGATCTCCAACTTTCAGCCTTCAGAACTGTGACATAGTAAATTCTGCTCTTTAAGCTGCCTCACCTATGGGGTTTTGTTACAGCAGCCCCAGCAGACTAATGCTGGCTTTTGCCACTCTGGATCTTCCCCTGCACATATTCCTGGGATGCCCTTTTCCTGATCTCCATGGGACTAACTCATAGTCATTTTTCAGGACTTTGCACAGGCATTCTGAGAGGATCAGGAAACTTCTCTACACCACCCAGCTAGGCTGTCCCCTAGGGATACCATCAGCTCCTGGTGAGCCTCCGTCAAACCTCCTTCCCCATCGTATCATGGTCCAGCCTCCTGGGCAACTGATTCCCTGGGCATCCTGCTGTCATCTGTGCCACTGGTGCCCAGAGTGGTGTCTGGGACACAGAACATGATCAGTGGACACGAGCTGAGTGTGGGAACCCATGCATCACAGCAGCAAACCAAGGTGGCAACGCAATCAATAATTATCACAGAAAGCACAATAGTCTATTTGAATCAGACCCAGCCATGACGTGGGTGCTGCCCTGACCTTTTGATGTGAATCAATTAGTAGTCTCCTTGATGGTCTAGTTCACTTTTCATCCTTGACTTGACTATGACGTCAGTCAAAGATAAACAGATCCACCTTAGGGAAGATTTGTTTGAACTGAGGCAAGGAGAGATACATTCTCCTGTTTTTGATGCCCATTGAAAGGTCACATTGATTTCTTTTCAGAAAGCAAGGATGACATCATATCCTCTTGAAACAGTGTTATGATTTCCAAGGAGTTCGTGAGAATTTTTTTTTTACCCAAATGAGAGAACAGCTTTTACATGATACTACAACTTTTTGGGGAAAAAGCATTCCTTGGCTTGTGTTTATTTTAAAATTAAAAAGGCAAAAATAGATTATAGAAGCTAAACGTCACCAGTGGCCACAGTAAGTATTTGAACCCTACTCCCTGTCTCCTGGGTGCAGACCTTTGTTGCATTAGTGTCCTGCTGAGCATGGGCACTGTGTGGCCATGTCCTGCCTGATCTGGGAGGCACTTTCTTGAGCTTCAGGCTTACTGGTCTGGGCTGTAGCCTCTTTGCGAGCTTCCAGCCCCACAGTGCTGTAAAACAGCCCAGCTTTTAAGTCTTGGGCTCCACTTGGAGTTTGTATATAGAAGGAATTTGGAAGAATAAAATCACATAAAACCATGTTTATCCAGTCCTACACTTCTCTTGTTAATCCTAGATCTTGGAACCTGTGTGGAGCTTTTTACAATAATTAGTCACTTAAGGTTTTATTTCCTTGTCCTGTTGTCTTGATGTTTACTGTCTGTTTCCCAGGATACTAACAAGGAAATGAAAGGAAAAGGGCCCTTGACAAGCTCTCTACATGGTCCCTGCAGTTGTAGTTGGCAGAGGGGTTTCTGGTTCGCAGCATGAAAATAGAGGTCCAGGTGGCTAGTTTGGTTTCTTGGCTGCATTTTCCTGTGAGTTTCTCTCTGTTTGGGCTATGCTTCATCTCAGGGGTGTGAGGGATTGCTGGACATGTTGAAACAAGGGCAGCGATGTGGCCAGCGATGTGTCATAATTGCAGAAAATGGTTCTCAGGAGAAAGAATGGCTTACTCAGTGATGCCCCATCTTATTGTGGAACACTGGTGTAGAGTCGATGAATGATGTGTGATATTATCACAGATTGTCCAAAGCACAGCAGACAGGGAAGATGTGCCATGAATGAGAACAGTCTGGGGACATCCTTGCCTCTCTAAGCTTCAGTTTCTCCGTCTGAAGGAGGGAGGGAGGAATGTGTGCCCAGAGGTCCCAAGGCTGGCTCTGGTGCCTGAAACAATTGGGGGGCCCCAGGGGTGATTTCCCCTGGCCTTGGTGCTCCCTCGTCTTCCACTCCAGAATCCTTGCTCTGCACGGTGTGGAGTGTGCCTACTCAAGTCACACAGCCCTGAGTCTGAATACAGGGTTTCTCTTTCCTTGATTGTCTTAGGGAAAATTCTTTGACCTTTAACAGCCTCTGTAAGAGGGCAAAATTTTATCTGTCTTATTGATTTGTTTTAAGGGTAGAAAAAATACTATGAAGGATTTAACATGTATGCTGTTCATCATAATAGTTCATTGTAACTATTACTGTTTTTAGAATAAAATGTCTCTCAACTCTAGAAGGGCCTCAATCACATTGATGTCTAGAACTGTCAAATGCCAAATGCTCTTGGGATATAAAATTCTAACTTTCTGGAAATCAATTTGTGGGTCAGAGGGTTGGCGAGAAAAATATTTTGCCCTGTGTTTTCTTCTTTTACTCTCTTCTCACAAAGTAAGAAATTGATCATCGGCAACCCTAATTTAAAATAATGCTAAACATGAAGTAAAAGCAACAGTGCTTTTTACTCTGGGATTTTAAAACTATGTGTAGTGAAAAGTGTCCTGGGCCAGGGGTCAGCACACTTTTTCTGAAAAGGACCAGATGGTAAATATTTTAGACATTTCAGGCCATAATGTCTCTGTTGCAAATACTCAAATCTGTCCTTTTATTACAAAAACAGCTGTAAATAATAAAAAAATGATAATCATGGCTATGTACCAGTAAAACTCTACTGACAAAAACAGACAAAGGGCTGGATTGGGTGTGTGGTCTGCAGTTTGCCAGCCCCTGTCCTCGATTACAGAGTTCAGCTTCTGTGACACTGGTTTGTCACGTTCTCCTGCTGTACCTTACTATCCTCAATTCAAAACAAGGGTCAGCCTGAAGATGCTGAGTTCAGTTCAGTTCAGTTGCTCAGTCATGTCCAACACTTTGTGACCCCATGGACTGTAGCATACCAGGCTTCTCTGTCAATCACCAACTGCCAGAGTTTGCTCAAACTGATGTCCATCGAATCAGTGATGCCATCCAACCAACTCATCCTCTGTCATCCCTTTCTCCTCTTGCCTTCAATCTTTCCCAGCATCAGGGTCTTTTCCAATGAGCCAGTTCTTTGCATCAGGTGGCCAAAGTATTGGAACTTTAGCTTCAGCATCAGTCCTTCCAATGAAAATTCAGGACTGATTTCCTTTAGGATTGACTGGTTTGATCTGGTAGTCCAAGAGACTCTCAAGAGTCTTCTCCAATATCACAGTTCAAAAGCATTAATTCTTCAGTGCTCAGCTTTCTTTATGGTCCAACTTTCACTTCCATACATGACTACTGGAAAAACCATAGCTTTGACTAGATGGACCTTTGTCAGCAAAGTAATGTCTCTGCTTTTTAATATGCTGTTTAAGTTTGTCATAGCTTTTCCTCCAAGGAGCAAGAGTCTTTTAGTTTCATGGTTGCAGTCACCATTTGCAGTTGCAAATGAATATATGCAACTGAATCCATCACAATGCCAGGCAGGAACTAATGGAATTCACCCTGGTCTTTTATGCCTTTCATCCATGTTTCTATCCCTGATTAATTTAATTCTGGAATAGTGAAGGCATTTCATATCTTATCTATTCATGGGGACTGGGTACTGTGTTGAAAAAGATTCTGAGACTGTCTGGGCTTGGTTGATGGTCCATTCTTGACTGGTGGTTCATCCTCTTCCTGTTTCCCTTGTTAAGCTCTTTGTAGTTCTCTTCTTCAGTCATTTCCTTTTGGTTTCTTCTCTCACAGCATCCTTTGCCTTCACTAACACTGGCAAGTGTTGATATTTATGATGCTGGTATAGGGAGCAGATGTTGGCATGACTATTTCTTGAAGTTTTGTATGGTTTAAAAATCTAACTTTAATTTAAAAATCTTGTGCTGAGTTGTTTGTGAACCAATGGACTGTAGCCTGCCAGGCTCCTCTGTCCATGGGATTAAAAAACATTTATTTATTTATTTTAATTGGAGGATAATTACTTTACAATATTGTGATGATTTTTGCCATACATCAGCATGAATCAGCCATCAGTGTACCTGTATCAGGTCAAGAAGCAACAGTTAGAACTGGACATGGAACAACAGACTGGTTCCAGATTGGGAAAGCAGTAAGTCAAGGCTGTATATTGTCACCCTGCTTATTTAACTTATATGCAGGGTACATCATGAGAAACCCTGGACTGGATGAAGCACAAGCTGGAATCAAGATTGCCGGGAGAAATATCAATAACCTCAGATATGCAGATGACACCACCCTTATGACAGAAAGTGAAGAGGAACTAAAGAGCCTCTTGATGAAAGTGAAAGAGGAGAGTGAAAAAGTTGGCTTAAACCTTAACATTCAGAAAACGAAGATCATGACATCTAGTCCCATCACTTCATGGCAAAGATATGGGGAAACAGTGGAAACAATGTCAGACTTTATATTTTTGGGCTCCAAAATCACTGCAGATGGTGATTGTAGCCATGAAATTAAAGGACCCTTACTCCTTGGAAGGAAAGGTATGACCAACCTAGACAGCATATTAAAAAGCAGAGACATTATTTTGCCAACAAATGTCCATCTAGTCAAGGCTGTGGTTTTTCCAGTAGTCATGTATGGATGTGAGAGTTGGGCTATAGGGAAAGCTGAGCACCGAAGAACTGATGCTTTTGAACTGTGGTGTTCGAGAAGACTCTTGAGAATCCACTGGACTGCAAGGAGATCCAACCAGCCCATCCTAAAGGAAATCAGTCCTGGGTATTCATTGAAAGGACTGATGCTGAAGCTGAAACTCCAATACTTTGGCCACGTGATGAGAACTGACTCATCTGAAAAGACCCTGATGCTGGGAAAGATTGAAGTTGGGAGGACAAGGGGCTGACATAGGATGAGATGGTTGGATGGCATCACTGATTCAATGGGCATGAGTTTGGGTAAACTCTGGGAGTCGGTGATGGACAGGGAGGCCTGGTGCACTACAGTCCATGGGGTTGCAAAGAGTCAGACACGACTGAGCGACTGAACTGAACTGAACGTGAATCAGCCATGAGCATACCTATGTCCCCTCTGTGCTGAACTGTACCCCTCCCTCCCACCGCCCGGATTTTTCAGGCAAGAATAGTGGAACAGACTGCCATTTCCTCCTCCAGGGCATCTTCCTGACCCAGAGATTGAGCCTGTGTCTCCTGCATTGGCAGGAGGACTCTTTATCTATCACTGAGCCACCTGGGAAGTCCAATTTTAATTTCATGTATAATAAAAATGTGCATTTTCATAAGTTAGTATTTTCTTAAGAAAGATGATACAAATGTTTCTATGTGTGTGTTTGTGTGAGGTGTTGTCGAACTTATTTTAGACAAGACTCTTTTTTCCTTTTCTAAAATTTGTTTGTTCTTTTCTTGGCTCCCAGGATTATTAATTAAGCAATGAATTTCTGTCCTCCTGAGTGGAATGAAGATAATGAGCCCACATTCATCTTCTCACTGAGGTATGGGCTCCATCCATGCAGAGGGCAGGGAGAGCTGGGCCAATCCTACAGAGGCTTCATGTGCAGATAAGTGTTTCTGGAAAAGATTCTTTCTCTGTGTTTGTAAAGTTAGGGGATTGTTGAGCTATATGTTTTGATAACTTAGTAGGAGGATTCAGAACTCACTTGGAAGCTGCTCTGCTCATGATTATGCTTCATTACTGTAAAAGGACACAGATTAAAATCTGTCAAGGGAAGGAATGCAGAGGCAGAGTTGAGAAGGGTTCCAAGCAGGTAGGTTCCAAGCAGGGAGGCTCCAAGCAGGGAGGTTCCAAGCAGGGAGGTTCCAAGCAGGGAGGCTCCAAGCAGGGAGGTTCCAAGCAGGGAGCTTCCAGCTGTCCTCTCCTGAGGGAATGTGAGCGTGTTAGCTCCTGCTGGTAGTGATATGTGATAGCACACCCACAGGACTGATGACTAGGGAAATGTACCTGGTTTGCTGGATTCAAGTTTCTCCTGGATCTTCATCACATAGGCAAGGTTGACCAACCTTTGACCTTCAGCCTATCCAGAGAGACAGTGATGCTGCAAGGGCCCAAAGTTCTTATCATAAGTCACATGGTTAGGCTGCCCAGAGGACAAAGCCCCTGCGGTGCAGGTGACCTTCCTGTTTGGGCTGTCACACGTCTTTGCTGGGAGTAATCGGTGCTGCTCTCAGCTCCACTGGGATAGGACAACAGGAAGCCCTGCACTGGAACTCTCCTGGGCTCTGCCTTAGCTGTCCCATCTCTGATTTTAATCCATGCCTTTTATAAGAAAAACCACAAACATGAGGATAACAGCTTTCAGAGAGTTCCATGAATCCTTCTAGTAGACATGAGGTTGGTCCTGAGAACCCCCAGACTCCCTTCTAACTTTGTAGTTGATGTTAAAAGTGGGATTCACTAGACTGACCCTTTCTGACTGAAATATGTAGTTTGGGAAAAAAAAGAGTGTGGTGGTAAGAATTGACAAATATTTGGTTTCTGGAAGGCCTTGGTGTCACCCATGATATGAAAATGCAGCTGTGCTTGCTGCTGCTGCTAGTCGTGTCCGACTCTGTGTGACCCCATAGATGGCAACCCACCAGGCTCCTTTGTCCCTGGGACTCTCCAGGCAAAAATACGAAAATGGGTTGCCATTTCCATCTCCAATGCATGAAAGTGAAAAGTGAAAGTGAAGTTGCTCAGTTGTGTCCGACTCTTGGAGACTCCATGGACTGTAGCCTATCAGGCTCCTCTGTCCCTGGGATTTTCCAGGCAAGAGTACTGGAGTGGGGTGCCATTTCCTTCTCCAGGCAGTTGTGCTTATAACCAGTTAAAGGAGATTAATAGTTATGATTAAATTTAGAGATGATAGATACAACTCCTGAGAAGACTGGTTCACTGATTGCATAAAGAAATGAAAGTAATGAGAAATAAGCAGAATATACAATCTCTTAGCTCTTGTATTTTTTAATAGCTAAAAGTAAGGCATTGGGGAAGATCCTGATGCTAGTCAAGCTTGAATTCCAACAAGTCTAACCTATAGCCAGTACCCTCAAGGTTGCCATCAATGGAGAAAGCCTTACTGAGATGCCAGATAGCTAAGAAGGTTAGTGGGATTTGTAAGAGAATGAGGAAAGACAAAGTAAGAGTTAAGGGACTTATTCCAGCAAGTTGGAACACTCTGAATGGTTATTAAGAAATGAGATTTAAAAAAATAAAAGTGAACACTGATGGGGAAGGCAAAGGTCTTAGTGCAGCACTATCAGAGGCTGGGTGGGTAGACGGAAATCCTGCTGGTTCCCTAGCATTGAAAGGTCCAAAATAAATCTGCTGTATTTGCCCTAGTTTGGGGAAATTAAATAAGCTAGAAGGTTCAGAGACAATGGGAAAATTGAACTTGAATTGTCTTGGTTGATGGTCCTATAAACTAATCAGTGTAGTCAGTGAGTGAAAGACAGTCAATTGTGTCCGACTCTGTGGGACCCCATGGACTGTAGGCCATCAGGCTCCTCTGTCCATGGAATTCTCTAGGTAAGAATATTGGAGCAGATTGCCATTCCCTTCTCCAGGGGATCTTCCTGACCTGGGGATCAAACCTGGGTCTCTTGCATTGCAGGCAGATTCTTTACCATCTGAGGCACCTAAACTCCTCAGTGTAAATGTTGACTAAAGGGCCAGGGTTTCGGCCTGACTTTAGCTTTCTCTTTCCTACCTGATGCAGTTGACCCAGGACCAGAGATGCAACAGCAGGTATTGAGAGCAACCACAAGTCCTAAATAAAAAACTGCTTTATCTTTAAACTTTATGTCATAATTCCTAGGGATTCTTGATCTTAGCCTCTATTTGAAAATGAGGAATTAGTGGAATCCTTATCTGGAAAAATTGGAGTTGACAGTGAATGCAGCTGTTTGCCTCATTGTTGAGATAGCTCATCAGTTCTGGTTCAGTATAACCCTGCCCTACACAAATGAGCTTGGACTGAGTATGGGGCATTGTTAGACTGGTATTGCCTCCTGCAGTCTGGACCAGCACTAAGCAACATCCCTTCCAAAAGTGGAAAAGTGTGGGTAAAAAAATCAATGAAGAATGGAGAGAAGGAGAAAGAGTAGCTCAGGCTGAAGGGATGAATAAACAGGATAAATAAAATAAACAGTCCTTGTGAATAAAATGCCACAAGGATTATCCAATTTTACACTGGTGCCTTGAGAGAGATTTGGAGCAAGAGATGACATTGTGTCTTAGCTTCGTTATACCAGATGACCAAAATGGTAACGCCATATGCTAAGAGTTTTGCTTGTGGAACCTGGCAATGTCAACAGGAGCCTGCAAACTTGAGTGGCATCACTCTGGGAGACATTCGGTTATATGCTGTCAAGATGGCCCGGACCAATTGTTAATGACTCAGTGGGACTTGAGTGATATACCAGTGATATATTTTGTCTCTAGTAACAAAAAGAATGCAGTATCCAAAAAATGTGAGGTAATTATAAAAAAAAATGTAAAAGGCATACAATTGGAACACTGGGAGAATTAAAAACAGAATAGGGTAGAGAAATACTTGGAAAAGTAACATCCAAGAATTTTCTAAAATTTAGGTCAGATATCAAACCATAAGTCCAAGAAGCTAGAGAAACATTGAAACTGCAGACAACCAAAGAGAAAATTTTGAAAAAATCCAAAAAAAGCATGTATCTGACTTCTAAAGGAATAAGGAGAAGTACTGTAGCAGATTTATCATAAGAAACTATGCAAGCAAAAGGAAAGTGGAATAAAATCTTTAAAGTACCAAAAGGAAAAATATTCCTACTCAGAATTTTATAGTCAGTGAAATTATAACTAGTCAATTCTCAAAAATAAAGCAGAAATAAAGACTGTTTCAGATAAACAGAAAATGAGAGACTTATTTTAAGCTTATCTACTTGGCAGAGGAAACAGAGATCAAATTGCCAACATCCAATGGATCATTGAAAAAGCAAGAGAGTTCCAGAAAAACATCTATTTCTGCTTTATTGACTATGCCAAAGCCTTTGACTGTGC
>SJYS01002909.1:1591881-1604317 GCA_006410695.1 Philantomba maxwellii
TGAGTTTGACTGAACTCCGGAAGTTGGTGATGGACAGGGAGGCCTGGCATGCTGCGATTCATGGGGTCGCAAAGAGTCGGACACGACTGAGTGACTGAACTGATCTGAACTGAACTGAACTGAAAGGCAATTTACTGGAAGATGTGTATAAGAGACAGGTATAACCCTGTCCTACACAAATGAGCCTGGACTGAGTATGGGGCATTGTTAGACTGGTATTGCCTCCTGCAGCCTGGACCAGCACTAAGCAACATCCCTTCCAAAAGTAGAAAAGTGTGGGTAAAAAAATCAATGAAAAATGGAGAGAAGGAGAAAGAGTAGCTCAGGCTGAAGGGATGAATAAACAGGATAAATAAAATAAACAGTCCTTGTGAATAAAATGCCACAAGGATTATCCAATTTTACACTGGTGCCTTGAGAGAGATTTGGAGCAAGAGATGACATTGTGTCTTAGCTTCGTTATACCAGATGACCAAAATGGTAACACCATATGCTAAGAGTTTTGCTTGTGGAACCTGGCAATGTCAACAGGAGCCTGCAAACTTGAGTGGCATCACTCTGGGAGACATTCGGTTATATGCTGTCAAGATGGCCCGGACCAATTGTTAATGACTCAGTGGGACTTGAGTGATATACCAGTGATATATTTTGTCTCTAGTAACAAAAAGAATGCAGTATCCAAAAAATGTGAGGTAATTATAAAAAAAAATGTAAAAGGCATACAATTGGAACACTGGGAGAATTAAAAACAGAATAGGGTAGAGAAATACTTGGAAAAGTAACATCCAAGAATTTTCTAAAATTTAGGTCAGATATCAAACCATAAGTCCAAGAAGCTAGAGAAACATTGAAACTGCAGACAACCAAAGAGAAAATTTTGAAAAAATCCAAAAAAAGCATGTATCTGACTTCTAAAGGAATAAGGAGAAGTACTGTAGCAGATT
This sequence comes from Philantomba maxwellii, assembly GCA_006410695.1. Taxonomy (NCBI): domain Eukaryota; kingdom Metazoa; phylum Chordata; class Mammalia; order Artiodactyla; family Bovidae; genus Philantomba; species Philantomba maxwellii. The sequence goes on from SJYS01002909.1 coordinate 1,592,826, forward strand.
TATCATAAGAAACTATGCAAGCAAAAGGAAAGTGGAATAAAATCTTTAAAGTACCAAAAGGAAAAATATTCCTACTCAGAATTTTATAGTCAGTGAAATTATAACTAGTCAATTCTCAAAAATAAAGCAGAAATAAAGACTGTTTCAGATAAACAGAAAATGAGAGACTTATTTTAAGCTTATCTACTTGGCAGAGGAAACAGAGATCAAATTGCCAACATCCAATGGATCATTGAAAAAGCAAGAGAGTTCCAGAAAAACATCTATTTCTGTTTTATTGACTATGCCAAAGCCTTTGACTGTGTGGATCACAATAAACTGTGGAAAATTCTGAAAGAGATGGGAATACCAGATCACCTGACCTGCCTCTTGAGAAACCTGTGTACAGGTCAGGAAGCAACAGTTAGAACTGGACATGAAACAACAGACTGGTTCCAAATAGGATAAGGACTATGTCAAGGCTATATATTGCCACCCTGTTTATTTAACTTATATGCAGAGTACATTATGAGAAACTCTGGGCTGGATGAAGCACAAGCTGAAATCAAGATTTCTGGGAAAAATATCAATAACCTCAGATATGGAGATGACACCACCTTTATGGCAGAAAGTGAAGANCAGGAGGAGAAGGGGCTGACAGAGGATAAGATGGTTGAATGGACATGAGTTTGGGTAACTCCGAGAGTTGGTGATGGACAGGGAGGCCTGGCATGCTGCAGTTCATGGGGTCACAAAGAGTCAGACATGACTGAACAACTGAACTGAACTGAAAGGCAATTTACTGGAGGAAGGAGAGTCTTTTCTACAAATTATGTGGCTGTAAGTAGATACATACAAGCAAAAAAAAAAAAGGAAACTCCACCCTTACTTCATGCCATACCAAATATTAACTCAAAGTGAAAGTGAAAGTGCAGTCGCTTAGTCGTGTCCAACTCTTTGCGACCCCGTGGCCTGTAGCTTACCAAGCTCCTCCGTCCATGGGATCTTCCAGGCAAGAATACTGGAGTGGGGTGCCATTTCCTTCTCCAGGGGATCTTGCCAACCCAGGGATCGAACCCAGGTTTCCTGCATTGGAGGCAGACGCTTTAACCTCTGAGCCACCAAGGAAGCCCAACTCAAAGTGGGTCACAAACCTCAACATAAAACACAAAACTCTAAAACTTTCATTAAACAGGGGATAAAATTTGCTTGCTCTTAGTTTTGGTGATGAACTTTTAGATACAACACCAAAACACTCTCTCTGAAAGAATAAAGCTGATAAGTTGAATTTTATTAGAATTTAACACTTTTCCCTTCATTAAAGACACTATGAAGAGTCCAAGAAACTCAAACTGGTTATTTAAAAGTTGAATAACCAAAGATAAATGAGAAATTTAAAAATTCATCTGAGAACACTATGAATTATTTTATGTGAAGAAAGCCAAAAATATTAAACAAAATTGAAAATTTCTTAGAAAAAATATAACTTAGCCAGAAGACACTCAAGCGACATATTAGTTTAAAATATTAGGCAAAAACTGTTCTAGAACTAAATTCTATGACAAAGTTAAGGAAAAATCTACACTTAACATTTTATAAGCTGTCACAGAATATTCCTTAGGAGGGGACTTCCCTGGTGGTCCAGGGGTTAAGAATCCACCTGTCAATGCAGAGAACACAGGTTCGATCCCTGGTCTGGGAAGATTCCACATGCTGGGGGCAATTAAACCTGTGTGCTGTAACTACTGAGCACAAACATGCTCTAGAGATTGTGCTCTTCAGTAAGAGAGGCCATTGCAACAAAAACCTGAGCACCGCAATGAAGAGCAACCCCCTGCTTGCTGCAACTAGAGAAAGCCCTCTCACAGCAGTGAAGACCAAGTACAGTCAAAAATAAAGAAGAAATTAAAAAAAGAATATGCCATAGGGAGAAAAATAGTCAAAAGCATTTGTGATATTTAGAATAATCTTGATCCACAATTAGACAAAGACCTGAAAACAAAAAATTACAGGTACAACTTATTCATCCATTTATTGTTACATTTCACTAGCATCTACCATGTAGCACCAGACACTGTCCTGAAGCTCAGGATACATCAAGGAACAGAACAGATGAAGAATTCTGTCCACATGGAGCTCCCTTTGTAAAAGGGAGAAATAAAATAATAATTAATGTAATAAGGGAGTAGGTGTCTTAGTGTATTGGGTGATTAATGAAATGAATAAAATAGAGCAGATTAAAGTTTTATTGGGGTACTGTTGGCAAGTCGGGGGTGGCTTTGCAATCTAAACTTAAGGTGAACTTTAAAAATGACTTTTTGATATGGCTTGAAGGGAGTGAGGGGTAAGGCATGCATTTATGCGAAGGAAGAGCACCCAGGCGGAGGAAACAGTCACTTCAGAGGCTCCCAGGTTGGATCCTGCCCAGCACAGACTAGGAAGAATTAGTCCAGGGTCTACAACAGAGTAAGAGAGGGTATAGGAGATGATCACGTGGGGCCTTTCAGCATCACACGGCATGGGCTTTTACTCTACATGAGATGATCTGGCTTTTCCTGGGTTTGAGCCAAGGAATGATAAACTCTGATATTTTAGTAAGGTTAATTTATTAGGAACTGATGGTAGGAAACCATGGTGTGAATAAGGGGACCAGTTAGGAGGCTCTTAGAGTAATACAGGTCAGAGAGAATGTTTGCTTGGTGAAGGACACTAGCTGTAAGGATGGTGAGAAATGGTTGAATTTTGGCTTGTTTTAAACCTGGAGCCCCCAGGATACACTTACGTCTAATGAAATAAAGAGATGACTCCAAATTTTTCGGCTTGAACAAGCAGAATTTGTCATACAAAATGGAAACAAGAAAGGTTATTGGTGGAGCAGCTTTTAGGAGGCAAGATAAGGAGTGAGGGCTGTCTTGACCATATTGAGTTTGTGATCTATTAGATATAGCGCGTGTTGTTTGGGCTACTGGGTAAACACATGGAATTCAGGAGAGTTTGTTGGCTGGGGAGAGGAAAAAAGAGTCTTTAACTTTGAATGGAAGTTCTGTGTCTCTATGAGGTTATTCAGAGAGTTAGGGTAGAGAGAATGTGAGAGAAATACAGATAGGCATTCTAATAGGAAGAAAAGCAGGGCTGGTGGGAGGGGTGGATGAAGAGTGATCCTTGGAGCTGGCAGAGAATCAAGAATGAATGACACTCTGAAAAATGCAATGAAAAACTGTGGCCAAGAGGAGTCACTGGTCCAGTGAGTCAAACAAGACTGATTATACAAAATGAACATAGAAATTTGACATTGCATTGGCAATGTTGCTGATGACCTTGACCAGCACATCATTACAGATACAAAAGTCTTAAACTTGAGTAAACTGAAGCCAAGAATATTCGGCAGATGTCATGACTATATTGGGTTTATCCTAGGAAAGCAGAGGTTAGAACAGGAGAGGTGAGTCATTCTGCCATCCACCTCTGCCTCCCATTATGAAACACCTGAATGTCCACCATATTAGGAAATTCTTCAACCACATTAACTACATGCTGGTCTGTTTTATTCACCTGGGTCCCTGCAGAAAATCTTGTATTGACCCCCTGTTGCCTCCCAGAGGAAGTCCAGGCTCCTCTCATGCTGGGTAGGCTGTTCATTCTCCGCCCTTGTCCTCTTCTGCAGGCTTGCTTTTTATGATTCTTTGACCCCATATGCACCCAGTGAACCAGCCATACTGAATTACTTGGACTTCTCCAACTTGAGGAGGGCATCAGGTTGGGCCTCCACATTATTACATATTCTTGTAGATGAGACATTTGTTGTTCAAGGAATATCCAATTCTCCTCCATGTTACCCACCCCCTTTCAGTGACAGGAGGGACAATTGTGTCCCTATTTTTGGGAGACAGGCTCTGAGCAGAAGTGACCTATTATCTTAGACTCTTTGCAGACTGGCTCTGTGTTGGAGCACTCTTTTCATGCTCGCTGCACATTTACAGTCCTGCCTTGCTTGACCTTCACTTCCTATTTGCACAACCCTGGAGGGTCAGCCAGGCAAGAAAACTTAGGGTCCTCTCAAGCCATTTCTAAGAATGTCTCCAGCCCCCTGGCACCAGCAGCCTCCTCTGGGGGTGAGGGGGAAGCTGCCTTTCTCATGACTACCATTGTTCTTCGGAGCAGGGACAGTAGGAGAGCATTTTAAAATGCCGCAGCACTGTTTGATGCAACACAGTGCTTCTTTCTTCATTAAGATTCCCCTGGTTGTCACAAGCTAGGGACTAGATTCCAGAGGCCTGCAGATGTTGATTCTGGCAGTTTTGTAGGCTCGTTATTTGTCTTTATGGAGGAAGAAAGATCTGGAGGTTCCTACTCTGCCATTTTCAGTGATGTCTAATATATTTCAAATCTCACATATACCCAATTTGGTTTAATAACACTAATTTTGCAAATATGATCACTGAAATATTTAGCAATTCTCTTTTCTTTGAATTTCCCCCCCTTTATCCTTCATTTCCAGTACTACACTCTTTGCTCATATGTAGATCTCCATGCTAAAATACTCAACAGTCCTTTAAGACACTAGAGGTACATTTGTTTACAAATATATTGATCTTCAAGAATGTAAAGTTATCTTTTGTGGCATCAACAAAATTAACAGATTTCTGTCTTTCTTTTCCCACCAAGTGGCTGGAGCTTTAATTCATTAAAGATTTCTGACACTTTGTAGTAGGGCCTTTGACTTGGCTCAATCATTGTTCTTGATCCTGGAAAACCACGTCCACCTTGGATCATGTTCCTATCCACAGCACATTTTTTTTTTTTCTGGCTCAGAGCAGGGACTGTAGTCCCAGTGATATTTCCTGTATCTATCTCAGAACTCTCTTGGGAAACCAAGGATTCTCAAACTTCATGTACAGAGAATCAGCTCCCAGTATGACACAGAATCACTTTGATAATGTGTGCACGTGCACACGCACACACATACACACACACACAAGTTCACATATACATACCATCTTTGTTTTACATACCATTAATCTTCAATTTCTACTGCATAAATAGTTATTGGATTCCAGTGACAGGCAGGGAGACAAGACAAACATCATCTTCTTACTGCAGAAGAACATGAGTTGGGATTTATCATAGAGGTTATGCTGTCATCACGCAAAGTTCCCTGACTGATTTGGGACATAGCCGAAACTTCATGAGAGGAGGTGACATCTAAAATGCAGCTCAAAGATAAGTGTGGTTATCTCAGTGGAGGTCAGAATCCCTGCTGAGGGAACTGAGAATGCGCCAGAGAGGGAGCTCAGAAGCCACACAGGGATGAGGGGTGAGTCGGGTTGCTGAGGAAAGCACGAGGTCCTCAGGTACCACAGGTGAGCCTGAAAATACCATCTGGAATCAGATATGAAAGTTGTCCTAGGTTGTGCCAAGGAGATTGGGGGAGAACTGGCAGCTCTGTGGCGGGGGAGGGTGGAGTTCGGCTGGGAGGAGCTCAAGGCCAGGGCAGAAGAGAGGCCCTTGCCGTTGCACAGCTGAGGAGAATGGAGGGCAGCTGCGGACGCGACAGAGCACAGGATGCAGGCTGAGGCGCCCCGGGAGGCTGAGGCTGCAGAAAGACGCCCGCAACTGGAAACTGCAGACCTATCATGGCCAGAGGCGTAGATTAAACGTGTGTCCGTGATACAGTGTGAAATTGCCAGATTTTACCCCTTCCCAGGGATATACCATCAACCCCACCGTCATGATAGGCAACATTGTCATAGGCTGGTGAGAATGGATCTCAGATTGATCCACTGACACTGATGCTGTTGAATGTCAGTGCCCTGCTGGCATCTGAAAGAAGGAGGATGAGAAGCCTCACCACCTGCCCTCCAGGTGACAGTGAAGAGAGGAAGCATCTTTCTAATGTGGAGTTTCTCCAGAACAAGTGTAGCATTCTGTAGCCCAGGAGGCTCCAGAGCAGGGTCTCGACCCTGGTAACCTGTGTCTTTTCCTTTCTTTCCTTGGTCAGACCACAAAATAGCATGCAAACTTAATTTCCTTAGCTAATTATGCATGCGATTTTTTCTACATTATACTTTCTATGACTTTCCAGAGTCTTGGAAACAACTCAGAAAAATTAGGCCGTAAAATTGACAAATGAGATTTTAAATGACTAGTTTTCCTTTTGTAGCTATAATGAGTCACAATTAGATAAAAATGTCATTTTACATTTCAGTCCCTGCTGGTACCACTAAGAGCTAATTTTTTTTCCTCTGTGGATTTGTCTTCAATTGTAGAAAAGAAAGGATACAGTGGCTTGGCTCCAGGAAAGAAGGTAATGTATATAGAAGAAAATGCACAGGCAATTTAAACCCAGCTGTTCCAAATCTGGAATACTTCAGTGTGGGGACAAATGATTTGCAGTCACTGAAGTCTCAAATTTCAACCCATTACAGCAGAACAAGGGTGAGCTTCAAGCAACCTAGAATTCTGCCAAAGCATTTGTAATGCTGGGCACAGCCACGTTCCCAGAACACAATTGCAACTTCGTAAGTAATTCTCATATGGATCTTAATTGAGACGATTTTTCTGAAAAAAGTCAATGCTTTTAAAGTCAAGAAAGAAAAATGGCAGTTGAAAAAGCTCAGGAGTAGTAGGAATGTTAAACACGGAAAAGTAAGCCAAAGTCAAATATCAGGGTGTGATCAAAGCATAAAAATGTTCAAAATCTTTTGGGCAGCACTTCTGGGTTATCTGAATGCCAGATCACGTCCAACCAAGTAGCCAAAGCCATCTCATAAAGTACCCTCCTGTACCCTCCCTGAATTTGCAGAGTTGGGGTGGCCAATTTAACCCAGACTCAGGTCCCAGTGGATGGGGACACATTGTCAGGTTTGTTAAGCAGAGTGAATGAGCTTCTCACTATCAAAACTTGTTTATAAACTGGTGCATCTTAAGTGCCAGGCCTAGGGTGGGGATGAGAAAAAAAGCTAAGTATTTCAGCGATTTTGTGTATGACATGGAGGTGAGTTTGAACAGAGGGGAGGTAGCCCTAAGTAATGTTTTCAGGACATGCAGTAAAAGTGTGTGGAAATGCCATGTGTAAGTTTCAGCTTCACTAACTGCTTGCCTTTTAGACCTAAGGCCAGCTGATCATTTCCCCTGAGCCTCAGTTTGACCATATGTAAAGTGGGGAGAACAGTGTCCAGCATGCGCTTCCTGGGCTATAGGTGTTCCCTGTGCTCATGTGTTTATCCATGGCATGTGCTGATGGGGTCTTCCACACCAGTTCTAGAAAAGCTATGGCACATAGGATGCTGGCCCCTTTTTCCCATAGGGTTTAGACTCCCATTGGGTGAGGAAAGCAGAAAATGGACAGGAAAACAAGTAAGTACTTAAGATAGTCTCAGAAGTGACTTGCGAGAAATAGACATGTGCTGAACCAGTGGGAAGAATGTGTAAGTAGAGGGAACAGTGATGCCAAAGGCCTGAGGTGGGAGTCAAAGAATCACTGACAGCTTAGAACAGTGTTCTCACTCTGCGGCTGCCTCAGCCATCCCTTGGGGTCTGGTGAGAACATCAGGTGCTAGACCCCGGCTCAGAGGGTCTGCATTTCCAGTTCCATCGGTGGTGCTGATGCTGCTGGTCTGGGCTCACATTTTGAGAAGTGCAGGGTTAGAGGGACAAATAGATGTGGAGATGGGGAGCAGTGCAGGTGCAACCAGAGAGGGAGGTGGCCTTGAGTGGTACAGGGTTTGGATTTTACTGATTGAAACGGAAACTGTTAGCAAGATGGCTCTGGTGCTTTGTGGAGACTGGCCTTTAGAGTGGAAGCAGGGGTCGGGGTGGGGATGTTTGGGCCAAGCCAGCGATATGGATGGTTTGAACTTTTGGGAACTGTGCAGAAGGCCATTTTAGAGTTATATGTTGGAGGTAGAGATGTAGGACTTGCTGATGGATGGGATCTGGGGTGTGAAGGGAGAAAAGGAAGGAGCAAAGGAGCAACCTACAACTGGTCAAATGTAAGTGAAGACACTGGCAGACACACGAGGGGAAGCGGTGGGGTAGGCAGCTGTGGTGTAGAAGAGCAGCCACGCAGACTCCCTGCAGAGTGAGGCCAGCAAGCAAATCAGGCTAAGCTAGCAGAGGCCAGGGCTGGGGCCTCTCTCCAAGATCCCTGCCTACAGCGGGAGGGTCTTCTGGAGGGCTCTGGCTGACAAGTCAGTCCTTTAGTGTGGCTCACTGATGGGTCAAACTCTGCCCGTTTCTGTTAATATTCCCTCCCCACTTCAGAAGACTATCTGGAAATCAGTACTCTGGTAGGTCTCTCTAATGCTCACCCTTGGAGATCACTGGGAAAAGGTTTAAGAAGGATGATGTGACATCAAGGAAAAACAATGGTGTTTAGAATACAGATGTGGGCTTCTCTCTTTATTTCCTCCTTTGAGCCTGCAGGTATTATTACTTCATATCTCTGTGTCTTCATTTTCTTATTTGAAAACAGGGGATGTTCATGTCCACTTATTTACAGCTTTTTAAAGGTGGCATGATAGAGCATGTGGAGGTTTTGTCAGTCTAAAAGTCTATGTGAAAATAGATAGTTTATTATTATCGCCATACTGGGAGATTGTGAAAGAGCTTAATGAATTGCGGATTATTCCATAAGTGGAAGAGGTTGCTCTGTGTTTATAAAATGTTCGAGTCAATTCATGAGTTCTTGGCTATGGGTGATGCCTGGGTTTCACAGCTCACACGTCTTGTCAGACAAATTGTCTGGTATATTTGAGTGTCTGCCATGGGTGATGAGTAGCTTTTGGAGGGTAGAACAAGGCTATTGTGAATTTCACATTCTTCTGATTTCGCCAGAGTATTTCCTGACCACTATAAAAAGAGGTAGTTCTAGATGCAAAGATGCTCTGATTTTGATATGACTTTGGCATTCCAGGGAACACCCACCAGATGAAGACAAGAACTGTGGTAGAGGGTGTGTACAGTTTTTATTGGTTCGATGGCTATAATTCTGGATACACATTATCCAAACCTGCAAATAATTTTAGAATTGGATTTGTAAGGATAATGTAGTGAAAGAAAGTCAAAGTGTTATTTGCTCAGTTCTGTCCAACTCTGTGACCCCATGGACTGTAACCCGCCAGGTTCCTCTGTCCATGGGATTTCCCAGGAAAGAATATTGGAGTGGATTGCCATTTCCTTCCTCAGGGGATCTTCCTGATCCAGGTATAGGACCCAGGTCACCTGGATTGCAGGAAGTTTCTTTACCAGTTGAGCCACCAGAGAATCACCAGGATAATGTGGTAGTATGTGAAACCTCACTGGGCTTGGGGAATGAAAGAATCGTGAGCACTATGAATTTACTGTTTTTTTTTTTAAATTTGTTTTTAATTGAAAGATATTTACTTTACAAAGATGTGCTGGTTTCCGCCATATGTCAACATGAATCAGCAAAAGGTATGCATATGTCCCCTCCCTCCTGAACCTCCCTCTTACCTCCCACCTGATCCTGCCCCTCTGCTTTGTCACAGAGCACCCTGCTGAGCTTCCTGCATAACACGGCAAACTCTTACTGGCTATTTATTTTACACATGGTAGTGTACATGCTTCAATGCTCCTCTCTCAATTTGTCTCACCCTCTCCTTTCCTGGCTGTGTCCATAAGTCTGTTATCTATGTCTGCATCTCCATTGCTCCCCTCCAGGTTCATCAACCTACTCTGTAGGTTCATCACAGCCATTTTTCTAGATTCCATATATATGTGCTAATATACAATATTTTTTTTTCTTTCTGACTCACTTCACTCTGTATAACAGACTCTAGGTTCATCCATCATTAACTGTTTCTTATGGAGGAATCAAGTCTGGATGGTAAGTCAGGTAGACACACAGGTTATACCCTGCCCGAGGCCCCAGGACACCAGCATTCACCACCACTGCCTTCTGTGAGTCTTCTTAGGAAATTCCTGTTTCTCTACAGCTGACTCCTCTCAGAGAGCCTGCAAATATTTGCCATCTACCATCATGACAACCACCTTTTACTGAAACCATATGCTTGTGGTGCTCACTCTGATGACCTTTCCCCCTCCCATTTGTGGTCCTAGCAATAACCTTTGAGCCAGGAGCTAGCACCAACTGTCTTCCACAGCTGAGCACACAGAGGCTCAAAGTAGACCACTTGCTCCAGGCCCATCACCAGAAAGAGATGGGAGCAGTATTCAGCTCTCCCAATCAGACCTCTGTGATCCCCAGTGGGATATGGGTGAAACATTTCTTCTGTTTGTTTTCCATTTAAACTTTGCTACTTTGGCAATCTGCAAGATTTCGTTTTATGATTTCTATCTTTTGAAAAACACTTGAAAAGGCACTTCCCAGTGCTTACAGAATACATCATTTTAAAAATCACATGGTTGTTAAAATTACTCAATTACTTTTTATAACCAGACTTGACAATAATGTTAGAAATGTTCTAGCATATTTTCATAGATTATTTTTGAGTCTCATAAGCATGTACTACAATCACATTCAGTAAATGAAACCAGCAGAAAATTATTTGATGTAGCTATGCTAAACTGAGAACTCCACACTCCTTCCACAGGACCAGGTGCCTTTTAGAGTGTAAAACACAAGACTTCCCGTGGAGAGACTGGATTCAGTTTTCCATTCTTGAACAGATCATTTCTGTTCAAAGACGATGTGAACCAGAGATCTCGTAAGATGTGCTTTGCTGAGTGGAAGACTGTTCTCAGTGAAAAGGCTGTGGATGCCAGTCTCCAACTTCTTCACCCAAGAACTCCATCCGTGGAGGTGGGAAACTATGGTGGGCTTTCATCAAGAGACAGGGATGTCACAAAAGAGTGAAGTTTGAGCAAAATTTCTTACAATTCGCAGTTTGGGGTATGTATGTGTGTGTGTGAGTGTGTGCATAGATACACCATTCATATACATAGAAACATATATATTGGATATGTCTGTGCATACACACACATGCATATATGTCTAGATAGAACATTATGGTTTTCTTTATAAGACCTCTGTTGAATCAGGATAAGCACTCATGCTTTGTTCACTTTTCCCCTTAACATCTAGCAGGGTGCTTGGCTCAGTGCGAGTTTTCCATAAAGGGTGATGATATGAATGAACAAATGAATAAAACTTGCACATTAAAAGAAGATTTTATCTGGTTATGAAGCATATATCAAGGGTTTATAGTTTACAGTCTCTGAATGCAGTTGAGTGGGGCCATTAGAGGCTAAAGGAAAGAGAAGAGGAAGGGTTAGTGATGCCGTCCGAGGCTTGCAATTTGACATTTCCACTTTGTTCTTGGACATCTACATCTCCACCTGCCATCGACCTGCTCAAAGACAAAAGATACACACATACTTGAGTTGTTGTCTGCCATGAGTGTACTCTGCTGATGCTGGGCCTGCAGTTAGTAAAGATCTGTTTCCCATGTTACCTTGGGCAGATAACATTGTCTCTTTGAGTGGTTTGATTGATATCACACACACACACACACACACACACACACACACAC
>SJYS01002909.1:1604843-1623467 GCA_006410695.1 Philantomba maxwellii
AAATAATTTTAGAATTGGATTTGTAAGGATAATGTAGTGAAAGAAAGTCAAAGTGTTATTTGCTCAGTTCTGTCCAACTCTGTGACCCCATGGACTGTAACCCGCCAGGTTCCTCTGTCCATGGGATTTCCCAGGAAAGAATATTGGAGTGGATTGCCATTTCCTTCCTCAGGGGATCTTCCTGATCCAGGTATAGGACCCAGGTCACCTGGATTGCAGGAAGTTTCTTTACCAGTTGAGCCACCAGAGAATCACCAGGATAATGTGGTAGTATGTGAAACCTCACTGGGCTTGGGGAATGAAAGAATCGTGAGCACTATGAATTTACTGTTTTTTTTTTTAAATTTGTTTTTAATTGAAAGATATTTACTTTACAAAGATGTGCTGGTTTCCGCCATATGTCAACATGAATCAGCAAAAGGTATGCATATGTCCCCTCCCTCCTGAACCTCCCTCTTACCTCCCACCTGATCCTGCCCCTCTGCTTTGTCACAGAGCACCCTGCTGAGCTTCCTGCATAACACGGCAAACTCTTACTGGCTATTTATTTTACACATGGTAGTGTACATGCTTCAATGCTCCTCTCTCAATTTGTCTCACCCTCTCCTTTCCTGGCTGTGTCCATAAGTCTGTTATCTATGTCTGCATCTCCATTGCTCCCCTCCAGGTTCATCAACCTACTCTGTAGGTTCATCACAGCCATTTTTCTAGATTCCATATATATGTGCTAATATACAATATTTTTTTTTCTTTCTGACTCACTTCACTCTGTATAACAGACTCTAGGTTCATCCATCATTAACTGTTTCTTATGGAGGAATCAAGTCTGGATGGTAAGTCAGGTAGACACACAGGTTATACCCTGCCCGAGGCCCCAGGACACCAGCATTCACCACCACTGCCTTCTGTGAGTCTTCTTAGGAAATTCCTGTTTCTCTACAGCTGACTCCTCTCAGAGAGCCTGCAAATATTTGCCATCTACCATCATGACAACCACCTTTTACTGAAACCATATGCTTGTGGTGCTCACTCTGATGACCTTTCCCCCTCCCATTTGTGGTCCTAGCAATAACCTTTGAGCCAGGAGCTAGCACCAACTGTCTTCCACAGCTGAGCACACAGAGGCTCAAAGTAGACCACTTGCTCCAGGCCCATCACCAGAAAGAGATGGGAGCAGTATTCAGCTCTCCCAATCAGACCTCTGTGATCCCCAGTGGGATATGGGTGAAACATTTCTTCTGTTTGTTTTCCATTTAAACTTTGCTACTTTGGCAATCTGCAAGATTTCGTTTTATGATTTCTATCTTTTGAAAAACACTTGAAAAGGCACTTCCCAGTGCTTACAGAATACATCATTTTAAAAATCACATGGTTGTTAAAATTACTCAATTACTTTTTATAACCAGACTTGACAATAATGTTAGAAATGTTCTAGCATATTTTCATAGATTATTTTTGAGTCTCATAAGCATGTACTACAATCACATTCAGTAAATGAAACCAGCAGAAAATTATTTGATGTAGCTATGCTAAACTGAGAACTCCACACTCCTTCCACAGGACCAGGTGCCTTTTAGAGTGTAAAACACAAGACTTCCCGTGGAGAGACTGGATTCAGTTTTCCATTCTTGAACAGATCATTTCTGTTCAAAGACGATGTGAACCAGAGATCTCGTAAGATGTGCTTTGCTGAGTGGAAGACTGTTCTCAGTGAAAAGGCTGTGGATGCCAGTCTCCAACTTCTTCACCCAAGAACTCCATCCGTGGAGGTGGGAAACTATGGTGGGCTTTCATCAAGAGACAGGGATGTCACAAAAGAGTGAAGTTTGAGCAAAATTTCTTACAATTCGCAGTTTGGGGTATGTATGTGTGTGTGTGAGTGTGTGCATAGATACACCATTCATATACATAGAAACATATATATTGGATATGTCTGTGCATACACACACATGCATATATGTCTAGATAGAACATTATGGTTTTCTTTATAAGACCTCTGTTGAATCAGGATAAGCACTCATGCTTTGTTCACTTTTCCCCTTAACATCTAGCAGGGTGCTTGGCTCAGTGCGAGTTTTCCATAAAGGGTGATGATATGAATGAACAAATGAATAAAACTTGCACATTAAAAGAAGATTTTATCTGGTTATGAAGCATATATCAAGGGTTTATAGTTTACAGTCTCTGAATGCAGTTGAGTGGGGCCATTAGAGGCTAAAGGAAAGAGAAGAGGAAGGGTTAGTGATGCCGTCCGAGGCTTGCAATTTGACATTTCCACTTTGTTCTTGGACATCTACATCTCCACCTGCCATCGACCTGCTCAAAGACAAAAGATACACACATACTTGAGTTGTTGTCTGCCATGAGTGTACTCTGCTGATGCTGGGCCTGCAGTTAGTAAAGATCTGTTTCCCATGTTACCTTGGGCAGATAACATTGTCTCTTTGAGTGGTTTGATTGATATCACACACACACACACACACACACACACACACACACCAGTTAAGAGCTTGGTTGATCTCTTTTGGTACCTGAGGTATTTAATTGACTACGAAATCTGTTGACATGTGGCATCAGAATGATTTTTCAGTAGTATTGGATATTCCCTGGCTTTCCCTGGTGAATAAAAGAAATAAAAAGATCATCATCTTAGTTTGATAGGGTTCTACCTGCTATTAATAGCAGCCACGTTTTATACTGGCTTTGCCAGTTGGAGCCCAAACTGCTACCATTTTCCACTGGAGAGACTTCAACCATCTAGTTGATTATACTTTATTTTCTTTGGAAATTTCTTCTGCAGTAAAGCCCATTTCAAGTTGCCAGAGACCATGCCAAGAAAATATTCTCCAGGCTTCATTCTTCTGCGTCTGCATCCCTGAAGCTCAGATTCCATAATTCATCCCCGAGTACCAGCATCAGGTCCGGGATTGGCTTCCACACTGAGTGCATGTGGCACCTGAGGATGTCTGCATAGCTGCCCATCCAGGCACCATCCCGCAGTTCTTTCAGGAAACAATCCAAGATTAGGTCCAAGACTCCTCCATCATCCACGTCTACAAACTCCAGAGCAATACCTCCAACCTCACCTTGGCACAGCTCTGGTGCTTCAGTCTCCAGCTTCATGAGAGATGACATTTCCATACAGTAATATATAGCACAACATCTGAAATCACCAGGGTAACTAAAACAAATAGGGAAAAGTGCTCATGGAGTTGAATGGACTTGAAAGACACCGAGGCCAGACGTGGGGACTGGGAGCCACCCTCTCTGCCTGACGAGTGAGGGCTGCCAGACCACACACCAAGGAAGAGCAGAGGGCAGTGGGGGCCATATCCCTGGATGGCTTGAATTGGAGCATTTCATTTTTATTCTTCAGAATCATGTTTGCAGGGCTGTCAGCCAGGGACTTGGTAGCACTTCTGGATGGATAGATGGTGTCGCTCCTTTCTTTTTAGGGACTAGATGGTAGCTTCTTCATATAGGGATGGAAAATGTATAAATGAGACCAGTCCAGTAAGGAAGAGTGAGCTAACAGGCTCAGCCTCTCACCCCCAGAGACCCCCAGCGGCCCCTCTGAAGTAACTCACCCAAATCCATCTCCACCCCACCTTTCTCCTTCCTCCTCTCTCTTTCTGGACATCTGCAGAGGGCTGTGTTCCTTCCCCTAGGGCCTGCAGCTGAGTTAGGTCCAGAGGAAGGCTGAGGCCAGCTGAGAAGCCTAAGAAGCAGCCGAGCCTCAGTCACAATGCCCGCCCAGCTTGCTTTGGATGTTTCTGGCTACCTGACGCTGAGCAACGGCATTCCTCCCAGAATCTCTTTTCCTCATAAAATGGGGAGGATATAAGCTCATAAGGACTTAGTGAGAATGTGTCTAGGTGATCTCACATGGATTGACGTACATCAACAATGGGTTATATACCGTGGAGACGACAATCTCTTACGTATATATACGTGTGTTTATGTACATGTACAGTTACACTAGAACACATATACGTGTGTGCGTGAGTGTATATACATGTATAAGTGTGCACAGGAGTATGTGTGTGTACGCACGTGAACACATATGTGTACGTGTAAACACATATGTGTAAGTACCTATCCACACGGATACACATACACGTGTACACATACATATACACGTTCACGTACACTCGTGTGTCTTATTCAGACATTCCTTCCTTGGTCTTCACCAAGGTAAAATTTTAATAGGATCAAGATTTTTATTCTTTCTACAGAAGAAAGACCCGTCGTCCCCCTGTCACTTCGAACGTGTCGACTCTAGGATACTCCATCCGTCCCACCCCCGACCACCACCCTTCCTTTTCTTCCTTTCCTCCATACACCCCGGACGGACTCTCGTCCTTAGGGAGTACCGACCTCGGGAAGACAGACGAGGGGAGAAGGTCCGACGTCGCCGAGTCATGGATGACATCCCAGTTGGACGAGGGCTATGTCTCCATCCTTTCCTCAGTCCAGGATAAACAGTGTGAGTTAGAGTGGGTACAGAACCAAGACCTTGAGTCGAAGAGAACCCAACGAGATAAAACCATTTTATGAGTCTCGAAAGTAGAAAGATCCTGGGGGTCCCTGAGGAGTGGTGTAGGAAAGGACGAGGGACCGAGGGTCAGTCGAGACGGGGTCGGAGGGGTCAGGGAGACACACGGACCCGACCGCACACAAAAGAGTGAAAGGCCGTCTTTCACTCGGACTCGGGGAAAGATCTTTTTCTTCTTACTCTGTTCTCATTTTCTCACTTCTGTATTCACAACGGACTACGCACCTTCCTCGTCTGCCTGAGTGCGACTGTGTCCTTACCGCTACGACAGATGGTCGTCCTCATAAGTCTTCGAATCACTTTGTTAAGTTCGCAAAGGGTGTGACGGACTGTGTGTCGTCCTTTACGCTCATTAATTTTTAATCACGAATCACGAATCAGTGAAACGAGTCAGTACGGACTGAGAGACGTCGGGGTACCTGACATCGGGTGGTCCTAACTCTGTCCATGGAATTTTCCAGGCCGGAATACTGGAGTGGGTAGCCATTTCCTATTCCAGGGGATCTTCCCAAGCCAGGGATCAAAACCTTGTCTCTCACGTCTCCTGCATTGACAGGAAGATTCTTCACCACTAGTGCCACTTGGGAAGCCGAGTTTCCATGATGTTGAAGAACTGCTGGGGTCAATATTTTTGATTGTTGTAAATTAGAAGGAGATGCCTTAGCCATTCAGTGTTTCAAAGGTGGTGATTGTGAGGTGGGCGCCATTTTCCAGGTCGAAAGGGAAACCAGTTTGGGAAGGAACAAAAGCACTTTCTCCTGTGATGATGGAAGAACAAGAAGCAGAGCTGTTTCCTGGCAACAAAAGCTAGGCTTGTGCAGCACAGTGCCTAAGACCATGGCTCTTGCAATCATTAAGGGAAGAGCCACTAGACGGGGCGGGTCTGATATCGTGGTATCATGCAGGCAACAGCAACTTAAGCTGGAGCCACGTACTGACTCTAGGAAGAATGGACAGCTGATCACACATAGCCACCAGGGCTGTCCCAAATAAGGCACTTGTGTAAGCCGTCACCAGTCAAATCATCTGCGATGCTTCCTCATCTTCTCTGTAAAACCTCTCCCCAGCTTCTTTTGGGGAATGGTTGTAACCACCTTTGGTTTGGTGCTGCCATTTGAAATGGACGCATGCTCAGATAAACGCTTGGGAATTTTCATATGCTTCAGTTTATCTTTCAACACTAAATGAGAAAAAGGCAGTGAGGAGTGGGCAGAAGTGACCTTGCCCTAACNTCTCCCCAGCTTCTTTTGGGGAATGGTTGTAACCACCTTTGGTTTGGTGCTGCCATTTGAAATGGACGCATGCTCAGATAAACGCTTGGGAATTTTCATATGCTTCAGTTTATCTTTCAACACTAAATGAGAAAAAGGCAGTGAGGAGTGGGCAGAAGTGACCTTGCCCTAATTCCCAGTAAGCTGTAGGAAATGCCAAATGACAGAGGCCCAAGGCTGGTCAGCAGTGTTCTTCCCTGCAGGTTCCCTTGGCTCTTGGCTTGGGTACTGGGGCAGTGTTTCGGTGGGACTGGCACTACCCTAACTCAGTGAGGAGCAGCTCACCCCCAGCTTTTTATCCATTACCCAGTCTTTTTGTTCATCCTCATGCACAGAGAAACATTGAAATCCACATCTGTCCTCATGAAGTGTCCCTGGGCATCTGATCATCTTGTCACAGCTGGTCACCCTTGTGATACCCACTATAAGAGAGAGAGAGAGAAAGAGATTAGGAGAAATTGGCTCCTGTAGTTAATTATGGAGGCTGAGGAGTCTCTTGATCTGCCCTTTATAAGCTGGAGACCCAGGAAAGCCAGTGATGTAGTTTGAAAGCCTGAGAGTGAGTAGATTCCAGTCCAGGTCTGAAGTCTGAGAACCAGGAGTGCTGAGGGCAGGGGATCAATGCCCCAGCTCATCTAGTCAGGCAGAGGGTGAACTCAATCTTCCTCTGTCTTCCTGTTCTCTTCAGCCCCTCAGATGTGGGTGATGCCATCCACAATGGGGAGAGCCACCTGCATTGCTAGGTCTACTGATTCAAACATTGATCTTTTCTAGAAATACCCTCATTGACACATCCAGAAATAATATTCAAACAATTATCGGGCATTCCTTAGCCCAGTCAAGTTGACACATAAAATCAGCCATCATGTTAACTAATAAATATTCTCATCTTAAAGTAAGAGGAAGGGACTTTGCCTTGAATGGCACTTTAAAGAGGGAAGTTTTAAGGATGGTTTAGACCTTTATGCTCATTCCCAAGGGGGAAATTGGTGTAGAGTGAGGTGTCATGGCCTTCTCAGGGTCAGGCACCCAACAAGAACTCATCCACGGAAAATCGTAAAGCATATTCTTAAACATCACTCATGTGTTCCTTATGACACATGAGTGGAACATTTAGGACAATCCTATTCTCATTCTATGGGCAGTAGGGCCTGGAGGACTTGAGTCATGGGCTCACATCTTCATTTATAAGCTTAGCATGAAACAACAGAGCCTATTCCTTTAACTGCTTTATTATTACTTTAGTTATATTTTCCTTAAAATGTAATTTAAAAATCATTGTACTTTCATTTTAACGTCCTAATGTATGGCTAAAACTTGAATTTCTGTTACAGATTACCTCGTATCACAACTGTTTGAAATTATCCAACTGAATAAGTAGGCAAAATGCCATTTATGTATCCCTAAAGCCAAAATATGGTTTCCATTGATTTGAAAAATGAAACATGTCCTTTAATTTGAGCTCGTGTGTGGAGTGTTAACATTCGCTTCATATTACATCTTGAGCTGTCCTTCTTGGAATTCTCTTTTTAGTAATGCTCAATCCAATTATATATGGACCCTTTCTCAGTAGAGTCTTTTCAAAGTTTAATTGGAGCTGCAACTCTTAATGAATGAACTCATGGCTTCAAAGACTTTGGAAAATATGTAGTGAGGCCCAAATGGCAACTTAAAATAAACTTGATTAAATGACTGGCCAGAGACGAAGGGAGGGTCTGAAGGCCCTCTGGGCCACGGGGGCCGTGGAGGCATCTGGGGACACACACACTAGGAAGAAGTTTGTATTCATGTTTTTATTCACATGGATCTGTCTAGTTCACAGTGTTGTTGTTTAGTCACTAAGTCATGTCGGACTCTTTTGTGACCCCGTGGACTACAGCCCACCAGGCTCCTCTGTTCGTGGGATTTCCCAGGCAAGCATAGTGGAGTGGCTTGCCGTCTCCTTCTTCAGGGGATCTTCCTGAAAGAGGGATTGAACCTGCATCTCCCTGAATCGGCAGGTGGTTTCTTTACCATTGAGCCACCAGGGAAGCCCTCCTAGGTCACATAGAGGAAGTGAAAACATGGACAAAAATACTATGAAGTGTCTTTCCTTGTCTTATGCACCCCATCCACAAAGGCTGCGTCTAGAGGGGACGTTACAGTTCACATACATGAACCCTCAGATTTTATAAATTAAACATGAAAATCTGAAGGACAGAAGTTACCCAGTGAGGCTTTCCTCCTTCCAGGTGTCCTAGGTTCTGATGGACTCTCCTTTCTCTTATATCCTGTATGCATCTTCTGTTCACGTAAGGCCCCCATCAAGACTGAGAAAATAACAGTATTCAATCACTTTTTCTTGCTCCCTAGGATACACAGTCCTATAAAACAGTTTTTGGGAGGTGGTAAAGAGAATTGAGACTGGAGGGGAACATGAGGAAGACTAGGAGACTCAAAGTGCTTGAGTCTCAGCTTCTTCAGCTGTCATATGATGATCAATATCCACCTTGAGAAGAAAGGCAGGAGGATTGGCAAGATTGCCCTGCACTAATAGGAGAGGTGTGATGATTGGTTTCGCAGTTTTCTGAGCTTTGGGGGAAATAACTAAATAAAACAGGTATACAAGGCTGTTTCATCCGTGTTAGAGGACACGGAACTACTCAGAGAGAAACTTCACTTTCATCCATTTTGTGGTCAAGGATTCATTAACAGTCAATGATTCAGAGCATAAGCATTGGATCCAAACTGCCTGAGTTTAGATGTTGGCTCATCTAAACTTTGGGAAACTGACTTAACCTTGCTAAGCCTTAATTTTTTCTGTGAAATGGAGATAATAGCAGTACTCATGTTGGTGGGTTTCCATGGGGAATCACATGAATTAATTCAAGTAGAGTGTTTAGAGCTCATGTGCTTAGACACATGACAATAAATAGAGTTAGTTGCAGTTGCATTTGTGTATGTTATGAAATAGCATGTCAGAATGTATATGCAGCTTTTGTTTCATTGGAAGTAGATTTAATGCCTATATCAGGTTCCACCTCCCTTTTCTTCTACACAGAGTAGTGACAATAGAATGAACGCCAAATTTGCTTTTTCAATATTTCACAAAAATGAATCTGCCAAATATAAAGTAGGGATGAATTTGTACACACTCAAGTCATTTAGCGGGTTTCCCAAGTGGCAGAGGTAAAGAATCCACTTGCCAATGCAGAGGCAGAGGAGACCCGGATTCGATCCCTGGGGTCAGGAAGATCCCCTGGAGGAGGAAATGGAAGCCCCCTCCAGTATTCTTGCGTGGAAAATTCCATGGACAGAGAATCCCGGGGGGTTATAATCCATGGGGTCGCAAAGAGCCAGACATGACTGAGCGCAGGACAGCAGGAGCAAGATCACTTCAGTGATTTCAGGTGAGGACACGGCATGTGGCGTGAGACTGAAAACTGACATGGCTTTCCATCTGCCCCAGAACGGCCTGCATGGGAGCAGGCGAGACGCTCCTATCCTTTCTCCAAAGCCTTCTCAGTGTGGGTGCAGTGATTAGCTGAGCCACATATCAGGCCCAAGGCCACCTGGAGTAGGACACCCATCAGACAGGCGGCTGGCAGTGCCACCTTCCTGTTCATCAGGCCTGGGCAGGGCCTCCCACCACTCTCTAACTCTGCATCTTCTACTTGATATTAAGCTTGGAACTACATTTCTAGGCATGAACCAACAGAGGAAGTCACCACTTTCTCTGTTAAAAACAGAGAAAGCACTTTAGAGGAGATGTTTCCATAAAAATAAACTCATTAAAAAAAACTGGGTGAAATATTAGAGTTTTTCAAGTTAAAGTTCTTAGTAGATTCAAGAAAAAAATTAAAATAAGCTGTAAGATGGATTCACCTGAAATAAGGGAAGATGAGTTGAGATCCTAAAAAAATGAATGAAGCAGTGCAGAGCAAATTCAACACTGCAGAAAATACAATAATTTAGGTTAAGTATTAGAAGTTATTGAAGTTAAATTTTAAAAATGTGTTTTGAAAATAGAAATTATGTAATATAGAAACATTAATGGTGGTCTAAAATTCTATACATATACTAATACATTTTGAAATTAAGGACTTGGAAAAATATCCTTAATTTCTCATATTATTCCCAAAGCATATAAGTATGATTGGTAGTGGTGGTTTAGTTGTTAAGTCATGTCAGACTCTTGCAACCCCATGGACTGTAGCCAGGCTCTGTCTATGGAATTTCCCAGGCAAGAATACCAGAGTAGGTTGCCATTTGCTTCTCCAATAATGTATAATTAAATTTTCTTAATATAATGGGAAGGATATTTTCCTCTGCTTCTCATCCTGAATAAGAACTGGTATGATAAATATAGTTTCAAATATTTTAAAAATTAAAGTTATTCACTAGTAGAATACTGAAAAGTTTTTTAATTTCTGAATTTCCTGAAAGGTAAATAAAAGCAAAAATATAATGTATGTAAAATAAAAACAAATCAGGAATAAATTTCCTTCTAAATATACTTTTCCTTCTACTAAATTTCCTTCCTACTGAATTTCCTTCTAAATACTTCACTGTTTGCCATTAGTTTTGGTATGTTGTTTTTATTTTTTATTCATCTCAAAGTCTTTTCTAATTTCCTTTGTGATTTCTTTTTGAACCATTGGTTGTTTAGGAATGGGTTATTTAATCCCCATACATCTGTAAATTTTCCAAATTTCCTTCTTTTACTGATTTCTAATTTAATTTCACTGTGGTTGAGAGCATACTTGGTATGATTTAATTCCTTTTAAATTTTTTGATGCTTGTTTCATGGCCTCTGTCTTGGGGAATATTCCATGTGCCCTTGAGAAGAATGTGTAATCGCTGTTGGTGGGTGGCTGCTACTGCTGCTGCTGCTAAGTCGCTTCAGTCGTGTCTGACTCTGTGCGATCCCATAGATGGCAGCCCACTAGGCTCCTCTGTCTCTGGGATTCTCCAGGCAAGAATACTGGAGTGGGTTGCCATTTCCTTCTCCAATTCATGAAAGTGAAAAGCGAAAGTGAAGTCGCTCAATCGTGCCTGACTCTTAGCGACCCCATGGAGTGCAGCCTACCAGGCTCCACCGTCCATGGAATTTTCTAGGCAAGAGTAGTGGAGTGGGATGCCACTGCCTTCCGGTTGGTGGGTGGAGGGCTCCATATATGCCTGTCAAGTCTATAGTGATGATGTTTTCTATTTTCTTGTTGCTATTCTGACTAGTTGCTTTTTTCATTATTGAAAGTNCTCTTAGCGACCCCATGGAGTGCAGCCTACCAGGCTCCACCGTCCATGGAATTTTCTAGGCAAGAGTAGTGGAGTGGGATGCCACTGCCTTCCGGTTGGTGGGTGGAGGGCTCCATATATGCCTGTCAAGTCTATAGTGATGATGTTTTCTATTTTCTTGTTGCTATTCTGACTAGTTGCTTTTTTCATTATTGAAAGTGGGGTGTTGAAATTGCCAACGGTTGCTGTTGGATTGTCTCTTTCTGCCTTCATTGCTCTGGGTTCTGCTTCATCATTTTGAGACTCTGGTTTGAGGTGTATATGTATTATAATTGTTACATCTTCTGATGGATTGATGCTTTTATCACTAAAAATGCTCATTTCCAGTGAAAATTTTTGTCTTAAAATCTATTCATGTAGGAATAAATTTCCTCTAGCTTTCTTTCGATTATTGATTGCATGGTATGTATTTCCTTATCCTTTTGTTTTCATCCCCTTTATGTCTTTCAGTCTAACATGTGTCTCATATACAACAAATAATTAAATCATCTGAAAAATCCATTCTGCCAATCTTTGCCTTTTGACTAGAGAGTTTTATCTATTAACATTGAATGATAATACTGAAGATAGGATTTAATTAAAAATTTTTTTAAATTTTGTATTGGGATATAGGCATAGACAATGTTGTGATAGTTTCAAGGGAGCAGTGAAAGGACTCAGCCATACCTATACATGTATCCATTCTCCCCCAAACTCCCCTCCCATCCAGGCTCCCACATAACATTGAACAGAGTTCCATCTGCTACATAGCAGGTCCTTGTAGGTTAGGTAAGATTTAATTTTGCCACGTTTTCTGTATGTATTATGTCTTTTTTCTTCCTTTATTGTTTGTTTGAATCCTACTTTCTTTTGTGGTAAATAAATATTTTCTAGTGCACCTTTTAATTTTTCTTGCTGTTCAGTTCAGTTCAGTCGTTCAGTCGTGTCCGACTCTTTGTGACCCCATGAATCACAGCACGCCAGGCCTCCCTGTCCATCACCATCTCCCGGAGGCCACTCAGACTCACGTCCATCGAGTCCGTGATGCCATCCAGCCATCTCATCCTCGGTCGTCCCCTTCTCCTCCTGCCCCCAGTCCCTCCCAGCATCAGAGTCTTTTCCAATGAGTCAACTCTTTGCATGAGGTGCCCAAAGTACTGGAGTTTCAGCTTTAGCATCATTCCTTCTAAAGAAATCCCAGGACTGATCTCCTTCAGAATGGACTGGTTGGATCTCCTTGCAGTCCAAGGGACTCTCAAGAGTCTTCTCCAACACCACAGTTCAAAAGCATAATTCTTCAGTGCTCAGCCTTTTTCACAGTCCAACTCTCACATCCATACATTACCACAGGAAAAACCATAGCCTTCACTAGACGGACCTTAGTCGGCAAAGTAATGTCTCTGCTTTTGAACATACTATCTAGGTTGCTCATAACTTTTCTTCCAAGGAGTAAGCATCTTTTAGTTTCATGGCTGCAGTCACCATCTGCAGTGATTTTGGAGCCCCCCAAAATAAAGTCTGACACTGTTTTCACTGTTTCCCCCTCTATTTCCCATGAAGTGATGGGACTGGATGCCATGATCTTCGTTTTCTGAATGTTGAGTTTTAAGCCAACTTTTTCACTCTCCACTTTCACTTTCATCAAGAGGCTTTTTAGTTCCTCTTCACTTTCTGCCATAAGGGTGGTGTCATCTGCATATCTGAGGTTATTGATATTTCTCTGGGCAATCTTGATTCCAGCTTGTGCTTCTTCCAGCCCAGCGTTTCTCATGATGTACTCTGCATAGAAGTTAAATAAGCAGGGTGACAATATACAGCCTTGACGTACTCCTTTTCCTATTTGGAACCAGTCTGTTGTTCCATGTCCAGTTCCAACTGTTGCTTCCTGACCTGCATACAGATTTCTCAAGAGGCAGGTAAGTGGTCTGGTATTCCCATCTCTTTCAGAATTTTCCACAGTTTATTGTGATCCACACAGTCAAAGGCTTTGGCATAGTCAATAAAGCAGAAGTAGATGTTTTTCTGGAACTCTCTTGCTTTTTCCATGATCCAGCAGATGTTGGCAATTTGATCTCTGGTTCCTCTGCTTTTTCTAAAACCAGCTTGAACATCAGGGAGTTCACGGTTCATGTATTGCTGAAGCCTGGCTTGCAGAATTTTGAGCATTACTTTACTAGCATGTGAGGTGAGTGCAACTGTGCGATAGTTTAAGCATTCTTTTGCATTGCCTTTCTTTGGAATTGGAATGAAAACTGACCTTTTCCAGTCCTGTAGCCTTATTTTCTTGAGTTATTTTCCTAATGGTTGATTTGGATCACAGTTGAATTCTTAACTTTAATCGAGTTTGATTAGTATTTGAAATTAATAGTAACTTAATTTTAAGAGTATGCAAAAGTTATGCTCTAATGTATATCTGTTTAATCTCTCTTTCTTTGTATTATTATTGACATATGAAAGACATCTTAACAAACCCATCAACAGAGTTCATATACTTATGACTTTATGCAGTTATTTTTAGAACAAAAAAAAAGTTATTAACAAAAGTATTTTTGTATTGTGCTTTCTAATACCTATGTAGTGTTTTTAACCAGCAATCTTTATTTCTCTGTATATAATTAAGTTATCGTTTAGAGCCTGAAGGACTCCTTTCTAGAACTAACACCCAAAAAAGATATCTTTTTCATTATGGGGGACAGGAATGCAAAAGCAGGAAATATGAAGAGATACCTGGAGTAACAGGCAAATTTGGCCTTGGAGTGCAAAATGAAAGAGGGCAAGCAAAGGCTAACAGAGCTTTTCCAAGAGAAAGCACTAGTCATAGCAAACACCCTCTTCCAACAACATAAGAGAAGACTCCATACATGGACCTCACCAGATGATCAATATTGAAATCAGAATGATTATATTCTTTGCAGTCAAAGATGGAGAAGCTCTATTCAGTCAGCAAATACAAGACCAGGAGCTGACTGTGGATCAGATCATGAACTCCTTATTGCCAAATTCAGACTGAAATCAAAACAAGTAGGGAAAATGCTAGATCATTCAGTTCAGTTCAGTCACTCAGTCATGTTCGACTCTTTGTGACCCCATGAATCGCAGCACGCCAGGCCTCCCTGTCCATCACCATCTCCCGGAGTTCACTCAGATTCATGTCCATTACGTCAGTGATACCATCCAGCCATCTCATCCTCTGGTGTCCTCTTCTCCTCCTGCCCCCAATCCCTCCCAGCATCAGAGTCTTTTCCAATGAGTCAACTCTTTGCATGAGGTAGCCAAAGTATTGGAGTTTCAGCTTTAGCATCATTCCTTCCAAAGAAATCCCAGGGCTGATGTCCTTCCGAATGGACTGGTTAGATCTCCTTGCAGTCCAAGGGACTCTCAAGAGTCTTCTCCAACACCACAGTTCAAAAGCATCAATTCTTCNATGAGTCTGAGTGAACTCCGGGATTTGGTGATGAACAGGGAGGCCTGGCATGCTGCGATTCATGGGGTTCAAAGAGTAGGACAAGACTGAGCGACTAAGCTGAACTGAATCTGTGATCTTCCCTCACTTCATGGAGCCAGGTGATTTCTCTCATAGCAGCAGAAATCAAATGGTTTGTTTTCCCTCAAGGATAGCATTTAATATTTCTTCATTAAGAAACATTTGGGTCAGTTTGGAATTGATGAACTCTTACCTTTTGCTTTTCTAGTTTCTTTGTCTCCACTTCAATTCTAAATGACAATCTTGCTGTACAGTGTCCTAGGTAATTTTTTTTTATTTTCATCACTTTCCATGAACAAATGAATGAATAAAGAACGTGTGAAAAGTTATGCAATGGAATAGTACTCAGATATAGAAAAGATTGAAATTCTGTCTTTTGCATGGAAGCAATCTAGAGATTAATATGTTTAGTGGAATAAGTCAGATAAGTACTCCAAGCTATCACATGTAGTATTAAAAAAAATAACATATATGCATATAACAAAACAAAATGGACTCACAGGTATAGAGAACAAACTAGTGGTACTCACTAGGGAGATGGAAATAGGTGGGATGAGATTTGGGCCTAAGAAGCACAAAATACTATATATAAAGTAGATAAGCAACAAAGATATATAGCACAGAGAAATAAAGACATTATTATTATAACTTTAATTGAATATAGTCTACAAAATATTGAACCAATATGTTGTATATGTGAAACTAATATAGTATTATAGATCAACTATACTTTGATAGGGCTTCCCTAGTGGATAAGATGATAAAGAATCTGCCAGCAATGCAGGACACATGTGTTTGATTCCTGGGTCAGGAAGATACCCTTGAGAAAGGAATGGCTATACACTCTAGTATTCTTGGTTGGATAATTCCATGGACAGAAGAGCCTGGTGGGTTATGTCCAGGGGGTCACAAATAACTGGACACAACTGAGTGGCTAACACTTTCACTTTTCATACTTCAAAAAAAGCAAATTATGCTTTAGATATAGTGAAGAACAAGAAGCAAAGACATCAACTAAAAATTTAAAAACTGAATGTTAAGCCTCCAACTGACTCCAAAGACTAATAACTAAACTTAGAGCTCTTAGGGAGAGAAGATATTTACCTTGGCAATGTGACTGAATTAAGAGAAAATATCTGAAGATATCAACATCAAATCTTTCCCAATGAAGCCTCTATTAGTCTGTGAAGCCCAGATTTGAAAATTTCCACACACTCATGGAATTTCTAATGTCTCAGTTAACCATTTTTTTTCCTATTTTTAGTTTTTTTTTTAAAGCAATTTAAGGATAATTGTTTTACAATATTGCATTGGTTTCTGCCATACATCAATATGAATTAGTTATAGGCACAAATACATCCCCTCTCTCTTGAACCTCCCTCCCACCACTTCCCACCCCTTTATGTTGTTACAGAGCCCTGGTTTGAGTTCCCTGAGTCATACAGCAAATTTCCATTGGCTATCTATTTTACATATGGTAGTGTATATGCTTACATGCTACTCTCTACGTTTGTCCCACCTTCTGTTTCCTACCCCTGCCCATGTCCATAAGTCTGTTCTCTATGTTTGAGTCTCCATGGCTGCACTGCCAATAGGTGCATCAGTACCATCTTTTTAGATTTCATATAGATGCATTAATATATATTGTTTTTTTTCTCTTTCTGACTTACTTCACTCTGTATTACAGGCTATAGGTTCATGTACCTCATTAGAATTGACTCAAATGAATTCCTTTTTATGGCCAAATAATATTCCATTTTATATATGTACCACAGTTTCTTTATCCATTTACCTGTCAATGGACATCTAGGTTGCTTTCAGGTCCTAGCTATTGTAAATAGTGCTGAAATGATATTGAGGTACAAGATGTGTATAAGAGACAGGTCAAAGGCTTTGGCATAGTCAATAAAGCAGAAGTAGATGTTTTTCTGGAACTCTCTTGCTTTTTCCATGATCCAGCGGATGTTGGCAATTTGATCTCTGGTTCCTCTGCCTTTTCTAAAGCNTAAATAGTGCTGCAATGATATTGAGGTACATGTGTCTTTTTAAATTTTGGTTTCTTTAGGGTATATGACTAGTAGTGGGATTACTGGCTTCCCACGTGACATTAGTGGTAGAAAACCTACTTGTCAATGCAAGAGATATAAGATATGCAGACTCAATCCCTGGGTCATGAAGATCTCGTGAAGGAAGGCATACAAATCCACTCCAGTATTGTTGCCTGGAGAATCCCATGGACAGTGGAGTCTGGTGGGCAATAGGGTCTATAGGGTCACAAAGAGCTGTAAATGACTGAAGTGATGCAGCAGCAGCATGGTAGTTTTATCCTAGTTTTTAAAGCAATCTCCATACTGTCTTCCATAGTGGATGTATCAATTTATATTCCCACCAACAATGCAAGGGATTTGGTTCCCTTTTCCCTACACCCTCTCCAACATTTATTGTAGATTTTTTGATGATGGCCATTCTGACCAGTGTGAGGTGATACCTCCTTGTAGTTTCGATTTTCATTTCTCATGTGTTTATTAGCCATCTGTATGCCTTATTTGAAGAAATGTCTCTTTAGGTATTCCGCTCACTTTTTGATTGGGTTGTTTATGTGTTATTGAGTTGCATAAACTGATAGCATATTTAGAAAATTAATCATTTATCAGTTGTTTCATTTGCTATTATTTTTTCCCATTTAAGGGCTGACTTTTCACCTTGTTTAGAGGTTCACTTGCTGTGCAAAATATTTTAAGTTTAATTAGGTCCCAATTGTTTATTTTTGCTTTTATTTCCATTACTCTAGAAGGTGAGTCATGGAAGACCTTGCTATGATTTATGTCATACAATGTTCTGCCTCTGTTTTCCTCTAAAAATTTTACATTCTGGTCTCATAGTTAGGTTTTAATCCATTTTGAGCTTATATTTGTGTATGGTATTAAGAAATGTTCTAATTTCATTTTTTTTACATATAGTTGTCCAGTTCTACCATCACCATATACTGAAAAGATCATCTTTTCCTCATTGAATATGCTTGCCTCGTTTGTCAAAGAAAAGGTACCTATAGGTGTGTGTGTTTATCTCTGGAACTTTTTGTCTTGTTCCATTGGTCTATATATCTGCTTTTGTGCTAATAACATAATGTCTTGATAACTGTAGCTTTGTAGTATAGTCTAAAGTCAGGAGGGTTGATTCCTCTAGCTCTATTGTTTCTCAAGATTGTTTTGGCTATTCATGGCCATTTGTGTTTCAAGCGCAGGTGGCTGTGAGAGCCGGCACACTAAGTGCAGGCAGCTGTGAGAGGCGCTACCCCACGTCCAAGGTCAGGGGCAGCAGCCTAGAGTGCCAGGCTGTGATGGCTCAGGAACGACCGGGAGGAGACACCCCTAGTCCGAGGTCAGGGGCAGTGGCCAAGAGGAGCTACCCCGTGTCCGAGGTCAGGGGCAGAGGCTGAGAGGAGACACCCCGAGTCCGAGGTCAGGGGCGGTGGCTGAGAGGAGCTACCCCACGTCCAACATCAGGGGCGGTGGCCAGGAGGAGCTATCCTGTGTCTGAGGTCAGGGGCTGCTGGGAGGAGACACCCTGTGTCTGAGGTCAGGAGTGGCCGGGAGAAGCCACCTAGTGCCCGAGGCCAGGAGTGGCAGCTGGGAGGAGCCACCCATGTCAGAGGTCAGGGCTGGCGGCCAGGAGGAGCAACCCGAGGAGCGGTGGTTGCACAGGCACAGGAGGGCCTAGAGGAGCTATCCCACGTTGAGGGTCAGGAACGGCGGTGGTAAGGAGATACTCTTGTCCAAGGTAAGGAGCAGCGGCTGTGCTTTGCTGGAGTAGCCATGAAGAGATACCCCACGCCCAAGGTAAGAGAAACCCAAGTAAGATGGTAGGTGTTGCAAGAGGGCATCAGAGGGCAGACACACTGAGACCATACTCACAGAAAACTAGCCAATCCAATCACACTAGGACCACAGCCTTGTCTAACTCAATGAAACCAGCCATGACTGAGGTGCAACTCAAGACAGGTGGGTCATGGTGCAGAGGTCTGACAGAACGTGGTCCACTGGAGAAGGGAATGGCAA
>SJYS01002909.1:1634604-1651737 GCA_006410695.1 Philantomba maxwellii
AAGTAAAAAAAAAACAATAATAATAAATTCAATGCAAGATTTATTGCTACTATGAACTGATGTGCTGAGGCATGATCATATGTTTCAATACACAAACATGATCTCTATATGATACAATCACTTGATAAAAGAAACACTTAGAGAAGGGAACATCGACCCAAAATAAATGCCAGATAAAAATCATTAAAAAGTTGAATGGCAATGCCACAAGTATTTAATATGAACATTTATCATTATTAAAATTGAGGTTTATTTTGTACTAAAAGTTAAAATACACAAAGCAGGCATTACCTTATCCAAAAGACTTAATCTTTGTTTTATGACAGATAGTCCAGACATACAAAAATTTCTTTCAGTTTTCATTGGCGCCTCTGGTCAAATTATTCAGAAAATATTGTCAAGTTGGGGCTTTGGGTGCATACTGCTTCTTACAAGTTTATTTTCTTTTCATTTTTATTTACTTGTCCTGGCTTTGATTTTGCCATAGAAATCAACATTGTTTCTGCTGCTTCAGTCACTATATCTATTTCTCACTTCATTTCACAAGGACCACAACAACCTGCACTTTTCCTCTGTGAACTTCTTCTGTTTAAGCACATTAAAAAAAAAAAAATCTGTCTGTTAATGAGTTTCCAAAAAAAGCAATTTTGACAACAAAAAGGTTGTCCTTTTCCACTTCATATAAATAGCGAACATTAAAGCAACTTAATATTCGACTCACAGCTTCCTAATATTCTTCTTTATATAAACAACAGACCTTCAGCTGTCTTAAAACAATTTTATTCATATGTACCTCTGAATTATTCTTTATAATACATATCCTAGTATGTTCTACTATCTAAAATGACTTGTCTCATTTATTTTTGGCTCTTGAGTATTTCCTCCTACAAAGAAAAATTTCTCAGTGGAGAAATATTTTAACAGTTTTTCAGCTTATTCTACTGAAAATTGTGGCAGAGATTGTTTTTCATATAACACTGATTAGATTTGCCTTCATAAATCCAAATCAGAGTTATTTTTTCATTGTGCTAGTTTCTAAATCTCCACTGCATTTAGTTTTCCTGCTATTTGTTTCTGATACTTCACCCTGCCACCTGTTCACCTCAGGACAAACCTGTTATCACAACAAATGAAATTCGTGTTTATAGGGTAACTGCTAAGTCACTAGTGATGCCTTTATGAATTTTCTTGGAGCTGCTGTCCCATCACTTCTTGTCATCCATGTTATTTATCTATGACTGGTATAAATTATTTGCAAACTTGACAATTTGGGAGGAAAAATAGGTAATATCTCCTAGTTTCTGTGGGTCAGGAATCCCGACCAGGAATCCTGGCTGTGCTGAATGGCTTGGCTAAGGTCTCCCTGGAGGTTTCAGTCAAACTTTGGGCCAGGGCTGCAAGTGCCTCAGGGCAAGATCTGCCTCTGTGATTGTTGGTAGGCCTCAGAAGATACACATCCAAGTTCACCCACATGGGGCCTTGCGCAGGATTCCCTGATGACACAGAACTGGCTTCCTTCAGAGTAAGTGATGTAAGAGAGCTATAGCAACCCACTCCAGTGTTCTTGCCTGGAGAATCCCAGGGATGGCGGAGCCTGGTGGGCTGCATCACTGGGGTTGCACAGAGTTGGACACGACTGAAGTGACTTAGCAAGAGAGCTATAGAGAGCCCTTACACTGCACACGGGCTTTCTATAACCTCTTCTTGGGAGTGACACTGCATTTATTTTTGTTGTTGAGTTGCTAAGTCGTGTCTGAGTCTTTTGCGTCCCCATGGACTCTAGCCCACTGGCATCCTCTGTCTGAGGGATTTTCCAGGCAAGAATACTGAAGCAGGTTGCCATTTCCTTCTCCAGGGGATCTTCCTAACCTAAGGATAGGACCCATGTCTCCTGCATTGGTAGGCGGATCCTTTATCACTGAACTGCCTGGGATGCCACATCTGCCATCAGTTAAAAGCAAGTGGACAAGTCTGGCCCACATCCAGAGGCAGGGCATCATCAGGGGCCATCTAAGAGAGCCTTCCACACAGCCACATTCGCTTCAGGGTTTAATTTGAGAAGTTTTATTCTTTCCGGAAGTAAAGATACTATTTTTTTGCCCAGTACCGCCCCCATGAATTCTATTAAGCCAAGGTTCAATGAAGCCTCAATTTAGTAGATATGAACATAATATGTCTGATTTTTTCAGTTGGTCCATACATCCATATAAATGTTATTTTCTTATTCTTACATTTGAAAGACCAAAATGATGCACATTGTTCTGTTTTGTAACAGTTATGTATTAATAGTTATTAATGTAATGATTGTGTTCTAACTGTAATAGTTATGTCCGTTTAGTCAAGGCTATGGTTTTTCCTGTGGTCATATATGGATGTGAGAGTTGGACTGTGAAGAAGGCTGAGCGCCGAAGAATTGATGCTTTTGAACTGTGGTGTTGGAGAAGACTCTTGAGAGTCCTTTGGACTGCAAGGAGATCCAACCAGTCCATTCTGAAGGAGATCAGCCCTGGGATTTCTTTGGAAGGAATGATGCTAAAGCTGAAACTCCAGTACTTTGGCCACCTCATGCAAAGAGTTGACTCATTGGAAAAGACTCTGATGCTGGGAGGGATTGGGGGCAGGAGGAGAAGGGGATGACAGAGGATGAGATGGCTGGATGGCATCACTGACTCAATGGACGTGAGTCTGAGTGAACTCCGGGAGTTGGTGATGAACAGGGAGGCCTGGCGTGCTGCGATTCATGGGGTCGCAAAGAGTCGGACATGACTGAGCAACTGAACTGAACTGAATGTGTCAACTGATAATGGACTTGATGGCCATTGTAGCCCTTTGCTAAGAAATTTGCCCTAGTTAACTCAATCTTTCAAGTTCTTAAAAAATCTTCTTTTAGACTTGGATTTAGAAAATATATAAAGCAATATTTATTATTATACAATAGATATAATAAATATAGTTTTTATATTTTATATACTTCATATATACTTATATAAATATAAGATATAAAAATTATATTGATTATATCTACTTTATATATATACAGAGAGAGACATAAATAAATAAAGCATTCTTTATCACCATACATCCATATGACTTAGGGAATTTAAAACATTTTTAATTTTTATTACTTTTTTATTGATGTATAATTGCTTTACAGTGTTAGTTTCTGCTATACAGTGAAGTGAATCAGAAGATGTGGTACATACATACAATGGAATATTACTCAGCCATAAAAAGAAAGAAATTGGGTCATTTGTAGCAATGTGGATGGACCAAGAGTCTGTCATACAGAGTGAAGTAAGTCAGGAAAGAAAAACGGATGTCATATATTAAACACATGCATATGGAATCTAGAAAGATGGGACAGGTGAGCCTGTTTGCAGAGCAGCAATAGAGTTGCAGATGTAGAGAACAGACATATGGACACAGAGTGAGGAGAGGGTAGGAGACAAATTGGGAGAGTAGGATTGACTTTGGAAATTTTATTTGGATTTTGAGATTCAGATCTTATAGTCAAAGTGGGCAAAAGTTTGCAGTGGAGATAAGTTGATATGGCATATTTTTTTGGCTTCAAACAATACCTGATAAGTAACAGGCTATATCCTCCAACGGGCTTCCCAGGTGGCTCAGTGGTAAAGACTGCACTTGCCAATGCAGGATATGCAGTTTCGATCCTTAGGTTGGGAAGATTCTCTGGATTAGCAAGTGGCAACCCACTTCAGTATTCTTGTCTGGGAAATCCCATGGACAGAGGATCCTGGCAGGCTACAGTCCATGGGGTTGCAAAAGACTCAGACATGAGTTAATGATTGAACAACAGCAACAATATCTCTCAAAGTCTAATGCTGACTTGACTGATATTCATAGAAACATGCATAATGCTATTTCTATTGACATTTCTAAACTTCTTATAGTGAAAGTGTTCTTTAGTGCAACTTAATGTAGAAATATTGAGGTGGAGGTATAATAAAATAATGAAACAAAACAAAAACCTTAATAGCAACAACACAGTGTCTTAGCTTTTCTTTCCAGAAAATAGAGGTGAAAAAATCCAAAGTTAAAGCAAACAAAACAAAATTTAAAAAGCAAAACCACACAAAATGAAAGGCACCAGATTCTAAGCAAAAGGCTCATTGAAATCTCATTGACAAAGCTAGCATACGGGTTTTTCTTCTGTGGTTTCTGAACCCAACCAAATGGCCACAACTTGACCAAGTGACCTTTTATTTTACTTCTGTAATTACTGTAATTGCTTGTGACACAAGTAATTTATTACATGTGGATAATCATTGTGCAGTTAGTTATATATTTTTTACTCTAAGTGAGCACACAGCTTCAACCACAGGAGGTTGTGTGTTTATTCTTTCTAATGTCTCTGCATAAGCCACCCATAGAAAGAAGCCCAGAGAACTAGGAGAATGAGCCAGCTATCCACAGTGTACATGCAGTTTATGAACCAGCTATCTGCAGGGTACATGCAATTTATGAACCAGCTAGCCACAGTGTACATGCAATTTACTTTTAATGGAAAGTGTAAAATACATGTGTGTATATGTACAAATAGAGGGAAGAGTGAAATGAACCCAATTTCTTCAGCGATGATCAATTTATGGTCAATCTTGTTCCTTACTTTCCCTAACCCTTGATTATTTTGAACAATTTCAGAGACCTTAGCAATCTCAAAAATTATTGCATCTGTATATATTTCTGGATGTATTTCTAAAAGAATAACAGCTTTTCTCTTTCATATATAAAAACTGGTTGATAGTCTATCACTATAAATTTTCAGGGTGACTTCTCTTTCCTCTTTTTCTCTCTCCTCCTGTTTCCCCCTCTACCTCTCTCCCCTTCTCTTTCTTCTTGATTCTTCTGCAAATTATTTGATAAAAAACCAGGTCATCTGTTCTATAGAATTTCTCATGTTACATTTTGCTGACTGTATCTCCTTAGTGTGCTTTGACATGCAAATCTTGCCTCCTATATTTCCTGTAGTGGTTAAATTGAGAGGCTTTATCAAACTCAAATCCAATTTTGTGGGAGAATCTCGCAACATGGTCTCCTGAGCACCCATTAGATGGTGACTCTTCTTGTGAAGTGAGCAGCATTGAAAAATAAGAATAACTTGTAATAATAATTTCATATTTATATAGCTAAAACAATTTAAAGTATTGTTTTTCACCCAGGTTACTTGGATGTAGCAGTGGTACATAAGCTAGTACATGGGCTTCCCAGGTGGTGCTAGTGGTAAAGACCTAGGAGATGCAGGATATGTAAGAGACATGGGTTCAATCCTTGGATTGGGAAGATCCCCTGGAGGAGGGCATGGAAACTCACTCCAGCATTCTTACCTGGAGAATCCCATGGACAGAAGAGCATGGTGAGCTATGGTCCATAGGATTGCAAAGAGTCAGACACCACTGAGGTGACTTAACACACATGCACAGTAGTACCTAGGACATACTTTGAGAAAAAATGAGCTATATGAACTTGAATGTATCTCTATTCAAACCCACCTTACCAAGCCATATGTAATTAGAAAAATACAGTTAGGTTAATCATATCTGAGGTGCTATTAACTACCACTTTCTTTTATTCCTGCTATTTTCATCTGAGTTCACAATTTAATCCAAATTGGCAAATAAAATGTTCTAGTCTCCAGCTTGTCAAATATACTTTCACAATGTCAAACAGAAAGGTATGTTTAATCTGTGGTTTTTAATCACTGGAAGGATCTTCTGTTGGTGGCCCACTTTATCAGGTAGTTAGTTATCTGAGTAACAAACAATTAATGAAGCTGTGCTATAAAACAGTAAGGATTATCACTGTTTGTGAGTCAATAGGTCAACTGGTAATGCCTGCTGTTCTGGGCTGGGTGTGGGCTTACTTGTTCTGCAGTGACTGGTGGGTCAGTGACTCTGGGATGGACTCCCCTATATATCTGGTGGTTGACTGGCTATAGACTAGGGGAATGGGAATACCTGGGCTGTGTGCCCCCCATCCTCCCAGCTGAGCCCAGGCTGGTGCTCATGGTGCGTATGGGAAATTGAAGACAGCAAGTGGAACTTGGAGTGTCTCTTGAGGTCTTGGAACTGACAAATAATCATTTTCTCCATATTTGGTTGACAAAAGCAGGTCATAATTCCAGGTTAATTCAAGGACTAGGGAAACTCACTCCATTTCTGGATGGAAATAATGCAAAACTACATTGCAAGGTATGAGGACACAGGAGGTAAGGAATAAAGAACAGTCATCTTTGCAATCAATCTATTATAGCTGGCAACATTCAGCCAGCAATATGAGCAGTAATATATATTGTTGTAGTTTAGTTACTTAGTTGTGTCTGATTGTTTTGTGATCCCATGGACTGTAACTTGCCAGGCTTCTCTGTCCATGGGATTTCCCAGCAAGAGTACTAGAGGGGGTTGCCATTTCCTTTTCCAGAGGATCTTCCCAACCCAGGGATTGAACCCACGTCTCCTGCATTAAAGATGGATTCTTTACCACTGAGCCATCTGGGAAACCCATATATATATATATATATAAAATGTATATATATATAATATATATAATTTTATATTATTATTATTATATATTCTTTATTATATTTGTATTTATATATATTTTATATTTATTACTTATTTATAAATCTTTGCTTCTTGCATAAAGTGAAGGGGATAACACTTAAAAGGTAAAAATGAAAGATAAAAACTAGCATAAAATAAAAGGTAAGAGCTAAATGATGAATGAATTTAATAATAATTATAGCCAAAACCTTCAGTTGAGTAAAGATAAGATAAATCTCAGTCATTTCTATGCCTAGGCTTCCTGATTACTTTTACTCTTTGTGTGCTTTTGAGGATCTGGTCTGTGAGGTCAGAGGTTTTCCTGGAGTCCCCTGACTACTTCTAGGAACCTGACCTCTATTGTTTTCCGTTCATCCAGCAGTGAAGTAAGTCAGCCCCTGCTGGAACTCTCACTGTGGAGAAGAATAAAATGCTTCTCTGTGTGCTTCCTGGGCTTCAGGTAGATGAGGTCATGAGGGTAGATAGCTAAGTGGGTTTCATTTTCTTTCTTATCCCAAGATCTCAGCTTAACGTCAGGCAAAGTAGACATCAGAGTAAGAAGTATTATAGGGAAAAACAAACTTTATTTTATAATTGCAAAGAGGTCAGTTTGTCGACAATGTAACGATCTTAAATGTCTATATACCTAATAACAGAGCTTCAAAGTGTAAGTAGTGAAACTGATGGAACTGTAAGAAAAAATAGACAATAATATAGTCAAAGATTTCAGAGTCCTCGCTCCAGAAATGATAGACCAAGAAGAAAGAAAAATCAGTAAGTGACTCACACTATCAACCAACTGGACCTAATTAAAATGTATATTAATAGGACATTCTTCCCAATGAGAGTAGAATACACTTTTTTGGATGTATATGGACATATACTAAGATAGACCATATTTTGAGTCATATCAGTTCAGTTCAGTAGCTCAGTCGTGTCTGACTTTGCAACCCCATGGACTGCAGTACGCCAGTCTTCCTTGTCCATCACCAACTCTCAGAGCTTCCTCAAATTCACATCCATTGAGTTGGGGATGCCATCCAACCATCTCATCCTCTGTTGTCTCCTTCTCTTCTTAGAATCAGCCTGTTCCATGTCCAGTTCTAACTGTTGCTTCTTGACCTGCATACACATTTCTCAGGAGGCAGGTCAAATGGTCTGGTATTCCCATCTTTGAAGAATTTTCCACAATTTATTGTGAACCATAGTCTAAGGTTTTGGTGTGGTCAATAAAGCAGAAGTAGACGTTTTTCTGAAACTCTCTCTACTTTTTCGATAATCCAACAGATGCTGACAATTTGATCTCTGATTCCTCTGCCTTTTCTAAATGTAGCTTGAACATCTGGAAGTTCAAGGTTAATGTACTGTTGAAGCCTGGATTACAGAATTTTGAGCATTACTTTGCTAGCGTATGAGATGAGTGCAATTGTGTGGTAGTTTGAACATGCTTTAGCATTGCCTTCCTTTAGGACTGGAGCGAAAACTGACCTTTTCCAGTCCTATGGCCACTGCTGAGTTCTCCAAATTTGCTGGCATATTGAGTGCAGCTCTTTCACAGCATCATCTTTTGGGATTTGAGTTAGCTTAACTGGTATTCCATGGCATCCGGTCCCATCACTTCATGGGAAATAGATGGGGAAACAGTGGAAACAGTGTCAGACTTTATTTTTTGGGGCTCCAAAATCACTGCAGATGGTGACTGCAGCCATGAAATTAAAAGACGCTTACTCCTTGGAAGAAAAGTTATGACCAACCTAGATAGTATACTCAAAAACANATGGGAAATAGATGGGGAATCAGTGGAAACAGTGTTAGACTTTATTTTGGGGGGCTCCAAAATCACTGCAGATGGTGACTGCAACCATGAAATTAAAAGACGCTTACTCCTTGGAAGAAAAGTGATGACCAACCTAGATAGTATACTCAAAAGCAGAGACATTACTTTGCCGACTAAGATCCGTCTAGTCAAGGCTATGGTTTTTCCTGTGGTCATGTATGGATGTGAGAGTTGGACTGTGAAGAAGGCTGAGTGCTGAAGAATTGATGCTTTTGAACTGTGATGTTGGAGAAGACTCTTGAGAGTCCCTTGGGCTTCAAGGAGATCCAACCAGTCCATTCTGAAGGAGATCAGCCCTGGGATTTCTTTGGAGGGAATGATGCAGAAGCTGAAACTCCAGTACTTCTGCCACCTCATGCGAAGAGTTGACTCATTGGAAAAGACTCTGATGCTGGGAGGGATTGGGGGCAGGAGGAGAAGGGGACGACTGAGGATGAGATGGCTGGATGGTATCACGGACTCAATGGACGTGAGTCTGAGTGACCTCCGGGAGAAGGTGATGGACAGGGAGGCCTGGCGTGCTGCGATTCATGGGATCACAAAGAGTCGGACACAATTGAGCGACTGAACTGAACTGAACTGAACTAGAAAAGCAGTTTCTTGTCAGGGCTAGAAAAATAATGTTACAATGGATCCAGTAACAACAGAATTTAGGCCTGTTAGTTGCATTGCAAGTTGATGCCTCTTCCAAAAGGAGAGAATCCAAAAAAGCAATTTATTCCCCAGGCTAAGAGAATAACTCTGACATTTAGGATTAAGAAGAGTTTGGTGTGTAGTCTCTCACAAACAAGGTGCAGATCTGTTGGGGCAAACCTGTCTACCATTTTATTTGTTTCAACAAAGACTATCACGATGGAGAGTTTCTCCAGGATCATCCCTTGTGGGGGCTCAGGACAGGAGACAGGAAGATGTATGTCATTGGTTCTCCCAAGTCTAGTTTGCTTTGCAAGGTTCCTCTAAGCATACAGAACAGCTGAGAAGGCAAGTTTGCAAAGAGTCCTATACAATGACTGCAGTGACCATTGGCCAATAAATCAATTACATCTTTGTACCCTACTTAACCTTTGGATATGATGAATATTTGGAGTGTGTTTTTTGTGGTCTCAAGCCAAAAGTTAACCACAGCCTAGAGATTTTTAAACCTCAGGAAAAGAACTAGAAATCTGTGTCTCCCACTTTATTCTCAATGCAGTTGGACAGCACAAAATTCCATTAGAGAAAGACAATGTAATTGTGTTCATAACTTCTGAGGGTTGAGAGGCTGCATTTATATGGTGTCTTTCCTCCAAAGATCATAAAGCACCTCACATATGTTATTTTGTTTATATTCCAAATCTCTTTATGGTATAAGAAAGAAGAAGAGTACTTAATACAATTTTAAGGAAAAATATATATTAATAATTTAATACAGTTCAGCAAAACTAAGTAACATTAATTTAATATACAAGGGAAACCAATGTTTGTTGGCATTCAGAATTTTAAATGGACAGTGGATAAATTCCTTATTTTTATCTTTAACGAAAAATTTTATTTTACTTGTCCCAACTCTTCTTGATCACATTAATTGTCCTCTTTTCTTAACTCTAATTGCTTTAAGTGCTTGGTTCACACAATTTAACACATTGTTATACAGTGTTTTGTCTCAACAGCTACTCAAAGGGAGAGAGTGGCGTATTGGAAATGACACTAACTAGAAGACAGGGACGGGGAAGCGGGTTGCCGTCTATGGGGTCGCACAGAGTCGGACACGACTGAAGCGACTTAGCAGCAGCAGCAGAAGACAGAGCCTTGAGTGCCCATCTGTCTGCCCCTCACTATCATTCAACAAATTCACATCCTTCCTATGCTCCAGTTTCTTTACTAACAAATGAAAAAATCTTAATGGATTGTTGTGAGATTCAAAGAAGATGGTTTTCATCTTAAAAATACTATGCATATAAATAAGACACTATTATTGTAACCTCTGTGAAGGCAGAGACAATGTTTTGTACCTTTCTTATCTATTTTCCAGGATCTGGTGTGGTGTTGCATTAATATGATTTCCCAAGTACTTAACTAATATTTCTTAATTACAAAGTTACTGAGTACTTACTATTTTCCTGGAGAAGGAAATGGCAACCCACTCCAGTATTCTTGCCTGGAGAATCCCATGGACAGAGGAGCTTGGTGGGCTACAGTCCACGGGTCTCAAAGAGTTGGACACAACTGAGCGACTTCACTTTCACTTTATCTGTTTTCCAGGATCTGGTGTGATGTTGCATTAATATGATTTCCCAAGTACTTAACTAATATTTCTTAATTACAAAGTTACTGAGTACTTACTATTTTCCAAGAATCATTCTTCAGAACTTTATATGGACTATTTTATATTTCATTAAGAGGTCATATTATTATTATCCTCATGTTGCAGATGAAGAAACCTAGGCTGAAAGGGATTGATCAGCCTGACCAGGGGCACAGAGCTGACACCTGACCTTTGTCAGTTTAGCTACAGAGCCTAAGTTTTAAAATGCTTTACTCTGCTTGTCTTTCAAAGAACTGGCATTCTTTCCTCAAAGAATGCAGAGACTATGAAACTTCCTTCCTAAAGCTATCAAAAGACGGAAGAACTTTTTAAGAAGCGCACAGAAATTTGTGGGCATGTGTTGGGTATAATTTTAACTGAGAATTTGAAATAGATAAATATACCGACTTCTTCATACATATGATTGGGTTGCAATTGTATGATTTGTATAAGAGGTGTTTCAGAGAAATACTTCTGAGCATTTGATTTGGCAAAATATTAAACACTGAAGTTATAGCCTATAAGATATTTCTATTCTTCTCCTGATCAACTAGTTACAAATTCTTCCCAGAATTATAGGAGGATAAATCCAATTATGTACAAGGCCAGTGGGAACAAGATAATTGCACAGATCTAGTACCCATCCATTACACTCAGCATCATCAATCACTGAACTGCCACAACCTCAGCTTTCTGGAATCCCCAGTTGTTTGAAACACTCTGCTATTGCCATTTATGGAAGAACCATATTATACTGTCTTTGTCTTAAGTGCTATCAAAATAAAATTTAAAAATTAAGTGTTTATCCTTGAAAGGGTGTGATAGAACAATGGAAAACATGAGAAAAAAAATCAAAATTCAACATATGGACATAGACATCAGAATCTCAACCAAAGGATCTGGTTAGCCCCACTAAGAAATTAAGTTGGGTAGTTCTCTTTTTAGTTTTTTGTGATGGAAATTACATTTGTGAGCAGAAATGTGTGCCTGCTTTTCCCTCACATGCACCTCACACACATGCCAACTCCACAGGGGGGAATCTGACAAATGTGCAGTTCTTGAACAAAGCAAGCAAAGCATTTGGCTTGAGTAGAGATGGAATGATCAGTAGCCAACAAGTTAAACTGAGTTCATTCCCAAAGTTTATATGAGCCCTTAAACCATGGAATTAAAAATAAATTGCAATGATGAGTCATTTCAGGTTTTCTATTTGTGTTTTCTTTCTATTCAGTGTAACATACATTTATTGAACACCCACTGCCTGGTGGATATGAAAGGTCAGTGGCCCCCACCCCAACAAGGAGCTCACAGTTTAGTGAGAAAAACAGATATATAAACAAGTAACTTCAAAAAAATGAGCTAAGTAATGGAGGCATACACTATAAAACTGTGGAACAAATCAAGGATCA
Source organism: Philantomba maxwellii (assembly GCA_006410695.1). NCBI lineage: Eukaryota > Metazoa > Chordata > Mammalia > Artiodactyla > Bovidae > Philantomba > Philantomba maxwellii. The sequence goes on from SJYS01002909.1 coordinate 1,646,695, forward strand.
AGTGTGTCTAAATTGATGAAAAAAGAGTCACAGAAAAGGAGAAACTAATTGCACTGGATTTTGAAGGGAAAAATATACATTTTGACCTAGGGGGAAAAGACTACTGGTAATGGAAAGGCAGTGATAGGAAGCAATATTACTCATTCCTAATAGAGGATTTTCACTTCACTTATTTCTCATTCCAGCCCCATGAAAGAGCATGCATTGTCCTAATTTTAGAAATTCTGGAAAGTAGGTATCTCAAGAAGGCAGAGCTGCTAAGTGACATGATCTTGACTTTCTTAAAAGCTGCAGAAGCTGAGCACTGGGAGATCTAAGAGGAAAAAGATGAAGCTGTAGGAAAAGTAAGACCAGGTAGTGGAAGGCCTCTTAACAACATGCATTTGGACTCCAACCTTTAGTACACAGGAGTCAGCAGGGGAGTGGGTGACAGGAGGGAGCAGTTTTGCCTTTCAGATAACATCCTGGTGACTGCATAGAGGACAGTTTTGGATGGGCATGTGGCAAACATCGATGTTACACAGATTCCAAAGGTGGGTACTAGTAATGTGGTCCATCCTGCTACTCTGAATACTTAGGATGCGTTAGGCATCTCTGATTCTTAATATCCCTGTCCATCATCTCTCACTGACTCTCCTATGTGAACCTATGTTTGACTCTCCTGCTCATCTTTTTTTCAATCTATTAAGTATATGTGTGTCTGAATTACTGAAGATGCAAAGTGCAAATTCAGGACATGAAGAAGCACCATTTTTTAATATATGGGAGAGCTTTGAAGGACTGTCCAAATGGTCCAAATATATATCCCAAAAGACCATGCACCCCTCCATAAGGAACCTGCAGTAACACTATCAAAGGCTCTATACTACCAGAAATTGCCTCCACCCTCCAACACTCCACCTGAGAACTAGTGAGCTTCCTGAGCTCCTGAGGAGTCTCACTTTAAGCAACTTATTTATTCTAAAAAATGAAAATTTCCATAAACATAGTATCAGATATGACAAAATACTGACCACAGGATATTTTTAAATTGCTAACTCTACTGTACATTTAAAATGTAATTAGATATATATATGAAACTGCCAGAAATGCATCCATTTGTACTCTGAGGCAAACTGGTATTTCTCATCATGTTTTTGTGTTGCCTTGTCCAATTCAAATCCAAGCAAGCCTGTCTCTTTCTGAGCTCACCAGGAACCCTTATTTCTCTCCTCTTTGCCATTTTCCTGCCCTTTTCACTATAACTTTCCCTTTAGTCTTGAAATGGCCAGAACCCTCAGAATCCTCATCCTCAACCCCACTGCTCATAATTCAATTTTCTGTGAATTGAGAAAGTTGCCTTCTTGCCCTTTATCTGGAGGAGCTATGTCCAAACCACAGCCCCAGGATGGAACAGAGGAAGAAGTGAGACACATTCAGAAACTCAAAGAATCCCTCTTTTCAAGGAACCAAACATTTGCCTCTCTGAAAGAGTTTTATACAAGAATAAAAATTTAAAAAAATAAATAAACAAGGCTTATTAATGTTTGCTGGAGAAACAGAAAAGCTTTTTCCACAAGAAAAGTCCTTTCTGTACTGAAGCTGTCAGCCAGACGGCCCAAGCATTTATCTCCTACATAGAAAGTGCTCTGTCAGGCAAGCTGTGATTAACAATAAGCTGAAAAACACGCCCCAGACTTCCACTGTATTTTATTTGGCAGAGAGGAATTATTCCTCAGCACAAAGTATTTGCAACTGGCATCAGTTAAACAAGAAATTACAGCCTTTAAAAGCCCTATTTATCATTAGCTGCAAAAGTGCAGACTTCACCGTCAATTACCCTGACAAAGGATTACAGACCATCAACACTGCACGCAGGATAACACCAGCCTTGGCGGCCAGTGGGCCACTCTGAAGGGAGGACTAGTACGTTAAACACCAAGAGCCCCTTCCCCAGAGAGCCCCCTGGACCCTACTTCACCCATTCTTTTCCCTTTTGAAGACTGACTCCCCCATCTCTTGCACTCTCTTTCCCTTCACCTCATCTCACAGAGGCTGGTAGACCAGCAAGCCAGCAGAAAGATGCGATGGTTATTTAAGGTGTTGTTTAAGAATCTCTAGCCAAATCGAGTCAGCAGCAACTTTGCTCCAATTCTGCTCTGAATGAGCTCTGTTGATAAAAATGGAAATGACAAGATTGATTTCTGAAAACTAAAGAAATAATATGGTTTTATTCCTCTCAGCTGCTTCATTTAGAGGCTAACTGATCAGAAAAATAGTGAATTTTAATATGCAAAAGGCCTCTACTGTGACTTTAAAACACTCTCCCAAATCCTGAATGGTGCCTATGTATTCTTGGAAGAAGTCTTTTTGCATTTCATTGAGGCATTAAGCCATCTTTAAATGATTTCTTTCCTAGGAACAGAAAAACAAAAAGATGCTTTGTTTTCCAGATTTTAGATTTTTTTAAAGATTATTCTCAAGTGTATATATAAATGATACAGCATCTTTCTCAAGAAACATATGTGTATATCTTCATTAGATTTAACTCTCCAAAGAAGTATGAGGTCATTGTCAATATTACTATCACCTTGTTGCCACTTAAATGGTCCTGGCATTTCTCTCAGAGACTTACATATTAATAGAACTATTCCTTTCAATATTTTGTTTTTATTGACTATATTTATCTCAACATACAAACATCAGTATTTTATGAGAATGAAATAAAAGAATATATATAAACCACTTATTTTTGTTTATAGTGGTTTATATATATATCACTATACATAGTGACCCATAAATGATGATAATGATGATGTTGGCAGTAATGTTCATAAAGATGAGGAGAAGGAATATGCAGTATTAAAATATGTTTTTATAAAGGCTTTTTAGTGTTATGAAAGAACACTTGTGAACATTTATGTCCATATGTATACATGCAAGGGAAGTATACATGCAAGTTAGACATATGGTTTATTCTTAACTATGTGAAACAATATTCAACAAAATAAGACTAGAAGGAAATAAATCAAAATGTTGAGTATTCACCTCTCAGTGATGCAATAATAGATATATTGTCTATAATAATAGACAATAGAAAAATATTGTCTTTTCTATACTCTTCTCTAAGTTTCAATGATGAGTTTGTCTTACATTTATTATGGGGGGAAAAAAACAGAAAAGGTAAAGGCAAGGAAAAAAAATCAAAACTAAAATATTAGGCTTGTAAGGTGATTGTGAATGTTTATACTTTTCACATCCAATATGATAACCCTCCAATTGTTCCCATTTTTCCTATAAAGTAACTGAGACTTAAAGAGATTAAGTTTATCTCTTTCCCAATGGAAACCAGGTAGGTACCCAGCTAAAACTGAGACACATCTTACTCTATTTCTAAACCTATGTACTTTCTCTTTCTTCTTGCTGCCTCCCACACTGATGTGTGTCTGTGTGGGTGTTTGTGTACTCAGGCACACTTGCATGTTCACATTCCATTTCTTTTGTTTAAGTGGGTCTATTCATATATTGTGGAGAAGGAAATGGCAACCCACTCCAATATTCTTGCCTGAGAATCCCTTGGACAGAGGAGCCTGGTGGGCTGCTGTCCATAGGGTCACACAGAGTCGGACACAGCTGAAGTTATTTAGCGTGCATGCATGCATTGGAAAAGGAAATGCCAACCCACTCCAGTATTCTTGCCTGGAGAATCCCAGGGACTGAGGAGCCTGGTGGGCGGTCGTCTATGGGGTTGTACAGAGTCGGACACAACTGAAGCGACTTAGCAGCAGTAGCATTCATATATTGAGGCTCCTGACCTCTCCAGATTAGGGCAAGTTCCTTCTCACTTGATCCACTGTGTTCTTAAAAACTATCAGAGGGCTATCACTTATGGGTGACCTCCTCCAAAAATCACAGGCATTTGGGTAGCTTTATTTAGCTCTATTAGGTTCAGAGAATGTGCCAGGCAGATTCTCTGCCCAAAAATAATCTCCTTTTATTCGTGCTCTATATTAACTCATGGAAGAGCCGAACTAAATTAAAGCTTTCATACAGCAAGGCCCTGGATTTTTACTGAGTGGTAAACGTTTTCTCTCTCTCCGTGAGAACTTTACTATTTCCTTCCTCTAAGAGAGGCTGTGCTTAGATGCAAAGAAAGTAGCTCAAAGCAGATCTTGAAGAATTCATTTTATTTGACAAATACTCTTAGTTTGAGTCCCCAGTGTGGAATATTTACGATTTTATAGGTTTTCCTAGCTTTTAAAGTAATTTGCATGTAAATAAAGAGATACAAATCTCAAACACAAATGGCAAAATATGTTCTTTGCCGATTTATTTTTTAACTGGAAAACTGAAACATCAGAATCAATCAGTGAGGTATTTTTACTTGTAAGGGACTTCAAGAGGCTTAACAAATCTTAACCACATCCCTTCTGGACCAGCAGCTGTATTTCTGTTATCTTTTCATAACTATTGGAATACTGGGACGCATTCCTCTCTGAGAACTGTACACTAGGGGACAAGCAACATAAGACAAAAAAAAATATGATATTGAGATTCAAGACTGCCTCTTTTTCTCTAATACAGACATGTCACTGTTGGTTGTGACTAATGACACAATTTAGTACCCTAGGGAGTAACACCCACCGAGTTTCTAAATAGCTCTAGACAAGCACGCCAAGCTCTGTCTTACTGTCATGTGACCCTGGGACTTTTCATGTATCACTCTCTCCTTTGCTCCTGACTACTTGGCACCTTGCATGAGTAACCAGCACAGGTGTGAAGAGTGGATCTCTCTGTCTCTTTCTTGTACTGGAGTTTGAAAGCACACCATTACAGGGAGAGGAAACTAAAAGCCCAAGCCTTCTACGCTGAAGTCTAGAGGGAAGCATGTCTATATTTTATCTCTCTGCACTAAGCATCTAGAAAGTCCCAGAAAAATCATCCCAAGTTGTTCTAATCCTGTGCTACACTACCTCAGCTGGGGTTCCAGCAAAGGTCCCAGAAAATACAGCAAAAAAGAGCATACCCAGGAAAAGAAGTGAAAAGAGAAGATGTGATTAGGAT
>SJYS01002910.1:20791-31468 GCA_006410695.1 Philantomba maxwellii
ACTGAGCGATCTCACTTTCACTTTTCACTTTCATGCATTGGAGAAGGAAATGGCAACCCACTCCAGTGTTCTTGCCTGGAGAATCCCAGGGACGGCGGAGCCTGATGAGTTGCCATCTATGGGGTCGCACAGAGTCGGACACGACTGAAGCGACTTAGCACAGCATCAAAACACAAAAATCAGCAATTGTATTTCATTGCACAATCAATGAATACAAAATAAGAAAATAATATAGTTTATAATAGCAACAAAAAATAAAATATTTAGGAATAAATTTAACCAAAGATATAGAGGACCTGTACAGAAAAGAATAAGATCTTGCTTAATGGAATTAAAGACCTAAATAAATGGAAATACATCCATGTATATCAATTAGAAAGTTTAGTATTTTTAAGGTGGAAATAATACCCAAAACCCAATAATAACCAGTAATACCCAAAAGATATAATGCAATCCTTACCAAATCTTGAAAGTCTTTCTTGCAGTCATTTAATGCTGAGTTGAGAATTCATACCAACTTGCAAGAGATCCCACATAAATAAAATAATCTTGAAAAGAAAAACAAAGATGGAGGAGTCACACATCTTGATTTCAACATTTAGCACAAAGCAGTAGTAACAGAAGCACTGTGGTATCAATGTAAGAATAGACTTACAGATAAATGGAATAAAACTGAAAATCCAAAAATAAACCCACACACCTATAGTCAATTAATCCTTGACAAAGGGGGCAAGAATACACAATGGAGAAAAGACAGTCTCTTTGGGAACTGGTGTTGGGAAACTCGGACAGCAGCTATGTAACTCAATGAAGTTATAACACACAATAGGTATTTCAAAATAAATAGATTCAAACCAAAATTCAGAATTACCCACAACTCACTTCCATCTGTCCCTCCCAAATCATTTTCACCTGAGAAAATAACAGCACTGTTCAGTTGTTGTGACCAAAAGCTTGAAAGTCATCACTGAGGACTCTCCTTCAGTCCCTATATCCAATTATGATGTCTTATTGAGTCTACTTCCACACAGTAACACACTGTTTACTCTCTTCATCTCCAGAGTTACTCCTCTATCCAAACCACTTCTATCCATTATCTAATCCACTGCAANGACCAAAAGCTTGAAAGTCATCACTGAGGACTCTCCTTCAGTCCCTATATCCAATTATGATGTCTTATTGAGTCTACTTCCACACAGTACCACACTGTTTACTCTCTTCATCTCCAGTGTTACTCCTCTATCCAAACCACTTCTATCCATTATCTAATCCACTGCAATGGCTTGCCATTTTTGCCATCCTTCCATTTTTGTCTACCTAAAATATCTCCGTGCAATAAAAGAAGTGATCTTTTTAAGATGAAATCAGATTACACCATTTCTCTACTAAAAATCTACTCTAATTGCTTCCTATTTCATATAAAATAAAATCTATTTTCTTACAAAAATACATGAGGCCCTTCACTATATAGTCTTATCAATTTCTGAAACCAGGATAAACAAAGAAAAGAGATATATGATAGCAAATATACTGAGATTATAGAAGAAATAAAACTAGAGTGTAATGGTGAAAGCATGCTAAGTCATCTTCCATGGGAATGATAGTAGATAATAAATAAGAAAATAAGAAAAGAGCTTGAAATTATATTATTTTGAAATACTGAGGCATTTAATAAGAAAAAATTATTTGAATGTTTCAGTAAGAGCCAAACTTTCTATTATAAATTATTTAATGAATAGTGAAGGAGAGGGAAACCTGGCATGCTCCAATCCACAAGGTCACAAAGAGTTGGACACCACTTAGCGACTGGACAGCAACACCATTTATTTAATGGCATCTCCCCAGGTGGAACTAGTGGTGAAATATTCACCTGCCAATGCAGGAGACATAAGGATGTGGGTCTCTGGGTCGAGAAGATTCTCTGGAGAAGGAAATGGCACCCCACTTTAGTATTATTGTCTGAAAAATTCCATGGACAGAGCAGCCTGGTGGGTTACAGTTGATGGGGCCACAAAGAGTTGGACATGACTGATGGACTGAGCACACATTTAATTAGTGAATGCAAAGTGACTGCAACTTAATTTTTAAGAGGTAGATTAATTTCTTGGATATGAAAAAATATATCAGAGTACATAGCCTACTGCTTCCCAATTCATTTTGCAATGCTAACATATACCTCTTATAACAAACTGATAAAAGAAACAAAATCTCAATTGTATTTATAAAATCTAATGATAAGTTATAAATACATGATTAATAAAAAAATAAAAAAGCCCAGCAGCATTGTAAAAGGATAACACAACATGGCAAGTTAGGAATTACTCCATGAATGAAAAGATGATTCTATCATTAGAATATATATCAAGTTGGCTGATTCAATGTTCAGTTCAGTTCAGTTCAGTTCAGTCGTGTCCGACTCTTTGCGACCCCATGAATCGCAGCACTCCAGGCCTCCCTGTCCATCACCAACTCCCGGAGTTCACTCAGACTCATGTCCATTGAGTTAGTGATGCCATCCAGCCATCTCATCCTCTGNGTTCAGTTCAGTTCAGTTCAGTTCAGTCGTGTCCGACTCTTTGCGACCCCATGAATCGCAGCACTCCAGGCCTCCCTGTCCATCACCAACTCCCGGAGTTCACTCAGACTCATGTCCATTGAGTTAGTGATGCCATCCAGCCATCTCATCCTCTGTCGTCCCCTTCTCTTCCTGCCCCCAATCCCTCCCAGCATCAGAGTCTTTTCCAATGAGTCAACTCTTCCCATGAGGTGGCCAAAGTACTGGAGTTTCAGCTTTAGCATCATTCCTTCCAAAGAAATGCCAGGGCTGATGTCCTTCAGAATGGACTGGTTGGGTCTCTGGATTCATGTTGATGTATGGCAAAACCAATACAGTATTGTAAAGTAAAATAAAGTAACATTTTAAAAATAATAATAATAAAAAGAAAAGCAGGAACTGAAAAAATAAAAAAAATTTTAAAAATATGTTAGGATAAACTTTATGAAGAACCATTAGAACATTGTAAATTTTGTAGCCACATCTCATAGGTCTTTAAGCATGATACTGGAGAAAGTTTCTAAGATCAATTAGTATTGAGGTAGGAAACAAAAGTAAAAATCTACTTTTAATATAAAGTTACTAAGGGCAGTTTCATTAAAATCAGAAAGAGGACAGGCCTGCCCCTATTGCTTCTGATATTGAACAGTGATGGGAAGTTTCTAAGGAATGCCATGAGAAAAGGCACTATAAATGAATTACAAAATCCTGTATCAAAGGTGGGAGGCAACATTATCATTTTTGATAAATGAGATTATATATCATTATGGCAACCCACTCCAGTGTTCTTGCCTGGAGAATCCCAGGGAAGAGGGAGCCTGTGGGCTGCCATCTCTGGGGTCGCACAGAGTCGGACACGACTGAAGCGACTTAGCGGCAGCAGCAGCAGCAGCAGAAACCTAAAAGGCTCTACTAAAAATATCAAAACAATAAGAATCCAACTATAAATCTTTTTTTTCACTACCATTAACAAAAGAGATATAGAATTAACAAAAATCAGCAAAATGATAAAACATGTCAGAGTAAATAAAAAGGAATGCCAAAAGACTCTCTTGCAGAATCACTATTTAATTGCTTCAAATGGAAAAACAGGACAAAAATAAATTAAAAACTCATTTTCCACTATGTAAAAACCTAACATAATTTAAATAGTGAAAGTCCCTCAGTTGTATCCAACTCTATGACCCCATGGACTATAGTCCACGAAATTCTCCAAGCCAGAATACTGGAGTGGGTAGCCTTTCCCTTCTCCAGGGGATCTTCCCAACCCAGGAATCGAACCCAGGTCTGCCAGATTATAGGTGGATTCTTTACCAGCTGAGGCACAAAGGAAGCTCAAGAATACTGCAGTAGGTAGGCTATTCCTTCTCTAGCAGATCTTCCCAACCCAGGAATCAAACAGGGGTCTCCTGCATTGCAGGCAGATTCTTTAACAACTGAGCTATCAGGGAAGTCCCAACAGTATTCAAATAGCTTGTCCCTAATAATAATTACTATGGTGGTGGTTTAGTGGCTAAGTCATGTCCAATTCTTTGTGACCCCAATGGACTGTGGTCCACCAGGCTCCTCTGTCCATGGAATCTTCCAGGCAAGTATACTGGAGTGGGTTGTCATTTCCTTCTCAGGGAATCTTTCCCAACCAGGGATTGAACCTGAGTTTCCTGCATTGAGGGTGGATTCCTTACCAATTGAGCCACTAGGGAAGCCCATATGAAATAAGTATATATTAATTATTAATTGATATAACTAACTTACTATAATTAATAATGTATGAATTAAATCATAATTGCCCTCAATGTTTTGAGATGTTCAAATACTCTTATAGGTGGTGAAAGAAATTGACAAACCAATTTCTCTAATTATGAGTCTCAACCATAGGACTCTCATTTCCCTGGCAGGTGATTTGTTTAATAATGGGCCTATGGCTATTTTTGGTCAATTAGACATGTTATGAAGTCTGTAGGTAAGACTTCTGGGAAAATTTCCACTGCTCCTATGATAAAGATATAGGAAGAATTCCAGCCTCATCTTCCCTGAATACCCAAATACGAAACCTGGACCTGGAATCATTGTTACCAAGACAACAGAGGATGGCAAAACATACATGACACTAGAACTACTTCTGATGAGAAACAATACATTTCTTATCATTCAAATCCGTTTGGTCAAGATTACTCACTGTTTAAAGCAGCCCAAAAGATATAATTGAATTGCATATTTGAAAAAGCTAGCAAATCTGAACAAGCTTTGTTTAGTAGGAATCTACTAGTAATAGATTCCTGCTACTAGTCAGAAAGCTATGTACTAGATAAATAATCAAAGAGGCAGAAAATGTTGAGGCATACCTTTGAAAGAAGATACTGACAATGTAGTATAATTGAAGTCAATCTAAGCATAAGAATACCTGGCATAAGAAGGAAAATTTTGTGTTAACACATTTTTCTAATATCGCACATTTTCTTTTTTTTCCCAGATAATGTCACACATATGCACATTTGAATGTCATGAATAGCCTTCAAAAAAGAAGTATGATAGCTTGAAATATGGAAAATAAACACAAGATCTTCAGACCAAGCTTGCAAACCCTCCTGAGAGTGCTTTAATGGGATGCATTTGAGATAAGGAACGGGCTGAACTGTCAAGGGATTCACAATGTGAACTGGTGAATGTGAATACGTGGAAATTACATATACCTTCATGAAAGTTCACACACGGTATCTGGACTAAGAGTTTGCATGGCCTTTCTCAAAATACTTATCAGCACAGCATGTAAAGTTATTTTCTGAAGAAACCACGGTTTCTGTTTTTGGACTATTAACATAAAATCACTGGGATGCTTTTTCTACTCCTTAATGGTAATATTCAGAAGTAAGTTTGTAGAAAAATTATATTTCCAAAACAACTAAGCCATCATTGCATCCAGTCACTGGCACTGATGAATCTTTGTGAATGCATAACTGTTTCAGTGGAAATACAACCCCATCATAAATTATCTCTTAATGATGACAGATTCTAGAGAATTAATTATCAATTGATTCTATTTTTAAATAAAAATTGATTAGGCATCCTTGGGAAAAGATACTATATATTTAGCCAAAATTAATTGGACTTCTAATAAAGTATCCCTCCAGGTTGAAATAGCGTTATAAATTGGTAAATATCTAAAAATGGTAAGAATAAAAGGTATACAAATACATGGTCAAAGAACTAGAAGTGGGCTTCTGTATTATATTTCATCTCTATTTTTTAATAAGTGATAAGCAATCACTTATGGTTTTTTAATTGAAGTATAGCTTTAATTCTAAAAGGAAAAGCAAAATTTTCATGACACATGTGCATTTTTTATAGACATAAGTATGCCAAGTTTTATAATGACTTTGAAGTTTTATTGCTATGTTTGTATAGTGACTGGAACAAAATTAAATTTCAGCTGTGAGGTCAATTCCATTGTCTTTACTCAAGTATAGATTACTATGATGGCATGATTAGGTCAAATATGTTAAATGAGTATTAAAAGAATAGCTTTATGACAAACAAAAACGTGGAAATTTAAAGCTGAAGCTAATGCAGTATGGGAACAGAAAAGTACACATCATAAGTGCAAAAAATCCTTTCACTGCTCTGCTCCAGTGAAGCCTAAAATGCCAAGAAAAAAGAACTCAATGATTTAAATGTAAAATTCCACTGATATTCCAAACTTCTCTAGTTTGTTCATTAAATTATAATTTATTCTTAGAAAGTGTGCTAACAAAAAAGTTGTTAAAACTTTTACAAGTATTCCATCCTGCTGATCCACACAGAATTAATAGTCTATGCTGGAAGAGTTTTTAACATATTATCTAGTATGGACAGGTCATCCCTCTCAGATCTTATGAAAAATGAAGACTCTGACTTTGGTGTTATGTGTCCTATCCAGTCACCAAGCTTGTGATTTTTGTGAGCTTTAACAAATTAAATATTTGGAATCTTGTAATTAGTCTATGGACAGATTTTGAAGTGCCATTGAAATTTACTAAAATTTCTAATGAACGGTAAGACTGTTTGCAAGAGGAATTAACTATTATTTTCAGTGAAAGGGCTTCCCTCATAACTCAGTTNAGATCTTATGAAAAATGAAGACTCTGACTTTGGTGTTATGTGTCCTATCCAGTCACCAAGCTTGTGATTTTTGTGAGCTTTAACAAATTAAATATTTGGAATCTTGTAATTAGTCTATGGACAGATTTTGAAGTGCCATTGAAATTTACTAAAATTTCTAATGAACGGTAAGACTGTTTGCAAGAGGAATTAACTATTATTTTCAGTGAAAGGGCTTCTCTCATAACTCAGTTGGTAAAGAATTTGCCTGCAATGCAGGAGACCCTGGTTCGATTCCTGGGTCAGGAAGATCCCCTGGAGAAGGAATAGGCTACCTACTTCAGTATTCTTGGGCTTCCCTGATGGCTTAGCTGGTAAAGAATCTGCCTGCAATGTGGGAGACCTGGGTTTGATCCCTGGGTTGGGAAGATCCCTGGAGAAGGGAAAGGCTACCCACTCCAGTATTCTGGCCTGGAGAATTCCATGGGGTTGCAAAGAGTCAGACATGACTGAGCAACTTTCACTTTCACTTCACTTTCAATGAAAACAAATATTGCATGCACCTCAAATTATGAAGAATGAGAAACATAAAAAGTAATATTTTATTTCAGGGTAGCTATTATTTGTTCCTAATTTTCAGCATTCCTCAAAGTCAACATATAACATAAACAGCCCTTGTCATCTCACTTCAATTAAATCCAATCTCTTTGACAGTCCTTTTAATGTTACAAAATAAATACTGTAAATCACATCACACACTTTTACCAACTTAGTTAAGATGCCATGTCAGTCCTGGATAAACTATTTCAAGAAGTTAAACCAAATAAAACCATTTGGTCATTTTCCCTTTATCTGTGTAGAACCAACACCCAGTACTAAGATAAACAAATACGGATATATGACAGAGATTCAATGAATGAATGAAACATCCATGCACTAGGGTGTTTTCAGATCACATTAGGGCAATCTATCTGAGAAGTATATAAGTTAGCAAGGAAAGCCATCATAAATACATTGTGTATCCCAGTGAGACTTGACTGAGAGTGTGTGAACACACCATCACAAATGGAGTTCCTTCATTAGGAAAGAAAGCTCAAAGTCTTTGCATTAATATGAAGGTCAATAGCAGCACTTTTTAACAGTAACAATTTTAGTTAAAATTATGATCCATCACCCATTGTGCTAAGCACTCAACATGTTGCATCACTTAATGCTTACAGCATCTTTCTGAACCTGTTGTAGTAGCATCTTCACTTTACATATGAAGAAAATGAGACTGAGAGAAATTAAATAATTGCCCAAGGTCATGCAGCTATGAGAATACAGAGTAGAAATGTAAAACTGAAATGGAATGTCATTAAAAAATAATATGTCAAAAATATGATGCTATTAACTTTCAATAAGACATAAAGAAATTGACTGAATCCAATCAAGCCTTGCAAATTTAAACAGTAACCAGGAAACACTGCAAAGCTCATCTCAAGTGAAGGAATTAGATCAGGGTTCACCTGTTTACACAGCAGTTATTAAGAAAATAAGAATTATCTTAAACATCACTAGCTAGGTAGGATCATCCTGAAACCCTATGATCTTCCTATCCTGTGTCCTCATGTAAAATCTATGCCGAAGACACAACCATTACCAGCCCAGATTTTTAATCCCATCCTTCATCCTAAATGATAAAACTGGTCCTACTAGTTGAACTTATAAGATTAAGAATTATATAAGTTCAATTTTGATCAGAGATCAAGAAAAAATGTTTAAAAAAGAGAAAAAAAATGATTGTTGTAGTGTTTATATAAAGATAATTTAGACCTGTAAACAACATTAAAAAATGATTGAATAACTACTGAAATACAGAAAAGGTAAAGTGGTATAGCCAAAAGCTGTAAGTAAATAAGTATGCTCAGTCACTTCAGTCGTGTCCGACTGTGTGCGACCCCATAGACAGCAGCCCACCAGGCTCCCCCATCCCTGGGATTCTTCAGGAAAGAACACTGGAGTGGGTTGCCATTTCCTTCTCCAATGCGTGAAAGTGAAGTCGCTCAGTCGTGTTCGACTCTGAACGACCCCATGGACTACAGCCTACCAGGCTCCTCCATCCATGGGATTTTCCAGGCAAGAGTACTGGAGTGGGGTGCCATTGCCTTCTCCTAAATAAGTATGGAACTCTACAAATATTTAAAGCAGTCAAAACAAGAAGGGAAGGAGGGACAGGGGAATGCAGACAACAGGTACAACAGAGAAAAGAGTAAAATTATAGATGACAATTGAAACATTATGAATAATTAAATTATTAACGTCACAGATACCCCAATTGAAAGCTAAGATTGTCGAAAGAGATAAGTATGGATTTCTACTTCTGAACAAATTGGAGTAAAGCATACAGGGTTTGCCTTCACAACTTAAAATACTATAACACTAACCAAACTAGATGAGAGATAGACTTCAAACATTAAGTGTCGGGAGCCAGCACGAGAGATCCCACCCATGACAAGGTCATGTGGAGAGACCAGGGCAGACCCCGACAATTAAGCAGTAGCACATTACCGTGATCCCTGGGAGAAGTGAACAAATGAGGGGACTACAATTGCCCCAGAAAATGCCTGAAGGGAGTTTCCAGAGCCTGAAGGGGAAGCTCAGATGTTGCCCATCAGTCTCGCTCAGTTCCGGAGCAAGTGTCACAGCCTTCCAGGAAGTGTTGTGCTTTCATATAGATAGTCAAATAGATCAAGAGACTAACACACAGATTGATAACTGATTTTCAACAAGGTTGCAAAGATAATTCAGAGAATAAAGCATAGTCTTTCCAAGAAATGGTGCTAAAACCACTGGATTTCTCTGTTGAAAAAGAAAAAAAGGGATTCTGCACCATAGTTGCTAGTCACTCAGCCGTGTCCAACTCTTTGTGACTCCATGGACTGTAGCCTGCCAGGCTCCTCTGTTCATGGGATTTCCCAGGGAAGAATACTAGAGTGAGTAACCATTTCCTTCTCCAGGGGATCTTCTCAACCAGGGATCGAAACTGTCTCCTGCATTGGCAAGTGCAACTGAGATACCAGTGAAGGGGTCTCAGCCATACTTCACACCAAACATAAAAATTATATGAAAACAAGTTTTATGTCTAAATATAAACCTCAAATTCTAATTCTTCTAGGAAAAAAATTGAAGAAATATTTACTTCAATTAGAAAAATTTTCTTACATATGACACAAAAACACAATCTGTAAAGGAATAAATTTACAAATTTGACTTCATTAAAATTGAAAACTTCTGCTTTTCAATATCCATTGTTAAGAACATGAAAAGAAAAGCAAACATAGTGATAAAATATTTGAAAGTTATATATTTGATAAAGGGTTAAAATATATGAAGAAACATTGAAACTCAAAAATCAGAGAACAAGCAAGCCAATGGTGGAGAAATTGGACAAAAGATTTGAATAGACACTTCATGAAAGAAGGTATACAGAAGATACATAACAACATAGGAAAGATCAACATCAGGAGACAGAGAAATGTGAATTAAAACCTCAATGAGCTACCACTGTACATCTATTAGGATTTTTAAGATTAAAACCATTGACTATTTCAAGTATTGGTGAGGTTATGGAGGAACTGGAACTCATACACTGATGGAAGGAATGCAAGATTTTATAACCATTTTGTAAAAGAGTTTGGCAATGCCCTTTAAAGTTAAACCACCTACCTAACATACAATCCACCCATTCTTTTCTTAGATAATTACCTAAGAGAACTCTAATACCCTCAAATTGAAAGCAACTATGGACTGGTTCCAAATAGGAAAAGGTGTATGTCAAGGCTGTATATTGTCACCCTGCTTATTTAACTTATATGCAGAGTACATTATGAGAAACGCTGGACTGGAAGAAACACAAGCTGGAATCAAGATTGCCGGGAGAAATATCAATAACCTCAGATATGCAGATGACACCACCCTTATGGCAGAAAGTGAAGAGGAGCTAAAAAGCCTCTTGATGAAAGTGAAAGAGGAGAGCGAAAAAGTTGGCTTAAAGCTCAACATTC
>SJYS01002910.1:42189-63418 GCA_006410695.1 Philantomba maxwellii
GCTTAAATTCAATTGATTTTTATGCACAATGTTTTTGTATGCTCATTCTCTATTCAGAAACCTCAGAACTATAAAATGTAAGAGCTGGAAGGTGTCATGGAGAATATCGAAAACAAAGTCTTCATTAGGAAGATTGAATGTAGCACAGAGTGGGAGGAGAGACTCACCCTAATTCCTACTCTCATAACCAGACAGCCAGGAACCCTGAAACACTGAGACTCACAGGTGGTCTCTCTGGGCGCTGATGACTCATCAGAGCAGAAGCACATAACCTCTCCAAGGGGACTTTAGGGCTGGTCATCTTCCCTCTGAGAAGTAAAAGCAGGAAAGATTGCAGACCCCATGCAGCTGTGGATTCCCATTTATTTCTTCTGTTTTCACATCTGTGTCATTCCTGCCTTCTACTAGTCAGACTTTGCCCAGTGTCCATAAAAAGAGAACACCCCTGCTCAATTTCTCCAAAGAAGGAAGCTTTTTCACCTCCTAGCAAGCTGGGCTGCCCTTCCCCTGTGCCTTCTGCACTACCCGGTACTTCCAACCGCAAGGTATTTTAGGAATCCTGCAGGAACATTTCCCCCCCACGTGCAAGGTTCACAACCCTAACACGGAAGACACTTGAGTTTATAACTCATTCAAGTATCACTCTTCCACCCTTTCAGAAAATGTTGCTGAGACAACTCATTTGCTATGTTTCCTGTTGTTTTTCTCCCTTGGGTAATACCATTTTTGCTTTCTTATCATTTTCATAATGAGGAAATAATGAGGCTTTATTAAGGTACAAAATATGCCCATATATGATAAATTACCACACTTAATATTATTTATCATGAAGAGGAACTAAAGAGCCTCTTTGTTAAGGTCAAAGAGGAGGGTGAAAAAGCTGGCTGAAAACTCAACATTCAAAAAACTAAGATCATGGTATCTGGTCCCATTACTTCATAGCAAATAGATGAGGATAAAACGGAAACAGTGACAGACTTTATTTCCTTAGGCTCCAAAATCACTGCAGATGGTGACTGCAGTCATGAAAGTAAAAGACCCTTGCTCCTTGGAAGAAAAGCTATGACAAAACTAGACAGCATATTAAAAAGCAGAGACATCACTTTGCTGACAAAGGTCCATATGGTCAAAGCTATGGTTTCTCCAGTAGTTGTGTACAGATGTGAGATTTGGACCATAAAGAAGACTGAACACCAAAGAACTGATGCTTTCAAACTGTGATACTGGAGAAGACTCCTGAGAGTCCCTTCGACAGCAAGGGGATCAGACTAGTCAATCCTAAATGAAATCAATCCTGAATAGTCACTGGAAGGATTAATGCTGAAGCTGAAGCTCCAGTACTTTGGCCACCTGATGTGAAGAGCTGATTCACTGGAAAAGACCCTGATACTGGGAAAGATTGAGGGCAGGAAGAGAAGGAGGTGACAGAGGATGGGATGGTTGAATGGCATCACCGACTCCATGGACGTGAATTTCAGCAAACTCCAGGAGACAGTGAAGGACAGGGGAGCCGGACATGCTGCAGGCCAAGGAGTTGAAAAATGTCAGATACGACTTAGCCATTGAGTAACAATATTAAATTGATGTGCATATTTTAAAACCTAGGCAGGCAATTATATGAGGACTAGGATTAGAGCTTCATGAAGATTTTATCTGCTCTGGCCTCCACTGTTTCTTCATCTAGAACAGGGCTTGATCAATAACTACTTTTCCATGAATTTATGCACACATATCTATAATATTAGAATCTTCCTGTGTAAAATATTTTCATACTGCAATTCTAAATCATGTTCTTTTTATTCACATGTCATTGCTATTTCAGGTTACCACTGAAACACATGAAAGAGTTAAAAGCTTAGGCAGGCAGACCAAGGCCCTTTAAGGAGGAGTCCAACATTGTTCCAGCTTTCCTTAAGCCTTGTGCAACAATGTATCTTGCCGGAGAACTGGCCTTTCTTTAGGTCCTGGAACTAATGATCACACAGCACAATGTCTTTTCTCAGACTCTATGTTGATGATTATAATTGTAACAAATCTTGCCTGGGAACCTGCTTCTCAAGATGTGTGCTGCTGATTACACAGCAACGGTATACCTTGCCCAGAGAAGTGTTACCTGTAACCCTTCTCCCTAGCTAATCTTGTACTGCGGTTTTCTTAGGAGGTATGCCTTGGGAAAGGGTCTGGTGGAACTCTTACAACCTTGAGGTATTCTTTTTATCTATTATCAGCAGCTAGTTGAGACGTATATAAGGTCCCACTTAAACTAGTGAAGCAGGTTCTCTTTCTACCCCCTTCTGATGTCCATGTCAGAAGCTTTTTCTGTCCTGTTACTTTAAATAAAATTTTGCACACAAAGCTCTGAGTGACTGAGACCTGTCTTTGGGCAGGGAGTTAAAGCTTCTCCTTTGAAGACCAAGAATCCAGCAGCACCGTTCACCATAAGCTATCACACAGATTCATATTATGCCACTGCAGGGGATATTTGTAAATGTAGACTCATATTATTTTTAAAAGAAAACTTACATTATATAGAAGAAATTAAGCATAAGTGAGAAAATGTGTGTGTGGGTGTGTGTAGCCTCTGATTTAAATGAACAACATTTTATGTTCATCGTTAGCAGTTAAGCTCAAGGAACTTTGACCATATATAAAATCAGTCCGAAAGATAGAAAACTTGAGTGACACTTGCACTTTGATATAAAAATGTAGGCTTTACCTTGAGTTGTATAGTGCACCTTCATTCTGCGGCAGGTAACGACTGCATGTAATTTGGAAAAGACCTTCTTACATTGTGATTACATGGACCCAGTCTATTATATAAAACATAAAATTCAATAGGGAAACTTTAGAAAGAATGTTTCCACATTTGAGAAACATCTTTCATTTCACTCAACATCTTTCATTTTTGGTTAAAAGGTTAAAAATTCCGGGAATCATTATAGTCATTCTTTTTAAAAAATTTAATTTACTAGAGTGATGCAGTACAGTTAACTGCAGATCAATTCTTTCATTTTTGTATTTTCTTCATCTAACTCCCAACTTTCCTTATCTTTTATTTCTCTTCTGTCTTTTTCCCTCTATGTTTATCCGCTTCTTATCTCCCTGTATGTTTTAATATTTCTCATTTTTTTCTTTTCTTCTGTGTTTTTCAATGTCATCACCCATAATCATTTTCTTCTGAAAAATCAGATTATATAGGCAAGCCTGAAATTGATGTTCCAAAAAATTATACTCCTCTTGTCTTTTGTATTCATGCATGCGTGATCAGTTGCTTCAGTCATGTCCAACTCTTTGTGACCCCCTTGGACATTAGCCCTCCAGGCTCCTCTATCCTTGGGATTTCCTGGCAAGAATGCTGGAGTGACTTACCATTTCCTCCTCCCAGGGATCTTACCGACCCAAACCAGGGATCAAACCTGCGTCTCTTGAGGCTTCTACACTGAGCCATCTGGGAGGGCCCTGTCTTTTGTATACAATGTGTAATTTGTTGAAGGTATACTAACTGAGTTGGAAAAGGTACTATTCAAATAAAGTTGGGGTAATCTGAGGTTAAACACCCTGAGAAAATGAAGAGAATGGAAGTGGGGAGAGAGAAAGGCAAGGATAGAGACAGAATAGGAAGGAGGCATTTAGGAAATTAGAAATGTATCAAAGAAGAATTGAGGGGAAACTATAACAAAATATATGTGATTAATTAGAATGCCATTGATACTGCACCATATGGTCATCTGTTAGAAGGAACAAACAATGGCAAATTGCTTTTTTCTCTCTCTCACTCTTCACACATAATCACACATATACATTCTCTGTTTCTCCCCCCTTCCCCTCTGAGTTTGTATGTGTGTGTGTTTATATCATAAAGGTAAAGATTGTGGGCTGCTGCTGCTGCTGCTAAATCACTTTAGTCATGTCTGACTCTTCATGACCCCATGGACTGCAGCCCACCAGGCTCCTCGTCCATGGGATTTTCCAGGCAAGAGTACTGGAGTGGGTTTCCATTACTTACCCCTAAAAATTTAATTTGAAATTTTATTTGGCTATTGATTACATGAGTGAGTCTTGAGCAAAGTATTAATCTCTCTCTGTTTCAGCTCTCCTTTCCACAATGAGGACACTAATACTTGCTTCTCAGGTTATTTTCACAGTATTTAAATAATATCATATCTATTTACTGATTTGGCATGGATTCTAGTAAACATTCAGCTGTGGTAAAAACAGCTAGCAAAATTCGTGTTCTCTCTTCTTTAAGATCACAAACACTAGCCACCTTTGGAGATAACAGAACCATGAGGGGACGACTGTGAATAGATGTGAGCAAAAGTGATGTGTACCATTCTGGCCAATAAATACTTTTTACGTTTCATTCTCAATGCTCATCCTCCAGCTGGTGATGAAGCTTGACCTTAGAAGCCTATGTCCATTTTTCTCTACCCTTCGAAATGTATGTAAATCTCCCAGCCTCTTTCCAACTTTATGACTCAGAACATCTTTCTCAAGGATCTAAGAACCTTATCTTTGAAATATAAAGATAGAAAGAGATAATATCTTGTCTCTCAGTCCCTGTGGGAGGGAGGAAGTCTTACTTCAATGGATGGCCAATGAGCAAACACAGATAGTCTAATCTCAGAGGAAAACATTGGTAAACACAGGAATAACTGATCACCACCACCCTCCCCCCCAAAAAAGAGTCCTCCAGCACTTTCTCATTAGCCCTCTCCAGTGCCTAAAATCTTCCCAACCATTTGATTCAATCAAATTCAACCTCTCTCCCTTACTGAAACAGTCTTGAATAAAATCTTCCTCACTGGTTAACTTTGATGTGATTTTACTTTGCCAAACCCACCCAACCACTTTTCATTATTAGATGAGTAATAACATACATTGGAGAAGGCAATGTCATCCCACTCCAGTACTCTTGCCTGGAAACTCCCATGGATGGAGGAGCCTGGTAGGCTGCAGTCCATGGGGTCTCTGAGTCAGACACGACTGAGCAACTTCACTTTCACTTTTCACTTTCATGCATTGGAGAAGGAAATGGCAACCCACTCCAGTGTTCTTGCCTGGAGAATCCCGGGGATGGCGGAGTCCAATGGGCTGCCATTTGTGGGGTCGCACAGAGTTGGACACGACTGAAGCGACTTAGCAGCAGCAGCAACATATATTGCTTTGGAATTATTATAAATATGATTGCTTAAATTTATAAATGCTTAATATTCTTTTGCCATTAAAACAATGGAAGTCTATGTGTGATACAGAAGCTGGAAACTTGAATTGGGGTGCTATAATAAGAGAAGCCTGGAAAACATAGGCACAGGCATTGAATGGATTGAGAGGCAAGAGTTGAAAGGTCAGGGCTTATAAGAAAATACATTCCAAGGCTGAAAGGCTGGAGGGCCCTGATAAGATGTGTCAAAACATTAGGTAAACTTTGGTAACTCTGAACACAAACCAATTGCTTTAGGAGGCAGTGAAAGCTACATTATATGTTTGGTTTCTCACTCCTTATATTTGAGTATTACAATAAAGAATGAGTTCAGGAAAGAGCTTCTGGTTTGAGAGCATAAATGCAAGTGAATAGAGTCCAAGATTTGGGGATCTTTAAGAACTGAAAAGTAAATTGCTTCTGTGGCTCAAGAATAGGAAATAAGACTGAAACAACATTTGGTTGAGAAAAATCCCTGTGATTTTATGGTTTATCAGAGGAATGCACTCCTCAGGCAGAGTCTATTATTCAAATAGCCTCAACTACCAATTAATAGAGAAAAAGAAATCAAATGACACAAGAAAAAATAAATGAAATAAGAAAAGGAAGGAAGGTAAAAGGAAAGGAGGGAAGGACAGAGGGAGGGAGGGAGGCAGGGAAAATTCCATTGTGCCTAAAATACTGTATATTACTGGAACATTGTTGTTTGTTTAGTCACTAAGTCATGTCCAACTCTTTGCAATCCCATGGACTTTGCAAGCCCACCAGCCTCTTTGTCCATGGGATTTCTCAGTCAAGAATACTGAAATGGGTTGCCATTTCTTTCTTCAGGGAATCTTTTTGACTCAGGGATCAAACCTAAAGCTGTTGCAATGGCAGATAGATCCTTTACCAATAAGCCACCAGGGATTATTGGTGTTTAAGTACCAGAAATTCTATACCAACATTGGGCAAAGCATGTGGGCATGTTGATAAGAGCATCAGGAAAGATTTTCATGTTCTTACATGCAGTGTGGTCTAGAGAAGGGCCCTGGGATTTTGATCTAAATTCACATCCTTGCTGTGCTTTCTGTCCTTCAGTAATTCACTTAATTGTCTTTGACTCAATTTTGCATTTGTAATAAATGTTAGAATTGATCACTTATGCTTCTTTTACCTGATTTTTGTACGTTCAAATATAGTTTGATAATGATCACAAGAAATATAACTAAACTCTTAGATAGGAACTCAGATATTATGGTTAATTATTTTAATTCAGTTCACTTGAAAATTAAAGGCTCTCTGTTCCACACCAGGGCACATGGGCCATCTGAGAAAGTGCATCAACCTACACAGCATGTCCAGCTCCTTCTAGAGCTAAGGGAGTAAGACATGCACAGATTCGTAGGCATCTAAGTGAAAGAGGAGAGTGAAAAAGTTGGCTTAAAGCTCAACATTCAGATAATGAAGATCATGGCATCTGGTCCCATCACTTCATGGCATATAGATGGGGAAACAGTGGAAACAGTGTCAGACTTTATTTTTATTTATTTATTTATTTTTGCTCCAAAATCACTGCAGATGGTGACTGCAGCCACGAAATTAAAAGATGCTTACTCCTTGGAAAGAGAGTTATGACCAACCTAGATAGCATATTCAAAAGCAGAGACATTACTTTGCTGACTAAGGTCCGTCTAGTCAAGGCTATGTCTTTTCCAGTGGTCATGTATAGATGTGGGAGTTGGACTGTCAAGAAAGCTGAGTGCCGAAGAATTGATGCTTTTGAACTGTGGTGTTGGAGAAGACTCTTGAGAGTCCCTTGGACTGCAAAGAGATCCAACCAGTCCATTCTGAAGGAGATCAGCCCTAGGTGTTCTTTGGAAGGAATGATGCTAAAGCTGAAACTCCAGTACTTTGGCCACCTCATGCGAAGAGTTGACTCATTGGAAAAGACTCTGATGCTGGGAGGGATTGGGGGAAGGAGGAAAAGGGGATGACAGAGGATGTGATAGCTGCATGGCATCACAGAATCGATGGATGTGAGTTTGAGTGAACTCCGGGAGATGGTGATGGACAGGGAGGCCTGGCGTGCTGCGATTCATGGGGTCGCAAAGAGTCGGACACGACTGAGCGACTGAACTGAACTGAACTGAAATAAGCATAGTCTATGCTATTAGAAAATCTTTAGGATATTTTTAGAACAGAATGCTATAGTAAAATATTGTCCCTTTTTTGAAGAAACCAGTAAGAACAAATAGTATTTCTTTGCTCATTATAGCTTGATATTTGTGTAGACTTTAGCAACTGATTGGAGTAGTGCAGAATTTCAAAGAGCATCAATCTAGTTTCCTCCTATAGTTGAGTGGCTTAGATATTAATAAGGATATACATACTAATGATGATGAACCAGCTGTCCATGGAAAAGCTGATTTAGAGAGTATTCAGTTTTATCATTGTGACAGCTTGCAAGGGAAAACATACCGTATTTACTCCTTTTCCTTGTGCTATAGTCAAATTAGAATTTCATTTAAAGATAAGAAGCCAATATCATAGCATTTTACATTCTCATCTTTACGACCTACTTATTTTTAAAACTGGCTGTTAAGAGATGGGCATTCTTCAGTGTCAGATGGGAGTGGTTTTATTTCTGTCTATATTTTCTGTTTTAGTGATTTTCTGAAATAAAGATTTCTTCCCTTTATCTCAAACATACTTCCTTTAATAAAGGAGATCATCTTGATTTTTTTTTAAATTTAAATATATTTGGGGAAGGAGAATCTCTTTTGACATTTTCTTATTTCTTATTTAGTATGACTACTATATTTAAAGCTTCACTTAATAGTGTGCCATTCATTTCTAATTAGTGGTAGATTATTAATTTCTAATTAGAAACAGATAACAGTAATATATATGCCTCTGTGTATAATATTTCAAATGACCATAATAACATTTTGATCAAAAGCACTAATTATTAATCCAACTTTTGTAATGGCCTCTTCGATTGGCAACTGAACTAAAAGGCATTAGAAATTAGCAGACGGTATCAGGGAACAGAGATCAGGGAAAAAGAGAAGTAAACCAAGTTAAAATTTCATGCATTAATTTTCTTTGGAAAATGTTATAGCTTTAGCACTAGCGTTCCTTGTAACAAGGGCCACATACCACTGTGAATTTTATACAGAGCTAATAACTTCTGAGTCATTTGCACTGTTCACTCTTTTTTTAACAGGGTACAATGCTCTCGAGTTACCCAAGAGCCTGTCTTCCTTTCTTAATGAGGCATCTGCCCACCCCAACCTGTTCTGCAAAGCACCCATGGACCTACACTATTAATGTCATATGGTACAGACACAGGGTTTACTGAGCAAAACTCACAGGCAGAGAAGGAGTGGAACACACGTGGTCCCCTGAGCACTCTCCTTACAGCCCAGGCTGGACACACAGCATTGTAGCTGGCAATCCTCTAGAGAGAGGTCCTGAACTTGTAATGGTCTATGTATTTACAGGAATAGAGGTGGAGGTAGGAAGCAGCAGGGCAGGGGTGGTGTTGAATATTTATACTCCAAACTATAGAAAATGGCCTTGTTCAAAAGATGGCATCATTCCGCGCAAGCGTGCCCGGTCGCTTCAGGCGTGTCTGACTCTGTGCAACAGTACGGACTATAGCCTGCCAGGCTGCTGTGTCCATGGGATTCTCCAAGGCACGAATACTGAAGTGGGTTGCCATGCCCTCTTCCAAGGGATCTTCCCAAGCCAGGGATCGAACCCATGAGGTCTCCTGCCTCACAGGTGAATTGTTGACCATTGAGCCACCCGAGAAGCCTGGAGTCAGAGCACCATCAGCTGCCTAGGGATTTTGCTGAGCTAATTCATCTGCTGAGCTACCTCTAGGCTCAACCAGCAAAATGGGGAGGAACCCAGCCTCTAGCACCATTCAAATTGGTCTTCCCACACCCTCCTGAATAATTTCCTACCTTGTCCACTATTTCTCAGGGCTCTGATGTCTGCTAAAGAAGTCACAAGTCAAGGATTGCCACTATATTAAAATGCTGTGAGGTTATTTCTTATGCAGGTAAATGCAGTAATCATAACTGTAATGATAGCACTCATAATGATAATAAAATGATGTTTATTAAATCTTTACTCTGCGCCAAGCTCTATGCTAAGCACTTTAAAGGCATTAAGTCATTTGATATAATCCTTTCAAGAATGCCATGGAACAAATAATATTATTATTAAATACCAACAACATATTTGGATTTTTTTTTTTTTTTTTTTTTTTGGGAGAAAGCAGACTGGTCAAATTTATCTCTAATATTAAGCTTTTAGTATTTTACAGAAAGCGTTTTACTCACTGCTTAACCAAGAAGAGTGTCATGGCCATAGCAGAGGAGATGCAGGATAGTTTTCCCTTAATTCTTTTTTTTTTTTTTTAATTTTATTTTTACTTTATTTTACTTTAAAAGGGTACTTAGGAAACGATACTTTCACCTAAAGAACTGAATTTAAAAAGAATTTAAACACTGTCACATTCTGGATCAGAAAGACATTTGAGAGGGATCTATATCTTTTAGCTTTACTGAACTCATAACCAATTCTGATTACATTTACTCCTATGAAAAGGCACAGATCAGCTTGCTTTCCAGAAATATCCTAAAATATCTAGAAATAAAGGTGCGAAGAACAGATTTCTGTGCACTGGAGATTAAACGGAGATGGCAGCCCTCATAAATTAACCACAGCCAATTTAAGCATATTTCCCTCTGTAAGGAAAGCACAAAACAATATAAAATAAGTGTTCTCTTCAATTTCTAGAAGCTCTGTCTTCTGAAAATGCACAATTCATGCATCCATCAGGTCACTGTCTTGTCAGCATCACAAAGGGAAATGGGAAGGAAGGACCATTTTCATACTAATCAGTCAAAGAATATTTACACTGCGGCCAACTCCTGTTCCTTAAATGTGTACAATTGCTGCAAAAGCCTAAATGTCTTGTGAGTTATTAAAGGAACTAGAGTTGGAGCATTGGCATTTTTTAAAGCAGACTATAAAAAATTACCATTCAATTTCCGTTACCCTTTTCTTCCTATTAGTTCCCCATTTAACAATCTGAGGTCTCTCTAATAGGCCACCGATTCCTGTATTCTTTTGCCACTTTTGCAGTAATCGCTTTGGAATCTTGGAGCTGAGAGCAGTCACCCTCATTTGCCCTTTTCTTATCCAGCAACGGATCACTACTTAATCCCCATCTATTTTAAAAAGGAGTGCGCCAAGATGTTTTAGGAGGAAGAAAAGAATACTAAATACTCTAATTGCCCTAAAAGTGCTGTTTCCATTGTCAGGCTCACCTGAGAGACCTTAAAGGCTTGGGCTGAGATGGATACTGCCTTGTGAACAAAGAGCTATTCAGCAACTGCCCCAGGTTTTCATGCGAACACAAAACAGTGAGGTCACACACAGCAAATAGCAAGAGTTAAGAACAGAAACGCTGGTACTTCTCTTCTCTCTAAGCTGCCAATTCAAAGATACATAAATCCATGATACAGACGTTATTCAGGCTGCTAAGCGTCTCTTTTTGTTTTGTTCTATTAGCACTAGGAGGTGTTCTTTTTGCTGCCTAGTTTCATTTATCCTCTGTGGTTCAGAGAACAGGACTCCTCCCAGTTGCTTTGGAAAATGATGCCATAGCTTAATAGATGTCACGAGCACAGAGGAACTCTCATAATGTTGTGACTAAATTTTTCTTTTCTTAATTGCATACCATTATTCCTAATTATGTTTACGGGTATGGTGCTAAGTAATTACGCTCCCTTCTTCCTGTTAACACCCTTCAGATATTCGTAGCAGTTGTGTCCCTCATTAATTTTAACTGAGAAGGCTATGTATATTTAATTTTGCATTATTTTCCAGATTTGGGTCAAATTTTCCTCTTTTTTCAAGTTGTTTTGCTCTTCTGTACACAAAGTGCTTCTGTATATCTTACAGAATGTGGTTTGCACACCTTCTGATCCCTCTGGCCCCTAATCTTAAAAGTGATTGACATTTTTCATTTTTCACTTTTTTTACCTGATCTCTAGCAAAACCCTGCCTCTGTCTTCACAGTTGTGCTATAATCTATCTATCCTAGATTGACACATTACATTGTTTTATAATACAAGGCAATAAAACTAGGTCGTCTTAACAACCTGCCTTAGTCTGTTTGGGCTACTCTAACAAAATACCATACACTGGGTGGCTTATAAACAATAGAAATTTCCTTCTCATGGTTCCAGAGGCTGAAAGTCTATGGTGAAGGCATCTGGCAGACTGGGGTCCAGTAAGAAGTTGCTTCTGGATTCATAGATGGCTCTTCTCGCTCTCCCCACACAGCGGATGAGCTCGGGAGCCATCAGGGGTCTCTTGGGTCAGGGGACTAATCCCACTCATGACTTCCTCACCTCCCAAAGGCTCCACCTCCTAATACCATCACATAGGAGATTAGGCTTCAACGTATGAATTTGGGGAGGCGGGGGGAAGGGGGACACAAAGTCAGTCTACAGCACAACCTTTTCAGAAAATTGACTCTGAAACTCTCAACCCCTATCCAGGTACATCTTGTGATGCTCTGGGTCCTCTCAACTCTCCTACCTTTGGTTCCAATCCAAGGTGGAGATATGGCATCCCTTCTGGCGTGACTTCCGACCACCTGGATGCAGCTGTGGTCTTAGAGTGCAGATATCATGCCCAAGCTTCTCGCCTCTCGCCTCCAGCCCAAGGTTTCTTTGTTGGTGCTCAAGCTAATATGCCACAGGAGACCTGCTATTTGTATGATGTACGAGGTTGGAGGGTACATGAGTTAGTGCTTCACACCTAAACCTGAAGGGCACGAGCTGGCAAATAACTCATCTCCTCTCCATACCTCACACAAGTCCCCTGCCTCTCGGGTTGAAAAGCAGGTTGTTTCACTCAGTGCAGCCCAGCTCAGTAACACACCTTCGCTTGGCTCACTGTCACTCACCCCTGCTTCCCTGATGAAATCTCTTTAAAAATATCAGCATATAACCCTTGGCTTCAGGCTCTACTTTCAGGTGAGCCAAGGCTAAGACAAATAATCTGCCATCCATCATAAGACTAATTTGGTAAAAATGAATCAATTGTACCCCCCTCTACCTGCATTTCATATCTTCCCTTAATCAATTCATTCAAAAATATGGAATGTAAAAGGGAAACATCAATTGAAAATGACAAAGAGAACAAACACTCTGAAGAAAGAGGAGAAAGGGAGGGAGATGAAACTCATGGCACAATTCTGTACTAGGAACAATTCGTTTGTTATTTTGTTTAATTTTCACAACAATTCTATGAAATAGATATGGAATTTGGTCTTTTAGCCACATGCTTAGTGTGAGTTGCTCAGTCATGTCTGACTCTACAATCCCATGGACTGCATGTAGTCTGCCACGCTTCTCTCGCTATTGGAATTCTCCAGGCAAGAATACTGGAGTGGGCAGCCATTCTCTTCTGCAGGGGATTTTTCCTGACCCAGGAATCGAAGCCTGGTGTTCTGCAATGCCAGGCAGATTCTTTGCCACTGAGCCACCTGGGAAGTCCTTAAGAGTCAAGGATACACCAAAAATGAGAATGTTTAGAAGGTTTAAATACTGAGGTATATGGCAGACTCACTCCCTTCTGTTCATGAAAATAAATTTCTAATAGAAAATACTTACAATTTGTGTTAATTATCTTTGGAACATAAGAAATAACCCCAAAATGTAATGGGTTAGACCACAAATGTATCACGGCAGTTATAGGGCAGGACCTCAGCACTGCTGGGCTGGGTCTTCTGTTGCAGAATCTCTCAATCAAAGTGTCAACTAGGTTATAGTCATCTTAGGTTCAGCTAGGGAAGGGTCTGCTTCTAAATTTATATCACCATTGCCACAGTTCTGTTGCCAATGGGCTGTTGAACCGAGGGTTTCAGCTCCTCATTGACTGTTGGCTAGAAGCTGCCCTCAAATCCTTGCCCCCTGAGCCTCTCCGACATGTCAGCAGCTTTATTGATGTGTGCAAGCTGAGGAGGCAATGGGAGATCATGCTTGCAAGACGGAAGTCACAATCTTGTGTAACGTAATCATGGAAGTGACGTCCATCTATGCCACTGTATTCTTGTTGTTTCATTGCATCTGACTCTTTGCAACACCACGGACTGCAACATGTCAGGCTTCCCTGTCCTTCCCTCTCTCTCAGAGTTTGCTCAAACTCATGTCCGTTGAGACGATGATGCCATCCAACCATCGCATCCTCTGTCACCCCTTCTCCTCCTGCCCTCCATCTTTCCCAGCACCAGGGTCTTTTCTAGTACTCTGGCTAGAAACAAGTTACTCAAGAGGAAGTGATCACACAAGGTCATGAAAACAGGAAGGCAGGAACCACTGGAGCCATCCTAGAAGCATTCTCACCAAACAACTCAATTTAGTAAACGAGACATACAGTAAAAACAAAACAAAACAAAAAACCTGAGATAGGTCTAAGGTGCAAATTATAGACGATAGGCTTTAATGCCTCACATGCCTAATGAGTTGTGGTCAATTTTTCTGAGGCCATAACTTCTCTTCCCACCAAACCATGGCACTATTTTATAGGCAGAGCAGGCCCATTGTGCAAGCTGTTAGAGAAGGATATAGGAAGGATTAGGTCCTTGATCACAGGTTGGAAAGTTTGGATTTGATTCAATTTAGGCATTTGGCAGTCCCTGTGAATTCTTTGGCTTAAAGTTGGTATATTCTCAATGAATCTATATGAAGACTGCTGCAAAAATTGCTCTCAGTCTCCACATCCTTGCTGTAACTACATGCTTTGCAATGTGACTTTGCTGCTCTACCTGTCCTGAGGTGGAGCCTTGGAATATGGGCTAGTTTTTATCCTGTTATAGCCAATGAAATGCAAAAGAAGTGACAGCAAGCTTGTTCTGAGCTGAACCTCAAACCTCAGAGTCCCACACTTCAACTGTCTTTCTTGAAACCCTGACTCCTCCATAAGAATAAAGACAAGTGAGTCTGCTGAAGAATGGAAGGCCACATTGAACAGAGCCAAATCAGACAGCCCAGGTGAGACGTGTTATGTGTGACCAAGCCTAGAAATGGCAGACAAAGTACCTTGCTAACTCTCCACTGATTAAAGACCTAAGGGTGAGTGTTTCTCAGAGCAGCCCAGATCACTAGAAAAGTCTGGTCAACTGGTAGAATCATGAAAAACAGTAGGTAGTTTTTATTTTAAGCCACTCAACTTGGGGAGACTTCTTCTGTAGTAATATTGAAATGA
This sequence comes from Philantomba maxwellii, assembly GCA_006410695.1. NCBI lineage: Eukaryota > Metazoa > Chordata > Mammalia > Artiodactyla > Bovidae > Philantomba > Philantomba maxwellii. The sequence continues at coordinate 56,672 of SJYS01002910.1, forward strand.
CAATCAGTAGTTGATTATAGAGAAGGTCAACTTAGGAAAGAAAAACTGAATCCATGCCATTGTTAGAAAACTAACATGGCAAGGTGAGGCCCTGAGCTACAATAGTAGCAGTTAGGGAGACATTCCAAAGTTCAAGAGGCCATATTTAAATAATACTCCTTGAAATGATGATCAGATGACACTGAGTATTTGAAGGGACCAGAAACTTACAATCTAATAGAAAATCTTCCTGAAGACAATTCAGAGAGATTATCTTACTCTCAGTCTCACTTTATATTTTTAAATACATAATTATAAACACTAAAAATGATAGCATTTTATAAAATATGTAGAAAGTGAAAGTGAAGTCACTCAGTTGTGTCTGACATTTTTGCGACCCCAAGGACTGTAGCCTACCAGGCTTCTCCATCCATGGGATTTTCCAGGCAAGAGTACTGGAGTGGGTTGCCATTTCCTTCTCCAGAGGATCTTACCGACCTAGGGATCAAACCTGGGTCTCCCACATTGTAGGCAGACTCTTACCGTCTGAGCCACCAGGGAAGTCATATAGAAGCCATTTTAAGGCAAAACCACAAAATTAGACACGTTTTGCTTATAGTTTGTAAGGAGAGTCTGTGATTCATAGGAAGGGCACCCATACTTGGTATATGACTGCTCTGTTTTCATACAGTAAGACTTCTAAATGAAAAAATAGATACACATGTATGTATAAATGAACCACTTTGCTGTACATCTGAAACATACAACACTGTTAATCAACTATACCCCAATATAAATTAAACATTAAAAAAGGAAGATGATACTGTCCAACATGCATTTGAAAAACAAAGTGGCCCTAGGATTAGTGTCAATGCTTAAGGATCATTTAATCCAACAGGTTTTGGTTAAATAGATTCCCTGGAAGATATTCCTCAGTGAATCTGAGGACTTCCATTGTCTAACTTTTCTGACCTTTACTCTAAAGGTTAGCTCTTTCTTAAATGTAACCAAAATCCATCTCCTCATGGCTTCCATTCCTTGGTTATTGCTTTATCCCTCAGAGATACAGCACAATGATTAGAATTCCTCTTCTCTGCGCAAAAGGTGCAGACCTCCAAAGTATTCTCTTTATTAAAACAAACAAACACGTTTTATTTTGTATTGAGGTATACCTGATTAACGGTTTTGTGATAGTTTCAGGTGAACAGGGAATGGACTCAGCCACATACATACACGTATCCATTCTTCCCCAAACTCCTCTCCCCTCCAGGCTGCCATATAACATTGAGCACAGTTCTTTCTGTATGTTACACAGTAGGTCCTTGTTGGTTATTCATTTTATTTTTTCTCTTTTTATTTTTAAATTATGAAAGCGTGATTACACATTTACAGGATACTTAGAAAATATAGAACAAAGTATCCCACTATATATTACAATTATTTTTCAAAGTGTAAAAACTAAGATTTTGAGTTTCAATATCAAACTTTCAAAATTAATGGAATAAATATACAGAAAAGTAGAAGGCTTCAATAGCCCTGAAAAGCACTATGAACCAATTCAACATAATTAAGATTTATACAATTTTAACACAACAGTAAGGTAAAAATTGAAAAGATTAAAAACCCAAAAACTTACCTCCTTCCTTATCTCCTGTGTGACCAGTTTTCAATCCCCAAAATATACACATGAATTTTCCACAAACAAACTCAAATTAAAACTAAGCCAAATAATAAATTCAAACCAACAGAAAAGTAAATCAAAAAAATTTTAATGCCATATATATAACTCATGGCAATCATCCAGCTCAAGCTGAACTTAAGGTAACTAAAACTCCATGCCATTTTAATATGTGCCCTTCATTCTCTGTCTCCCACCTATCTCTATTCAACTTGTACAGTATGTAAACATTGTGTTCATATTATATATAATATGCATATATATATATATTATTTGTACTTGGGAACTAGATTAATGCAGAGTTGCCTTTATACAAATTTACTATGTGTGCAACTATGCACACACACACACACACATATAATATATACATATAATTTTATTTCTGTAAAATTAGGTCCCAAGTGCCAACTGGTCCATGTTATCAATCTCTCCTTGCTTCTGAGTAATCACAAATTTTGAGAATGCCCAAGCCACTGAATAGATGTGAACAAGCACAAAGAGTATGAAGGAGATTTTATATGAAGTCCCCAGGCTGGCACTGATTCATGGGTGAGCACTTGTGGAACAGTTTATCACCTATTATGAAACCACCTGAGTGTGCTGTCGTTCTTCCCATTTATCTCAATCTCCTCCTCGACCATGTTATGCTACAGCTGATACAAACCGAGTGGATAACAATTCTGTGACCGATCAGCTTTTGTACAGTATGAAAAAGCGTTATAATGACAGGTCTTTGTTTTATTCTTTATCTGTAATATAAAAGCTAAAACTCTATAAGCTGTTATAGCAACAGTGCGACTTTGAATATTAAAATCTCTTTTAATCATTAATACATGAAATTTGTGTTGATGCTTGTCACATATATATTTTTTCAAGTGGATTTATATTAAATTACTAATCCTATGAACACATAATTTACCTCTCTTTACCTTGTTACATGATTCCTACTATGCTGAGAAACTTTCCTGTTGTTAATATTCTAACCCTGTATTCACTGATGTCACTTTTTTTTCAGAATCAAATCATTTGTAGATGGGATAGATGTGAGCAGAAAGAGCTCTTTGAGGGACCAGATTAATGATTCACAATCCTTAGATAAAATAAAAAGCAAAATGATGGGAATTTCTTTGTATGAGTTTTAGTATAATGAAAGTCAACTCAAATCAGCAAATATTTACTAAATGCCTATATCTCAATGTGGTGAGTCAGGAACTGTAGTAAATATAAAATATGTAAGTGCTATTTTGTGAGAAAAGAGATATCTAATCATATGAAGAGAGAAAAAGACCAAAATATTTAAATAACAGCACCAGACAATTATAAAAGAGATGTCACAAGGCAGAACATGATTCATTGCCAGATGAATTATTCAGACAATAAATTCTGTAAGAGTTCAGAAGAGGGTGGGACTACTTCAGACTGGGGTGATCAGGTCTGTGAAGATAGATGTGAGCTGGGATGGAAGTTGGATAAATGGATAAACTTCAGAGGACAAAGGAGAGAGAGCTTTGAGAATCTGGCCCAGCCTCAGCAAAAGTATTTGCTGGAATGGATGGAGTGTCTAGTCAAACTTTTTTGGAAAGTCTTTATGAAACTGTCACAAAGAAAGAGGAGTAGTCAGTAAGCTCTTGGAGGAGATAGTGATATATTTTTGGAAAGAAGATTGAGAAAGCTATTTGGGGAGAGGTGATGATTTGTGAAATGGCTTGGAATGGGAGCAGGCAGGAAACACAAACTGTGGTAAGTAGGTAGTCTTGTCAGCCGTACAATTTGCCACAATGGCATACTTAGAGAAACCTGAATAGGAGGACAGTGTTGCCAATGTGTGATCAAACTTGCTGATATTTGAATTCAGATGATGCTATACTGGACATGGCATATCCAGAGCTCACCTCTACAATGTATGTGACCTTAAATTCCTGCCATATACCTTCTCTCATGTTGCCCAGGTCACCCCAGCATTCTAACTCCAGCGCTTCCTCTGGGGCCACTGTGTTGCCTTTTCCCTTTTCTGATTTTCCATGTGCTCCGAATCCTTTGAGACTTGATCCAGCCTTTCTTCTGTTTTACCCTTCTGTTTTTTTAGCATTTGTGTCCATATCACAAATGCAGCATGTATCCCAGGGAAACGTATACTCTGATAAACCATTGGGTTATGTGTTTATATATACATAAACATCTGTAACATACACATACATGTAAGTATATATGTAAGCACATATGTACCTATGTATGCAACATATATATACATAACCAGTTACTTAGGTTTTATACCTCTTGTAAGTCTTATGCTTTATCTCTTTACATATATGTATATCACCTAACAAAGTGTCTTTACTAACACATATACATATGGTACTCTATATGTAATTATGCATTATATACATATATATGTGTACAGGCACACACACACACAAACACTTCACTTTTCATTTGCACTCATTGCAAAACTCTCTGTTAAAATATCCTGTGCAGCAGAATATGTTTTAAAGATAATGTGTATATTTAAGATTTTTCCTTCCCCTCATTTCTATAGTTCAATCCTAAACATTTATTTATATAGTGAAGCAGGTTATCCACAATTAAGTGTTCATGAAAGCACTTCCTTTACCAAGTATTTTCTAAATTGGCACTCATGTGGGTCTTCTTTAAGATACTCCACAAACACAGTTGCTAGTTTCCAGCTAAGAAAATAGGCTTTCAATCAAAATTCTTAAAAGAATGTCTCTCACTGATGAATAAATTACTGGAGAAGACAATAACAATTAAATTCCCCAGAGTGTACCAAATTTACTAATAGAAGAATGACTTCAAATTACTAGTAAAAGATTTTGTGTGAAAATTTCATAGACCCAGAGATGATATAGGGGCTTCCCTCATAGTCAGTAAAGAATCTGCCTGCACTGCAAGAGACCTAGGTTTGATTCTGGGAGGTTTGATTCTGGGTCAGGAAGATCCTCTGGAGAAGGAAACAGCAACCCTCTTCAGTAATTCTTGCCTGGAGAATCCCATGGACAGAGGAGCAGGGCAGGCTACAGTCTATGGAGTCACAAGAGTTGAACATGACTGAGCAACTCAGCATAAACACACAGATGATACAGATTTTCCATTTCTAATAATGATCTCTGTAGTATATATTTTTCATAATACATGTGTTCACACATTTTCCCCAATATGCTTATTTTCTAAACTAGTAGAAAACAAGCATGAAAATTAAAACAAAAGAAAGCCCTAATGTTAAAAATGATATAACAAAAAGAAGCATAGGAATGTTCTGACATACACTAGGCTTGAGATTTTCATATCATCTTTGTCATAAAATAGATTAAATATCTTTGACCACAGTGCCAGAAAAACTACCATCTTCATTATCATTTAAATGAATATATTTCTACATTTATAAAACACTAACAGAAGCTGATTACTTAAATGGTAGAACTAATGTAATTTTTATGGAAATGTTATATCTAAGTATCTAAATTATAACAAGTAAAATTAGAATTCTTTTATATTTGGGGAACACTGAAGCAGTATAGTACCTGGAAAAATTCTAAACAGGATGATAAAAATAAAAGTCTATTGTTGAAAGCTTTATTTATAATCAAATGCTCTATGATAATGGATAATATAATTTTCAAAATATGTAATAACTGCATTTTCAGGTATTGAAGATAATATTTAATCAAAATTTAGGCTACTTTTCACTATAGGGAGTATGTTAATATAAGATGATTACACAATTGTTCAAAATACAATTACATAGAAAGGTATTAAAGAGATTTAAATTGACAATCATAAATTCTGACCAAAAAATGACTATCCCATAGTAGGTGTTAATCTTCCTATTTATAAAATTATGATAAAAAGTTTGATTTTGCTTCTTGTTGGGATTTTTTATAAGAATCAGATGAGATAATTTAAAAAGAATATTTTATTTGTACAATATGCTTATTTTTATTAATAATTTAAATATAGTCTAGTCAGTTTGTTGATATAATGATAAAGTAAGCATCTTCCCCATTCCTGTCCCTCTCCTTTTCTCTTTCCCCTGGAAATAGTACTTTTTTTCTTTCAGTGATCACTATCCTGTACTCTGAGGGTAAGATGGTAAGTAACTCACAGGTTACAGAAATACTGTGGACCTAACAGAAGAAGATATTAAGAAAAGGTGGCAAAAATACACAGAACTATACAAAAAAGATCTTTGCATCAGGTGGCCAAAGTATTGGAGCTTCAGCTTCAGCACCAGTCCTTCCAATGAATATTCAGGTTTGATTTCATTTAAGATTGATTGGTTTGATCTCCTTGCATTCAAAGGGACTCTCGAGAGTCTTCTCCAGCACCACAATACAAAAACAGCAATTTTTTGGTGCTCAGCATTCTTTATGATCCAACTCTCATGACTACTGGAAAAACTATAGCTTTGACTATATAGACCTCTATCAGCAAAATGTTGTCTTAAGAATATTGTTTACCAAAATCAATCTTAACAAAAGAAACACCAGCTCTAGGAGTTCTTTCACTTTTTTTTACTTTCCCATTTCCTTTTAGTTTTATTTTGTGCCTCTTCAGTTCAGTTCAGTTCAATTCAGTCGCTCAGTCGTGTCCAACTCTTTGCTCCCCATGAACTGCAGCATGCCAAGCCTCCCTGTCCATCACCAACTCCCGGAGCTTACCCAAACTCATGTCAGTTGAGTCGGTGATGCCATCTAACCATCTCATCCTCTGTCATCCCCTTAATATAATTTTTTACTTTTTAATATATATATATTTATATATAATTTTATAAAATAAAATGTAATTTTATTTTAGAGACACATTATGCCATGGAGAAAAATACCTTAAGTACTTACCATCCTTCAGTGACATTGTTGTTGCTTATTCTCTAAGTCATGCCTGACTCTGCAACACCATGGACTGCAGCCCACCAGACTCCTCTATCCATAGGATTTCCCAGGAAAGAATACTGGTCACCATTTCCTCTCCAGGGGATCTTCCTAATCCAGGGATCAAACACATGTCTCTTGCATTGGCAGGCAGATTCTTTACCACTGAGCAACCAGGAAAGCCCATAATGACATTGTGAAATT